>OY992877.1:151643613-151732041 GCA_963921405.1 Cepaea hortensis | reverse complement strand
GCCATCCCACCAGGTTAATATGTTATCGCGGACCTCAGAGAGAAGTGTCTATGTAGAAGACCATTTCCTGGACGTACGTATTTTGGGAGGGGGAGGAGGGAGGAGGAGGAAGAAGAAAAAAAAATATGACAGTTGGCTGCTCTGGAATGAAAGGAAGGCGTGTAGAAAATTTCATCTCAATCGGATGGGCCGTTCGCGAGCGCATAAAGGACATACGGACAGACAGACGGACGGACAGACAGACAGACAGGCGGACGGAGATCGCCTTTTATATATAAGATTAGCAGGCACATACATACATTATATTGTTTTTTGTAATAGAATTACTAGTTTCACTTTGACATTACTTTCTGTTGTCAGCCAAAATTCCTCACTAAGGAAGAGCGTGTTGCAGAAGCTATGCGAAAACGGCAAGATGCTGCTGATGAGACCAGGAAGAAAATGGAGGACGAAAAAAAGAAACAGGTTGATTTTTTAAAAGCAGCAAAAGAGTTTTCTGGTAATTATTTTTTTATTTCAGTACCTTACTTGACTGCTGGTGAAGTAAAAGTATTGTAAAGCTGTTTATATGCCATTAAAGCTTATGTGATGTTAGTGCTGTATTTTCAGTGACCGAACGACACATAAGTGATAATATGGTCAATATTCTGTCAACTGCCTTTGCATTTCTAGATAATTCTCAGGCTTTT
The DNA here is from genome assembly GCA_963921405.1 of Cepaea hortensis. Lineage (NCBI taxonomy): Eukaryota > Metazoa > Mollusca > Gastropoda > Stylommatophora > Helicidae > Cepaea > Cepaea hortensis. Next base: position 151,731,352 of record OY992877.1, on the reverse strand, counting down.
GTTTTGGAATTGGGCTGAGAGGTTACAGTGTCCACCTCAGGTTAAGAAAGTACAGAGTTTGATTCCAGCAAATGGATGGACATTTTTCCAAGAACCATTGGTATCTAATGATATGCGCACCTGACCTCTTGGGTAATGAGACTGGATACCTGTTCTTCTCAAATAAGGGTGAAAAACAGGTCCTGTGTGCAAATTGTGCACTTAAAAAGAAATGGCAATTGGAAATCATAAAGAGTAGGCATTAAGTCTGCTGCCCTGACAAAATTGTTAGAAAGGAAGGGTAGATGGAGCCTGTTACCTTTGATGGAAGCAAACCTTGCACAAATGCATATAAGAGTCGGACCCACAGACCTATGAGGTGCATAACTAGGTGTGACACACTACCCTTGAAAGAGGAATGAAAAAGAACTGGGCCAGACCCAGAGGTGCATCAGTCTGTGAAAGAAAATCCCAACACTCCTTGGGATTGAATCATTGCCATTTGAAAAAATCCAAACACTCCTTGGGATTGAATAATTGCCATTGAATTAGTAGGCCAGAGCACTAACCACTGGGCAACTTGGTCCCCTCTACTTGAACCTTGTCTAATATGAGATTCATTATCTTATACTTGGGAGGCATGACTGAGAGGCTCTGAAGTTGCTGGATTCAAATCCAAGCAAAGGGCTGGGCATATTTTACAAGAGCTATTGGTTTCTAATGATATCACAGGTGCCCCTGACCTTTTGGGTAATGAGATCAGAGACTTTGCTTTCTTGGATAGGTGCAAAAACAGGAGGTCCTGTGTGCATATTTTGCATGTTTAAAATTCTACCTTGGAAATATTAAAGAGTAGGCCACAAGGCCTGGCAATATTGCTGAGCAAGAACACCTACCCATGGGTAGATGGAGCCCGCCACATTGGATGGAATCTGTCTAGAGGATGTACACCTTACACAAAATCATGCAAAGTCAGATACACTGATCTGTGAGGTGCATGATTAGGTGTGACACATTCTCTTGAAAGAGAAACAAGGAAAGTGAAGAGATCATGAATGTGGATTATATCATGGCAATGACAAATACAGAAGTCCTAAAAAAATGGGAATTAAATGGATTGCAAGGATAATTACAAAACAGGAATGCAATGAGAATTACTAAATAGGAATGCAATGCTGATTGCTGAATTGGAATGCGATGAGAATTACTGTCTGCCATCTACTGTCTATAGAACCTTGAAGTGTAGAACAGGGGGATCTTGAGCCTGAGGAATTAACGCCACCTGGCTAGTCCAGTCACCACAAACTCTGCTGAAGGTTTTCTTTTTGCCCCCTGACAGAAGAAAATCCACATCTTACCGAGGATTCAAATCCGGATCTCCCAAAGAAGAACCTAGCATTCTTAGCCACTCTTGTCAGCCGCTCCTGCAATGAGAATGACTAAATATTACTAAATAGGAATGCAATGAGAACTGAATTACTAAATAGGAATGCAGTGAGAATGACTAAATAAGAGTGTAATGAGGATTGCTAAAAATAAATTCAATGAGAATTACTGAATGGGAATGCAATGAGAATTACTAAATAGGAATGCAATGAGAATTACTGTTGTTTGTCCATCAAGAATGATATCAACCATTCATTTCATCCAGTGGTGTTGAAAGTATAGAGCAGTGAGTTCGAAGATGGCTGATAAGGCCTATTTTGGCTCGAAATGTTCTTTGAAATGTGGGCAAAGAATGCTTAACGTTCCAGGAGGAGGATCTCCTGCAGTGGTTTTTCTGTCTAGCCTTTTCTTCACAGCTCTTGCAGTCCTGGCTGCTTCACAAGTGACTACACCCTTATGTAATGACGTACACCACGAATTATGGTCTTTAGCAGCAGTCTCCCAGGTGTCAAGATGAATTCCAAAAGCTTTCAGTGAGATTTTCAGAGTGTCTTTATCACAACGCAACTCGCCGTAACAAATTTGTTTAGAGAGCCTGTGATCTGGCATACGAGTTAAGTGACCAGCCCAGCAAATCTGATGTTTCATTAGTAGAATGTGGATACTGGGCATGGACGCTCTTTCTAGAACTTCAGTGTCTGGGATCTTGTCTTGCCATTTAATCTTCAATAGCTTCCTAAGGCAGACTGTGTGGAAGTGGTTTAATTTCCTAGCATGTCGCTGATAAACAGTCCATGTTTCACAAGCATATAGCAGTGAGAGGGGAGAGGGTGCCTTACTTCTTCTTTGATAGAGGATACCTTTACCCCAATGGCCAAAATTGATAGGAAAAGAAGGCAGAGAGATGACTTGACCACGTGACATAATCAGAACAAGAACACAGACCTGATCAGAGACTGGTGATCGTGTTAAATGGCAAACTGTGACCACCCACACTTGTCATCATGACAGATGATAATGATAGCCTTTGTGTCGCCACCCAGGAAAACAGTTTAAATGGAAGATAACTTCAATAGATGGATTTAAAAGGGGATGTAAGAGTGTACTACAACAGTGAGGGACAGAAAAGATTGTTGATCAGTTGTAGCAGGCCTTTATTGTTGAGTTCAGAATCCTATGTATAATTATATATATTTGTATCATATTACTTATAGTCATCAGTTTTTTTTAAAATGTACAACGTAAACTAAATGGCTCTACTGACGTATTTTTTATATTTATGTATTTCAGTAGATGATCGAGACAGGGATAGGGATAGAGATAGGGAGCGTCGAGAGAGGCAGATGCGACGCGAGAAAGACAAGGAAGATGGAGAAGATAGAACCAAGGTGAAGGATGTTAAGGACAAAGACAAAGAATCAGAGGCCATTCGGGTACGAATCATTTCAGACAAATTTGTAAACTGAAAATGTTTCATTATATTCTGATTAGAACTTGTTCAATTGTTTTATTGACTACAGAAGTCTGTTGCAGCCCATAAAATATCAGAATGTTTTATATGGTTATTTTCTGCTTAGCTAATTGATATTTATGTTATTCAGGGTGGACTTTTATAAACATTTGTTTTTAAGTCTATCTGACTATAATTTCCCCCATGTCATGCTATTATGATATCCATGTGAACATACTTTTGATTTGAGAGTTAAATTTACGAGACCTATACTTATTTGTAAATGTTCTATATTTCAGAAATATATTAGAAAATAAATGTTATTTTTGTGCATAATTGTTAATTAAGAAGTCATACCCACACTAATAACATACCAGGTTCCAGATAGCTGTCATATCTTGAAAATCAACATAACTAGATAACATTATCTTTGTTTTATTTCCATGAGGTGTATTGGGTATAGGTGTTTGCCTCATATTTATGTAGACCAAACAGCATTTGATGGGTGATGTGGTCAGTATCACACTGGCCGCAGCTACTTGCCAGGACAATTCCTGGTATATGTTTTAGGCCGACCTTGGAGTCCAGTCAAATAAAAAAAAATTCTCGCCTTGTTGAGGATGCAAAAACATGACTAACAGGCAGGGCAGGATGGCAAGTCTGCTAGTGATAAATAAGAGTACTGTAACACATTTGTTATCTTTTAGAATAACTGATTCAAATAATTATGAAGGATAAATAACCATAGAATTTAGCATTAGGTTACCAGAAGATTTAACAAAAGGTGTAAACAAAGAGATAACATGAGGTTGTGCCAGGCGAAACATGTTTGTTACTAATGAAACTAATGAGTGCATTGCCTGGTGGGGGTGTCGTGCCATTAGGGTGTTGTAACCTTAAGTACAAGGTGTGGTGGCAATTGAAAAATGTTGTAAGTGTGAAGTATTGTAATTTGAGACATTGAAATTCTATTTTGACTTTGGTCTTGAAGAGAAAAAAAAAGTTATTTTTAAATAACTTGCTATCTCTGGCATAAGTAATTAAAACATGTTCAGAGTAAATATGATTAGCGCAAACAAGTAATTCCATTTTTATCGTAATAAGTTTTTCCTTGGTATAGTCAGTCAGTATAATCTACTTTCACAGTGAAGGTTTTGTGTAATGGATCTCCAACACTATCTCTTTCCCTGGATGTTTTTTTTTTGCATATCCTTTACAGGACATTGCTGTCAACATCAGCATCTTTCAGCTGATTGTTGATTTCTTGGCAAGATTACGTTCAGTAGTTTGCCATTGCTTTCTGAGCGGCCGGCTCACATATCCCGTAAGTTACCGACACGATTCGAACCACTGCTGATTCTCACCGTCGTCACGTTACTTACGAGAGTATTCAAGATTACGGAGAAAAGTCGCTAACCTCTAGGTCAGGAAGCCGGCTCCCTGGATGTACACTCTGAAAAAACTACTGTTTGTTTCCCTCTTGACTTTATGTTCTCTACTTCTTGCTCACCTGCCTTCAACTTGTCCCTCCAGTATATCCTTTATAAGAATGTCATGTTTTTTAGTGGAGGCCAAAAATAGTTCATATGTCTCTTTTTGATATTTTTCATAAATTTTCTGTTCATTTCAACACCTCTAGAATCTCTGTATTTGATTATTTTTGTTTTCATCAAATAATGACATATTTGATATATCCATATTTTCAGTACTTTGCTTTGATTGTTAAATTGCTTGTACATTGTCCAGGTTTGTACACCATAAAGTAGTGTTGCCTGCATTTAATATTTAACAGTTCTCACTTTTAATATGCTGTTTATCTCCCTAGATGTTAATATTTTTTTATGTTGAAAATATCTTGGACTGCCATCATCTGTTATCATATGTCCTTGATTGGAGAAATTGTCACTTGTTCTAGTATCTCCCCATTCACCGTGATGTATATTGATGGCCTCTCATTTTCATTACCAATTATCGTGGTTTTCATTTGTAAAAAGTATGAATATCTAATCATATTCTGCACCCTGCCTGTTTACCTGCTTCACAAGTTCATATAACTCCTGTTGACTTTATGCTTGTAACACTGTGTCATCAGCATATCATAGATTGTTTATTATTCTATCACTGAGGGGAGTAGGGACAGAATATTTAATTCAAGTGATTTCCTTAAATTAAATCTAATTTGCTAGATGTGTACTTTTCAGGAACGTTACCTGGGTATAATTAAGAAACGGAAACGTATACGGCGGCTGAACGACAGGAAGTTTGTGTTTGACTGGGATGCTGGGGATGATACTTCTCAAGATTACAATCAGCTTTATAAGGACAAGCACCAGGTGCAATTTTTTGGCAGAGGCAACATTGCTGGAATTGACATAAAGGTAAACTAACTAGCAACTGGATCTTGAGATTGTTTATTCTTCTTTTTTGTGTGAACAAATGCAACTCTTGTCTGTTTACCAGTTAATTTACTTAAAATTTTCTTGTTGTGTTTAGCTTTAAGTTGGTTGATAAGTTTGTTGCATCAAGTAATCTCTTTTTCATATCCATAAGTTTGTTGCATCAAGTAATCTCTTTTTCATATCCATAAGTTTGTTGCATCAAGTAATCTCTTTTTCATATCCATAAGTTTGTTGCATCAAGTAATCTCTTTTTCATATCCATAAGTTTGTTGCATCAAGTAATCTCTTTTTCATATCCATAAGTTTGTTGCATCAAGTAATCTTTTTTTCATATCCATAAGTTTGTTGCATCAAGTAATCTCTTTTTCATATCCACTGTCACATCTTCTACTAACTAAATGTATTCAGTCTTGTGTTTGGTTTTATTTGTGAACAAGCTCATTTAAAGGAAATTTTCTGTTCGATTCTTTCTATGAAAATTGTTGCATAATGCGGTAAATAACATTTTTTTTACCGTCCTTTATATTTATGATCTGTGATAGTTCATAAGACTATACTTGTGTTTAAAATGTTAATGTTGTTTAATTTTTTAAAGCTTCCTAATTGTTTGTTTTTCTTCTTAAGTGCATTGATTTAATTGGGTGTTAACAACAGAAGTGAATTTAATATTCTGTAAATGATTAAAAAATGTGAAACATGAGGAAATAATACAGTTAATAAAGCAACTAAACATTGACGGCAAATACCTGCAAACAATAAAGAACATATATTGGCAGTAAACTGCAGCCATAAGAATCAACAACTTGGTAGGAACATTTCTGTGTATTAACAAGGGTCAGACAAGCTTGTGTGCTGTCTCCTGAGTTATTCTTATTGTACAGTGAATGTGTAATGAGATCTACAGAAAATATGTCAGGGATCCTGGTTGGTGGACATAATATAAATAACTTACGTTTTGCTGATGACACTCTTGACAGCGACAGGTCTGAAGGAACCACAGAAAATGATAAATACAGTGGTTGTAGACAGTGAAATAATGGGCCTTAGCTTGAATAATAGAAATACAGACGTCATGGTGATATGAAAGAAACAGATTGTGCCTAAATGTGAAATTAAAGTAAATGATGTTATTTTGGGGTAAGTGCAGAAATTAAGATATCTGGGCACAAGGGTATTATCAGATGGAAGATGCATCACTGAGAACAGAATAGGACAAACAAAAACTACATTTTATCAAACGAACAACATCTTGTGCAATAAGTCCTTGTCTTTGAAAGTTAGAAAAAGAGTTCTTACATGTTACATAGAACCAATTTTAACATACATCTGCAAATCCTCAACAATTAGTAAACTGATGAAAAAATCCCTAGTAGCCTTGGAGATGTGGTTTCATAAAAGAATGCATAAAACTAATTGGACAGCCAAAATGTGCAATTCAGACATTTTGAGTGAAGCTTAGTCGCAAAGACAACTTATCACAAACATCAGAAAGAAGCAGTCATTTTTTGGCCACATTATGTGAAGACAAAAACTGGAACATGTTGTGACAACCGGAAAGATTTATGGAAAGAAAGATAGAGGAAGGCAGCATGAAAAAATTCTTCAGTCTTGTGTCATGGCATGGAAGGGAGTCAACACACAAATTGATCCATGCTGTCGGAGATCGTAATTTGTGGAGAGGCATGATCGCCCACGTCAGCTGGCAAGGTACTGGATGATAATGAAATGATCACAAGGTCTCTGAATTTTCATGCAGAAGCACAAATAGCCACTTTTAGATGTATGAAACAGTTGACAATTAACTAATTAATCTAAAATTACTTAATTCTGTAATTTCAGGCTCAGAAAAAAGATCAGTCAAAGTTCTATGGTGATCTCATGGAAAAAAGACGAACAGAAGCTGAAAAGGACCAGGAAAAGTATGTTTTCTAGATATTATGTATTTCCTGTCTTTTAGCTAACACAGTTCAGTGTCATTGATACACTACAATAGGCAATGCAAATGAATAGCTAAGCTAGACTTCAGAATTCAGAATCTTCAGGCTTCAGAATTTTCTGTCATTCATGTTGGTAAAATGGACCATATTTGATCAGTTCCAGGTATGCAGGAAGCGTAGACATGGAGGGCATAAAAAAACTTCTGCAATGATGACGGCGTCATCACTATGTGTGTAAAAGTAAATGTAATCCTCCATTGAGGCTAAAGTGTTAGGTCTTCACCTATTGGATCATGTCATCTTGAAGTTTATCTCCCTTCTTTGCCAATTTCTTTCCAGAAAAACTCTGGTACTTACACTATGACGTGGAATCAGTCCCAGAAAAAGATCATACCTCTACCAGAGATTGAAGCTTGAACCACTGTATATAAACCAGTGTATTATGCTAAGATCATTAATTAAGTAAGATTAATGGAAAAAGAGGATCTTCACTCCCAAACATCTTTATTCTGTCATGTCTATAGCCTGTAGGCAATTTAAAGGCATGTATTTACTGCTCGCCCACTATGTTGTTGCTGTGTGTGCTGACCCCCACCCTGCTGTCTGAAGCGTGAATGCTAGGTGCCTGGTGATCCATTTCCTACCCTCGGTACTTTTTGATTTGACTAGAAGGTCAGCTTCTTTACCTCTGTCATTTAGCCTCTTGTTACAGCATCTACAACCGTGAGTCGCTATGCTATCGCAAATACTTTGTTATCATACTACCTACGTACGCTGTTCATATTCATAACTAAACTAAACTAAACATATTCATAACTAGAGGAACCACACTTCTGCGTGTATCAAGATCTGTTTCCTCCAGTCACTGACATTGCATTTCTGGGCTGGGGCCTTCCAATCTTTGCCCTTCTCGCTGCTGTGGAAATGGCCTTCATCTTGCGTGTTCTGTTTGCTTTCTTGTCTTGGCTATGGTGGTTGGACTTCTCTACTCTAGTGTCTCCTGCAGTCAGAAGTGTCCTCTATGCTGCAAGGTTTGCTGCTATGTTGCACCATCCTTACTTCATAGATTTTCTTTTTGGGCTGACACAAGACAGTAAATGTTGATTTTCATTGTTATCAGCAAAATTGAGAAAGGAGAATCTGATTAGGTACTCTGAAGGCAGAATCCTTTTACATGGGCCATCTGAACATAGAGGAATTTTGCTTCTGTGGTTTTGTTACTGGTGTTATGCCTTGTTAGAACATGATTTCACTGCTCGTTTTCTATAAATCTGGCATCTGAGTTGTGAGTTTTGAACAGAGAATATAGAGAACAAGGAAACTGGTCAGCTCAAAGATGTGCACTGTTTTGACTTTTGCATTTATGACTGTGGAAGTAACTGCTATTGAATGTCCCTAATCTGCACTAATTCCATTTAGTAAAGATTGTAGATACTGGTCAGCTTCACTAGATAGTAAGAATTGTACATATCAATAGGTTTCATTACTCTTGTAGGAAATATCAGATTTTCTTAACAGTTTTGATTTTAATGCATTTATTCTTAAAGGAAAAGACTTAAAAATGTTGCTTCACGAGAGGCAAAACAACGTTGGGATGACCGCCACTGGTCTGAGAAACCCCTGGAAAACATGGTTGAGAGAGATTGGCGTATTTTCAAGGAAGACTTTAATATCAGCTGTAAAGGTGGAAGGATCCCAAATCCTATTCGTTACTGGAGAGAAGCAGACTTACCAAAAGAGTTGCTCGACATCATTGATGAAATTGGATATAAAGTAAGATCATTGATGACAGGTTTGATTTATTAGTAAACTCCCTCTTTCTTGTGATTCCAACTTGCTGATTTTCCTCTGAAGTATTCTTCTCTATTTTTTTAATGAAAAAAACTTCTGTGTTGGAAATTAAATGTTAAGTATTGACAGATGCTATTGGGTGTCCATAGTTTTTCAACATTCTTCTATAAAATCCCATTTCTGTGGCATCAAGGAATTTTCTTGGCATGTTTACTAATTGTCCAGAACTCACAGCCATAAATTAAAATTAGTTCTATGCAGCATGCTCACATTCTTTTTCTAAGTTCTAATCACAAAGACAAACTTCATAAGATGTATATATTTGCCTCTTCTGCTAATTTTTCTCATACAGTTTCAATCTAATATTATCCACACATGTGACTGTTTAATTTCTATTCTTGTCTCAAATTACTACTTTGACTTTGATTGTACACTTAATCGAATGTTACACATAGTTATAAAAGTAAGAAGTAACAGTTATACCAGGACAACAAGAAATTCAATGTTTAGTAAAATTATCGGCTATGAATACGTTAAGAGTTAAGGTTAAGTTTATATTGACAGCCAATTTCTGGAAACAATGAAGTCTTCTTCTTCTGCCCTTTATCCTCCACTAGAGCAAAGGCCGTCAAGGAACTTATGCCAAGCTATTTATTTCTTTGCTATCTCTTCCTGCTCCCTCCACTGTATTAAGAATCTTTGGCACAACATTAGCAAACAAAGTAACATGCATCTTTTAGAACATACATCTTTCCTGTGGCAACGTAATGTGAGTCATGGACCATTTTGCAATCACTAAAGAAGAAAATCAGGGCTTGTGAACTTAAATGTATGGAATATGTCTTCTCCAAGGAGAAGAAAAATAATGACATTGCAAGATCTGGACATTGATGAAGACTGACTCATGAAGAGCATCATGCCTTGGATTGTTACGAGAGCGACTTTCTGCAAAGTACTTGCTAATTGATGATGGATTTTTAACGATTTCAACACACACACCGGATGTCTGCTTTTATTGCCCTAGTCCAGGAGGATCAGACATCCCATCCACTTCGCAAGGTTCAGGGTGGACTTATAACAGCCTTATGTTGTGTATTTTGTATAGGTAATCATTCACAATAGGATCCACACCTGGTACTGTTCATGCTAGAGGTGGGTGCTGTAGCCATTAGCTACCCCTTCTCAGTAATATCTTAAGTCTATACAATAAGCTATCCACGGTGGCATTGTGGTTAGTGTGCTTGCCTGCCAAGGCAGTGGTACAGGTTCAATCCCCTGCAGCAGTGGGATTATTTTTGCCAACCAGCACAATACTGGGGTCGACCTAACCTCATATCAATGGGTGCCAGACAATTTTAAGAATTTTCTGGGAATTGTCTGGGAAGGAAAAGGTAATAAGGAAGGGAACTGGACACCAATTTTATGTCATAGCTTAAAATATATAAAGGCGGTACATCTCTGTGACAGTATCTACTAGGGACTATTGTGACCTTTATGCCATAAGTATATGAAGATATTGAGCTATTACTCTTTGATTCTGCATGAAGTACAATATTTAGCTGTTGTTTGCAATGTAATTTTCTGCACAGACAGTGACATTTTCTTTCATATTAAATTTCTTTCTATTTGTTTTTCACAGGAACCTACTCCAATTCAGAAGCAAGCCATTCCAATTGGTCTGCAGAACAGAGATATTATTGGTGTAGCTGAAACTGGCAGTGGTAAAACGGCTGCTTTTCTCATTCCACTTCTTAAATGGATCATGGGCTTGCCAAAGATCGAGAGGTTGGTTTGTTTCTATTCTTTGATTTTATTCTAAATGAACATCTTGTGATTTATACATTGGGGGTTCAGATTAAATCTGTAAATTGGTGATAGAAATTTGAAACACATAAGAATTGATAATAGTATACCATTGTCATGAATGCTGGCAGTATTATTGTTAAAGATGCTTTTCAGGTGGCATCAAGGTACAGACTAATCACATACAAAGATCCAGCTCACTAGTGACATCCATCAAAGAGGAGCAACAATCTGTTATAAATGTTTTGATACTTTGTAGAACTGGAGCACATCAGGCACATCATGTGGTGTGATGTTGGACTGATGTCCAGCTTCATCGATATTTCATTCAGTCACATTGGTCATTCAGCTGTTGAGTCAATGCTAGGGTTTCTAGTCTGTGTGACTGACCCAGTCAGTAACAGTCTGTCGCAGAACTTAGGCTGTATTTTCAATTTCCATCTCCATACATATAATTTCTGGAGTGGTAGGTATGTTTCACCAAACTAGACCTTCATTCCCTGGTAAATTTATTTAGATGTATGCCATCATCAAGAATGTGTGGAAGTAGTAGTAGTAGTTGAAAAACAAAAATTGCAAACTCGGTCTCCTACAACCTGCTTCTTTCAGCGTTGGTTAGAGTTGAGATCCGTGGGTTTGTGTGGGTCTTTTCACCCTGGTTTTTACTTTTGCTCTCTTACGAGTGACGTCTAGTTCTTGTAGGTTTGTTTCCCTTTGCATTGCATCTCTTCAAATAGTTTCATTTGGTGGCATTGGATTCTGGCTCTTCTGGTGATTTGTTTGGCTAGTGAAGGCTCCTGGCTCGTCTGATTTCAATCCTTAAAAGGACTTTTTATTTGGTGTTTTTGTGGCCATTTTTGTGCAGTGATCGTAGGAGTTTTTCGATGCTGTCTTTCTCTTCCTCCTTGCGTCTGTTTTCGAGAAATAGATGATGTTGCTTTTCGCAGTCTTCTCCATTGAGCTTCCACGGGATGATCTCTCCGTCCTCTATATAATAGTCGAACTTGCTCTCAGCGTCATAATATGTTTCTGGGTACTCTACCGGTTCCCTGAGTTTCCTGGGCTTTTTCATTTCTCTTTCTTCCCAGCGCCTTTTGTATTCCTGGCGAATGCGTTCCTCGTGTCTTGCACTTTCTCGAAGCTCCTCCAAGGTAGGCACCCTGGGCCTCTGCGTGTCGTCATCAGGGTGCTCATCTCTGGCCTCCTCGGGTATCGCGGTTGGGCTGCTGGCTGTTGTTTGTGGTTCAGGCTCGGTCTCTTGGTTTTCATCTTGCGGTTTCTCTGCTAGCTCTTGTGTGGTTTCTGTTGGTTTGTTTTGGAATCGTTCCATTTCAGCTCTGTGCCATTCTCTTTCGGTCTTGATAATTTGTAAGATTTCTTCGTTCTCCTTCAACTCGGCCATGCGCTCCATCTCTTGTTTGATGTTTTGCTGTATCTCCTTCAGTTCAGCAAGCAGTTTTTCATTGTCGCTGGCCTGTGACGGTGCAAGAAGTAGCTTGATTTGCTTCTTTAGTTCGTCTATTTGGCTTTGCAGTTGGGCTCTTTCCGCTTGTGAGCAACCCGTTGCTGTCTCGCACCTCTGCATTGCTTCGTTGTATGGTGTCCTTGTGGTTGTGGCTATCTTCAGGACGTCTCTGTGACGTAGCAGGTACGGACAGCCCAGGTATCTTGCCCCATGCTTGCCCAGGCAGTTGGCGCACTTCCTCTTGTTATTGGGTGCTCTGAAGTCGGTGTCCAGCTTGGCCAGCGGGCACTCCTTAAAGGCGTGATGGTCGGCGCAGTATCGGCAGATTTCTGTCTTGCTGCGTCAGATTGTTCGACTGTGGCCAGCCCTCTGGCATCTTGAGCATTGGTTGATTCTTGGTAGGAACCATTCAGGCTGTTGAGTTATATTGTTGATTGACACCAGGTGTGGAATCTCGTTGCCCTCAGTCGTCACCACCGCCAGTGTGGTTGGTATCTTCGAGTACGTCAGGATCCGCTGTGCCTTCAGGATTCTGATGTGGAGGTTTTCTTTCTGCAGCTGTTTCATGATTTCGTCATCTGACAGCTCCCCCTGGACACGTTTTACAACCCATTTGGCTGTCTTGGAGTCGGTGTTGCCGCCTCTGGTGTCTTTCTCCTCCTTCTTCTCGGCTGTCTTAGCTCTTGTATGTGGTGGGCTGGTCTCGGTCTTTCTCGAGGTAGCTTCAGTTGAGTTGACTGTAGTTACGTGGTCTTTGCTGCAGCTTACAGGTAGGTTCTCCACATTCGTCTTCTGTCCGGTCTTGGCGACTCCCACGCTGCCCATCTTGCTTGGCTGTGGTTTCCGATTGTTGTTTTTGCGTGTCATTCTCCCCCGTATCTGGTAGCTTGAAATGATAAGGCGTCTAGGCTTGATAGTACTGAGAAGTGCTGTCAAGCGAATCGGGCTGACGGAGAGGAAAAGAGTGTGTGGAAGTCTGACACTTCATGCTCTTATTGCAGTATCTGATGCTACCTCAGCCATTTACTGCTTTTAAAAAAAGGAACCACCTGCTGACACTTGGTGTTTTAGCAACAGTACTGCCAACTGAATTTCTATAACAGATTTCAGGTTTTCATTTGAAGCCCTTGTGTAGAAAACAAACAATAGTAGAATTAAAGTCACTTCTTACATGCCCTCAGGTGTATTGAATATATGGTGCTACCCCAATTTTATAATAGACCAACCAGCACTCAACCAAACATCCATTTTTAAGCTTTTGAGGACCATTCTTCAGAGGACAATAATTGTATGAGTTGAATGGTACTGAAAAATAATGATACCAGAACAATGCACATTTGTCTTAGTGGTTGAGGTTATTTTTTTTTTTAATTGTTATCATTTTTGTGGGCGGTGTCTGTATTTTTACATAAGACTGCATCAGATTTGTGTTGCAGGCCATCCCTTTCTATTTCTCCCACTTCGACACCCATCAGCCACACCAAAGTGGTATGCATACCGCCTGACCAACCACTGTCAAGAACATGCTGTTTTAGGGAAAGGTCTTAGTTTTGTCCCTCTACGCCCCTGTATGGACAGTCGCGCTATTTTGGAAGACGTCTCCAACTTCCACAGACGACTCCGCCTCAAGTACCACCACAGAGACAAGCCTGTCCACAGTCCCACCCCACAACCTTCTGACATTTTTCCATCTTCAACCAAATCCCGTTCCACATGGACCCCACCTTCCGGAGTTTCCAACGCGCTTGACCTCTACATAGCTAACACACTCCATGAGATCAAGCAACTTTCTTTCCCTCGCTTGAAACGCTCCAACCTATCCCCTCCCGAATGGCATGCCCTATCCCAACTACAGTGCAGACAGGACATAGTAATCAAACCGGCAGATAAAGGGGGTGCAGTCGTTGTTTGGCGCAAAGATCTATATGTCGAGGAAGTCATGTCCCAACTCAATAAACCTGATAATTATTCACCCTGCACAGAATACCCCACTCTCTCCTATAACCGGAAGATTCAAAATACCATCAAACAGCTCATACGTGAGGATGCCTTACCACCCAGTGCCACTTCACTTCACATCCATGACTCTGACTTGGGCAAACCCATCCTCTACATGCTGCCCAAAATACATAAACTCAAAAATCCTGGACGTCCGATAGTTTCCGCCTGCTTATGCCCGACTGAACTGATCTCAGCGTTTCTTGACAGGATTTTCCAACCTCTAGTTGCGAATCTCCCGTCATACATCAAGGATACAACGCATGCGTTACTTTCATTCAACTCTCTCCAACTGACTCCTGGGAACACATAAGACTATTCCTAATGGATGTATGTTTCCTCTATACCTCTATTCCTCACGCTGATGGCCTCAGGGCGCTACAGTTCTTTCTGGATCAACGCACAGATCAAGCCATCCCTACATGCACACTTGTGAGACTCGCTGAATTGGTCCTCACCAATAATTCCTTTGAGTTCAATGGCCACTACTTTGAACAAATCAGCGGTGTCGCCATGGGCACTAAAATGAGACCCAGCTATGCATGTGTATTTATGGGACATCTGGAACACCAGATTGAACTCAGCTATGATGGTCTTCTCCCTTCTTTTTACTGACGCTACATCGATGACGGCATAGGTCTCACTGACATGTCAGAGGCAGAACTGAACCGTTTCATTAATTATGTAAATAACTTCCATCCATCGATAAAATTCACCACAGAAATTTCCACCACCTCTGTCAATTTCCTTGACACCACTATTAAATTAAACCCTACAGGCCTCACGACCTCCGTGTACTACAAACCTACTGATGCTCACGGTTTCCTCCTGTACAGCTCATCCCACCCCAAAAGCTGCAAAGATTCCATCCCATATTCCCAGCTACTCCGCCTTCGTCGTATCTGTCAGGATGATAATGACTTCCTCGAGAGAGCCCATGAAATGCTGGACTTTTTCTGCAGACGGTCCTACCCAGAGGACATCTTGTCCACAGCTTTCTGTCGCATAACCCAGGTCTCATGGGAAATGTCCCTCGCCAAACATACGCGACCTCCGAACAACGAACCCAAGCTTATCCTCACCTTCCATCCACATGCCTATGCCATCAAGCACATTTTCCTGAGACACTGGTCTATCTTGGAATCCGATCCAACCACTCGTGAGGTATTCTCCAATGGCTCTAGGGTAATTTTCCGCCGTAACCAGAGCCTCAGAGACCACCTTGTGCATAGTCGCCTCCCCACGGTTACTTCATCTGTGGGCACATTCGAATGCCATCATAAGAACTGTCTTGACATGCCCATACGCTGTTCAGACACCAGAGATTGCATTTCCCCGAGGCACCTTCACCTTGAAAGATTCTTTCACTTGTACATCCCTCAATCTGATTTATGTCATCATCTGCAAACTATGTGACATGAAATACATTGGCCAAACGGGCAGATGTCTTGCTGACCGTTTTAGAGAACACCTCAGAGACATCAATCAGGGCGCTGAAAAACCTGTCCCCAACCATTTCAATTCCTCCAACCATAATGGAGTCGACGATGTATGTGTCACCGCATTAAAACCCTGCTACTCCAATAGCTCCCTCAGGCTCAAAATTGAATGCCAGCTAATCAACAATCTGGGATGCATCTATCCAGCAGGTATCAATACTGTTGTGAACGCTACAGTATAACTGTGGCATCTTCCCCAATTGTTTACACTATCTATTACTATGCTTCCCCCCCCCCCCCCCTCCCCCATATCTATACCTAACTGTCCCCACACCCTTAGATTTTCATAGCAGACTGTTCACATATTTTTGGCTACTTAAATCCTATCTGGCAACCCACTTTTAATTCTGCAGCCAACGAGCGCCTTCGCAGCTGGCCAAGCCACCTTTTCTGCCCCACATGGCATAGGGAGAGTTTGTGTGTTTTTTTCTTTGTTTGCTGTATTTCGTTGTGTTAGCTATCTGTGGTGTCCTTGACAAAGATTCTGAGAATCGAAACGTCGGTAGTCCTGTGTGTCGTATTGTACGCGTTTGTGTGTAGTTTATTTTATTTTATTATTCATTTTAAATATTTATTGAGTGCTTCTGATTTCGGATTTTCACCTGTATTTCGCGATACGATGGATCTCCTTGTAAGGTATGTGCAACGTTGTTGATGTTTAGTACGTTTCTTCTCGCAGGAGTTTAATATACCTATTTGTTTCCAATTCATTTTCTATTTCATGTTTACAGTGGCTTATTTCTGTTTGTTATTTTCTTCTTTGAAGCTGTTGATTTGATGTTTCATTATTTATATGTTGTATAAGTATACCAGACTTATATAATGTAGGGTCAGCGTTTGTGGCTTAGAGTTAGAGAATTCTCAGACATGCTGAGTAGAGGGCTCGAAATCAGCTGGGGGTGATTTAGAACTAGATTACTTTGAGTTGATTTAAATGGTTTGAGGATTTGGCTACTTAGAAAGCAAAGGCAAAATTTAGTTTAAGTTTAGTTTAGTCGTTGGAGCAACATCACGGCACACGGTTTAACCCATAAGTGCTCCGTTTTCCTCCTAACTCAAACCTGAGTCTGGAGAAACTCAGCTCAATGCACGAACCCCGTTGCATCGGCGAGGATCCTGAAATACTTTGGGTACATTTTTAACTCGAAATTGTGCCCGGGCAGCGCCGTTAGACTACTCTTTTTCGATTTCCAACTGCCAAGGGATTTTTTATGTGCGCAACAATACACACGGGCGTCCGATCTCACTACCCAAGGCAAACTACTAAATTTAAAATTACCTAGTAAATCACAATTATCCAATACAATTAATGAATGCTGGGGTTGATTGCAACATCATGCAAAGACATCCAACTAACTTTTTAGCTTATTTAATGTAGAACATTTTGTTTATAAATGAAGTTGTATGATTGTCTCTGTCTTCTGCCTTGCGTCTCCCTTCATAAGTGCTTAATTGGGATGAAAATACTGTTGAAATGTAATATGACTTTTGGGTTTTTTAATCCACACAGAGATCATTGGTTATGTGATTATTTTTTATGTGCATAGAAATAGTTTCTATGCTGCTCTTATTTCCTTCGTCCCTCCATGAGAATTTATATGCAATCTACAGTTAAAATGCAATATGACATTAGTTGTTTTTTTAAACTACATATTTTCTTATTTATATTGCTATTTTTATTGGACTTAAAAAAGTTACTAACAATAAATAATGACCAGTTTAGTTAAGAGTTTTTAAGAGTACTATATTACTTAACAGGATGGAAGATGCTGATCAAGGCCCTTATGCCATTATTTTGGCACCCACTCGTGAATTGGCCCAACAGATTGAAGAGGAGTCCATAAAGTTTGGTAAAAACCTGGGCATTCGTGTTGTTTCAATAATTGGAGGTATCTCTCGTGAAGAGCAGGGTTTCAAACTCAGACAAGGGTGTGAGGTGAGTTTGTTGTCTGGTCAGAATGATGTTACTTGTGTTTGTCAAAATGTTTTAAAATAATGAGCAATGAGAATGCAAGAAATATGGAGAATAAATTGTTTACAAGTTTTACAAATTCCATGTTTATTTGTTTGTTTCAGTAATGAGAGATTTATGTAAAACAGATTTACCTTGCAGCACTTTGTGCCAAATCTTATGTCAGATTTGATTCAAGATTTGACACAAATCTTATGTCAGATTGGGAGTCTCTTTGGCGAAGTGGTCAAACCGTCTGACTTGGGCTCAGAAGCTTGTGGGTTCGATTCCGGGCCGCATCCTTCGGTTTACGAGTGCATTTTTTTCAGAGATGCCTGAGGGTTGTCGCTGTAGCTACAGAGTTGGTGCTTTGTGCGATGCTTTCCACACTGCAGAAAGACACTGAGCCATTTGGGATAAAACCCGGTGCAATGAAGTTGACCATGTCGACCTTTAAGTAAATTTTTTTCTTATGTCAGATTAAAGTGCATAGTTGTGATCCAGGGTTTAAAGGCTGCCCGCTTTCACAGGAAAGCTGTTTTGGTTTAATTCACAGCAGATTGTTCTCCCCAGTCAGAGCGGATCTGTTGTGATCCACCGTTATGAAATGTGTCCCAGGAACTGTTTGGAAAGGCAGCATGGCAAAGAAGGGAACAGACCATTTCACCTTCATGTGACCTAGAATATGTAACGGCCTAATACTTCACACTCCAGTAGCAATATCTCTCATGAGACTGCATTTACCTGACTTTCACAGACACTGGCCATATAGTGCAGTTGCTGTCCTTTTTTTTTAAACAATAAAACTTTATTAACCTCCATAAGTGCATCGAGCTGAGAGCCTGCTATCGTAACCAGAAAAAGGAGATCTATACAATAATAGATGACTGCAGTTGTAATGAAAATTGTCCTTGAGTCTGGAATCAATCAAAGCTCCTTTGCCTTATTGTTAGTTTTCTTCAGGTTCCTGCTATTGAGCAGGCATTGTCGGTCATGACTCTTCAGATCTCTCTGTCATCAGATATGTTTATGAAGTTGGTAGTAGTTTATATTATTATCTGTTACTCAGCTGTTTAGTTTAAGCTTTTCACAGTCTTTATCTGTCCTCTTCGGCCTCTCTTACTTATATTTTCTCACATAAAACACTATCCGCCTCTGCTATTGATATGCTGATAAATTTCGTTTTTTTTTTCAAAGGTTTTGATTAGTGATCTTGTAACACCTTCAGTCCTCAATACCTCAACATTTGTTTTCTTCTCAGTCTACAAGAAAACATCAGTTCTGTAAAAATTGGCTACACATTAAAACAGTGATTCCTCAAGAGACCATGGATTCATAGAAGTTCTGGAGAAATGTTCCTTGGCCTGATCTGCTTTCTGTCCAACTCAGAGAATATTTATTTGACAGTTTGATTCAGTCAGCCCTCAGAACATATTTTAATCTATAAATGGTTGACTTGAAGCTTCACTTGCGTATTAGAATCCATGCTATTAGGTCAACTTTGTTGTGCTGATTTAGTTCCATTTTCTAGACAATCCTAGACTGTCTCAGCCAAGACTGGGATCAGATTTTGTACGTGGATATATTTATTAATGAACATATTTCAGTATGCAATTTAAAAAGAATAATTATATTCAACGCAGTTTGAATAGAATACATTGTTGACATTTTAAATAAAAAAGGTAAATAATGTGTCTTTATCAAAGCTTCTGATTTTCACTAAAGTTATAATGTTAAATATGTTTGAGTTAATCTTGCTTATGAGTATTTTCACTGAAACTCATCTACATGGTGCATGCCTTTCATGCAGTAAACCATGCAATAACTCTGTGTACATTCATTTCCAGATTGTAATTGCAACACCTGGTCGTCTAATTGATGTTCTGGAGAATCGCTATCTGGTCTTGAATCAATGTACCTATGTTGTCATGGACGAGGCAGACAGAATGATTGACATGGGTTTTGAGCCTGAAGTACGCAAGATCCTTGATTATTTGCCTGTGACAAATGAAAAACCAGACACTGAAGAAGCAGAGGATGATACAGCTATGCTTCAGAATTTCAACACCAAAAAGAAGTACAGACAGGTATTTCTCTTTTGGTCTTACATGTTTTTCTTTGGTTAAGTTGTTATGGCCGGTCTCTCTGGCTGTGGGGTTACAACACTTTCTCTCTGTAATCCCATTTATCACGCAGAGTCTCGTAGCGGAGCGAGAGCTGAGGCGGTTCGACCCCCGCTCGTGACTTGCGGGATACTGAGCCGGCCGCTCAGAAAGCAATGGCAAACTACTGAGCGTAATCTTGCCAAGAGATCAACATACAGCTGAAAGATGCTGGTGTTGACAGCTAAGTCCTGTAAAGGATATGCTTAAAAAAAAAAAAAAAAAAAAAGTTATGTTCACAAGTATTGCAACAGACAAGACTTGTTGGTTTATTATTTTTGTTTTTCAACATTTGATCAGTTCATGACATACATATACCTTTCAATCCCAATTTTGGGTTTAACAAAATGGGATGTTTAGGTGATCTTTGTTTTATTTTATATTTTTAATTCTTTCTTCACTTATATTTGTCCCAACTGGTCACTTTTTTCAATTTTGAATTGTCTTATTATATATTACTTTTCTGTCCTTTTCTTTCCTTCAAAACTCGCACACTTGTTATTGCTTGTAGATGTGGTAGCATATTAGTTAGTACTCTTGCTTTCCAATTTGGCGGTCTTGAGTCCAAATTCCTCTTGCAGTATACATGTTTAAGGCCTGTGGCTAAAGGGTTGACCCAGCTTCATTAAATGAGTCTCATCTCGTCAGGTTCCTCTTGTACCTTGTGGTGTTGAGGTGAAGCACAAACAGCTAGAGAGTGCCTGTGTATGGGCCTCATGTATCAAGATTAAATGAGTATCAGAAAATATTCTTGAAAGTGGCTAGCATGCTACTGACCACATCACCCAGGAATTGATGTTTGTTTCTAGCACCATGTTCCTAAAATGAATCTACGCATGGTAAGTTAATACGTAAGTCACAAATGTTTGTAGAAAAATAACTAAATATGATAACAACTTGAAACCAGTTTATTTTTATACATACATTGTCCCTTTATTTCTAAACATAATTTCCACCAACATTGATGCACTTATCCCATCGTTTTATCAGTCCTCCCAAACCGGCTGCATAAATCTGCGTGCCCTGTTTTCATTTACCCGCCATCTCACAGAACTGTGTGACTTACTTATTGACCCGTCCTTGTAACTTTTCCTACCCATCTATGCACCGCATTCATGGGAAATCACTAGGGGCTAAGTCCACTGAAAACCTACCTTGGTGGGAGAAAACAGGACACGCAGTTCTATGCAGCCGGTTAGGGAGGACTGATAATACGTTGGGATAAGTGATCAATGTTGGTGGAAATTATGTTGAGAAATAAAGGGACAATGTGTGTATAAAAATAAACTGGTTCCAAGTTGTTATCATATTTAGTTATTTTTCTACAGCCATTTGTGACTTACTTAATAACTTACCCTTGTAGCACCATACTCTTAAAATACCATGATACAGGGAAATGAGGTCCTTTTAAAAAAAAAAAAAATTTTTACTTGTTATGGCTTATAAGTCGTAAAATATGTGTGTTCAACTAAATACTCTACTGATCACCCATGTAAATATAGTTTTGTTATTGTCTACACGAATACTGTTTTCTCGACCACAGACTGTCATGTTCACCGCAACAATGCCTCCAACCATTGAAAGACTGGCCAGAACTTTCCTGCGTCGTCCAACTGTTGTGTATATTGGTAATGTTGGCAAGCCTGTAGACAGAGTCGAACAAATAGTCTACATGGTTGGTGAGAATGAAAAGAGGTAAATATAACTTGTTACAAATGCTATAAGTTGTAAGAATCAGTAAGCAGGAAGAATAGTTCATAGAAAATAAATAAAGAAATACATTTATAAGTCTTTAATGAACACTGAGAAAGATGTAAGTGGAAAGTTTAAACAGTAGCTTTCCCTATTACCAGTGTCCCTCGCCATCATTCCGACTTCAAAGATACTTGTAATTTATGTCCTCATCTCAAGGACGAGAAGTCAGCATTTAAGTCTAACTGATTTTTGTGTGGCTTGAACCCACTACTCTACTATGAGCGCACCAAAAGTGCGAGCGTTTTAATACTTTCTGCCACTTTGCCTTCTACTGTTTAATTAATCAAGTAACTGAAATATACCTCAAGTAATACTGTATCTCATCTTGGGACAGTGTTTTTAGAAACAAGTGTGTATTTGTTTTACTTCATTTTTACCTAGAACTTTCTACTTTTCTTTGTTTTTAGGAAGAAGCTCTTGGAGATCCTCCACAAAAAAGTTGATCCTCCAATCATCATTTTTGTCAACCAGAAGAAAGGAGCTGATGTGCTGGCAAAGTCTTTGGAAAAAATGGGTGTAAGTTTAGAGGAACATCATAGGATAATGCCAGTTACTTTAATGTGTGTGTTCATGCGCTATATGTTGAACATGAATGAGGATGTATTGACAGTTTACAAGATACAATTTATGTGAATGACTGCTAGCACCCATTATGGTAATGAATTGCTACTGAAGCCATCACTGTAATAATTTGGCGTGGGCCTCTAGCAGATTGCAGTGATGATCCTATTTGCCAGCAAGAACTTAAACCATGATTTATTTTTGATAATCACTGTCGACATTTATTTACTAGAACAAAAGAGATTTTCTTCTTCTTTTGTTCACTTGAAATTTGTCTATAACTGCAATGTTGTCTCTTGTATGAATTTAACTCTCTTGTTTAGTTCACTCAGTTGTCCATAGAGTTTGTATCTTCCACTGTTATTTCTCTAGGCCAGGTTTGCCTAGATATGTTATATTTTGGGCAGTCTTGGAGTATGTGATCTGCTGTCTTTGGTGCCAATCGACATGTGCACATGGCTGATTCACCAAACTTGAATTTTATACACATGTGGTTGTGTAATCTATTTTGTCCTGCTCTGAGGTGCAGAATAATGATTTGTTCTGGTCTGTCCATAAGGTGAAAGTCATCTTGAGCAGGTTTTGGTGGCTTTCTGACTGATTTGATCATTCTTTTCTTTTGGTGGTATGTAATGAGCACATCAGGTTCTTCTTCTTTGTTTCTTCCTTAGCTAATCAATCAACTCTGTCGTTTCTGAGTACTCCTCAGTGAGATGGTATCCATGGTATGGTGACCTTACGCTGGCTGCCAAGTTCAGAAAGTAGTGTGTGTAGTATTGGCAATTTCCCAGACAATGTACCAAGTACTGATTTTCATCTGTCAATAGCACCACAGGTTGTGTACCATGGCTGGTTATTTAGTAATTTTTCTGTCGCTATTTTGATTGCCTGGATATTTGCATCATAGTTATGGCAGTATTTTCCTATTGATACTCTGGCCATGTCCCTAGTATTATTTGGGTATTCTATGAACACTCTCGCTCCTCCATTTCGAACAGCATTTTGTGCTGATGCATATGTGTAGACTCGAATCCAGAGGTCCTGTGGGAATTCTTCATCAAAGAAACTGAGACTGGCTGTTCTACATTGTACACTGTTATGTTCTTCCTTGTCGAATATTCCTTTCATTTTTGTCTGGATTTGTAGTGATAGTCTGTGTTCCTCTTTCCATGGAGTTCTTCTGAAATAGTATTGAAGATGATATCAACTGTGGGCAGAGCAGTGATTTCTCTGCAAAGTCGTTTGGCCTGGTGGATAAAACTGCTTCTTTTCAACCGCTGCATAGCTAGGTTTTCCAATCCTGTCTTAATACGGTAGCCTGGCATATTTTTCTGCTTGTATTAGCATTTTTATATCTCTGCGCCATCTCAGTGCTCGTGTACTCCCCATCTTCTCCATCTCCACTATAGGGGTTGATCTCATCCCTCCAGTGTTGAGTCTAAGTGCTTGATATTGCACCTTGTCCAACTCTTGTAGTGTGTTTTTTTTAATGCTGAACACCACACAGTTGACCCATATTCCAGATGTGGTTGTTTGCTCTGTTAATAAACTTTTCTCAGTATGTTCCTGCCAGTTCCCCATGTGGTGCCACTTAGTTTCCTCAGGAAGGCTATCTACTGTTTTGTTGATGTGCTTTCTCCAAGTCAGCTTGTCATCAACTGTTACTCCAAGGTATGTTGGTTCTCTATCTTCTCTTAGGAGTATTCCATTTATCTGGTTGATGCCTGTCTTTTGTTTTGGAGAGAGGGTAAATAGAGTGGTTCTGCACTTGTCATTGTTTATGTTGACACACCATCTATTTGCCCATGCAACTAACACATCTACAGGTCTTCGTAGCAATCTGGTGGCCACTGATGCATGTTCATTTGTGCTCAATATGACCAGATCATCAGTGTACATTGCCATTTTAATTGCATGTGGTAGTTTAGCAACAATGTCATTGATGAAGATTAGGAAAAGTGTGGGGGACATCCTGATGTCTGTGGTGCGCCTCCTGGCTGGTTGCCTCCGTCTTCAGCACCTTTCCTTTGCTAGAATAGACCGTGGTCTTACTCGATGTATATACACATGGGTCTGCTCATGTATGTACGTACATACATATCTAGAGCAGTCTAGTTTTTTTTATGACTCACCATTGCCCAGTCTCCTGTTTGTTAAAACAGTTCCACCATGTGAAGGCCAGGAGTTGGACTTTTGCTGCCATGGGGGTATCTTGCACGGTTGGGCGCTCACCCCAACTCTGCACCCCCGGCTATATAACAGCAATTTGGAATCAAGAAAAGAGATGAAAAGAATAGTATTAATTAGCCAGGACTTGTCAGTTGTTAACATTAAATCAAACTTTTATGTGTAAATTTCAGTTCAATGCCTGCACATTGCATGGTGGAAAAGGTCAAGAACAGAGAGAGTTTGCACTGGCCAGTCTTAAAGGAGGCAGCAAAGAAATACTTGTGGCAACTGATGTTGCTGGTCGTGGTATTGACATCAAAGATGTGTCTATGGTCATTAATTACGACATGGCTAGGAACATTGAGGGTGAGTGTTACCATTTTTTTTCTCTATGCATTTATTGTATTGTTGTATCTTTTGTGTGCCTATATTATTTTCAGACAGATCATGTATTATTTTTGTTAAGAAGTTTTTAATAGAATTGGAGCAGTGAAAGTGATCCTTAACCAAAAAGCAAACACAATTCAGCTTGAAAAAAAAAAGTCCAGAAGCAAGAACTTGCTACAGGTCTATGATGTTTCAGGACCATCATACTTTGATACAACTAATATGGAGACAGAAATATATGTTTATGAGGAAAAATTGGAGGTGGTGGAAAATTTCAAATATCTCTTGGGTCATTAATTACCAACAATAATGACACAATGAAGGAAGTTAAAAGACACATGTCTATTGCTCTTCAGAAACTAAAACTGAATAAATTGTGGCTTGGGACAGATGGACTTACAAAAATTAGATTTATAAGAGCATGCATTTTCCCCATTGTAACATACGCCTGCCAGTTCCCTGACGAAGGAGTTAAGGACGTTCATAATCCCGCATACACACGAATGAAACACAGCTGCGTGAGATTTGGCAGCAGATCGCGTCACGCTGGTTACTTACAGGGGTTTGTGAGCCGGTCGTTCAGAAAGCAATGGCAAACTATTGAACGTAAAACTTGCCAAGACATCAACAGCAGCTGAAAAATGCTGGTGTTGACTGCAGTGTCCTGTAAAACGGATATGCAATTTTAAAAAAAGCAAACTTCTGGGAGACATGGACACTTATTAAACAAGCTGACCAGTGCATAAATGCTTTGAATATAAATGTTATAGACAGGTTCTAAGAATAGAAAAGAATAAATGCATCCATACGACAAGAAGTGAAAATTGAAGAATGTTGGCTACTAAATATGATAAAACAAGGACAATTGAAATATTTTGGTCACTTGAAACATCATGATAGTTTGAAGAGAACGATAATGGAGGGGTATATGCCTGGGAAGAGAGGACGAGGAAGACCAAAGAGAAGATAGGTGCAGGATGTGGCAGATGATTCCCTGATGGGTGTATCAGACATGGGACATCTTGCTTATGACCGCAACGTTTTCTGGACGGTTGTTATGCGAGTGAAGTCCTGCAGAGGACATGCTACCCGAATGAATGAATTTGTGGAGCAATAGGTGGCCAGTCTTTCCCTCACTTAGCTGATGCCAAATGCAGACACTGAACTCTAGCTCGACCGCACTTTTAACAGTATCAGCGTAGCTCCCTGACGATTTCATTAACGTGCCCGCTAAAATGCAGCTTATTAGACCTGTTCAAACCACTATTGACTTCTGTTCCCTCATGCCACAACTGTGTGTTCCTCCATGGACCTATCACTTTATTTCATTATCATCACCTCATACCGTAACCCCGGGCATGCATTTTAGAGATGTCATGATGGAAGCATCGGCAAGCAGAGACCTCCATTGCTCTCTGTCCACAGCAACACACACGAGTATGGAGATACT
Source organism: Cepaea hortensis (assembly GCA_963921405.1). Classification (NCBI taxonomy): domain Eukaryota; kingdom Metazoa; phylum Mollusca; class Gastropoda; order Stylommatophora; family Helicidae; genus Cepaea; species Cepaea hortensis. The sequence continues at coordinate 151,705,210 of OY992877.1, read as the reverse complement.
GTATCTTTTCCCCATTTCCCTCAACTGTTCCCTCCGGGACTACTTTTGAGAGTGTGATGATGAGAGGCATGCCCATACCAGGCAAGCTTTTAATGTTTTGCCACTGACAAAGGTGGCTATTGATGACCTGCATGTGTATTTACTTTGTATCTATGTCTCTAAACATAGGCATTTGTTTTGTGCTCCCCAAACTGTATGCACATACATTTTATAAAGTATTTGTATTACTAAAAGTAACACCTCACCGCATCTAGTAAATAAAAGCATTGTTTGCCCATATGTATGTTTTTAAAATGATGTTTTTAATTACCATTTATTTGTTGTAACAATTGTTGCCTTTCAGATTACACTCATCGTATTGGTAGAACAGGTCGTGCTGGCAAAGAAGGTGTGTCAATAACATTCGTCACAAAAGAGGATAGTGCCACATTTTATGACCTCAAACAGGTCCTGTTACAGAGCTCAGTGTCCTCCTGTCCTCCTGAATTATCTAATCATCCTGAAGCACAGCATAAACCAGGCACTGTCGTGCAGAAGAAACGCAAAGATGAAAAAGTTTACATAAATTAATTTTTTTAAACATATATATTATTGATATTTACATGTCTTGGAAAAGGTTGATTAAAGCAGAACGTTATATTCAGCAATAAGGAAGAGACAGATAATGTTCGTTGGTGACATAATGAGAAAAGAAGCATTAGAAAATGTGATGACTGGAAAGATCAGCGGAAGAAGAGGCAAAGGCAGACAAAGAAAAACAATGCACAGCATAAACCAGCTACTGCAGTGCAGAAGAAATGCAGATGAAAAGATTTACATTAATTAATGTGTTTTTGTACGTATATGTTATTGATGTTTACATGTCTTGGAAAAGGTTGATTAAAGCAGAGCGTTATATTCAGCAATAAGGAAGAGAAGACAATGTTCTTTGGTGACGTAATAAGAAAAGAAGCATTAAAAAATATTGTGACAACTGGAAAGATCAGCGATAGAAGAAAAACAATGCTGGACAGCCTACAATGGTGGCATGGAGGAATAACGTCAACACAATTTATCCAGAGCACCAGAGGCCGAGATATGTGAAGATTCATTAATGCCTACGCCTTTTTGGTAGGGCACATGATGATGATGATGAGTGTAAAGTTTATAGTAAGATGTAAGTGTGATTACTATTGTAGGCATTCGCTTTATACTATGTAGTAGAATATATTTGCAGTGTTCACTGACAGTCTTTCAACTGGAACCAAGAGTAGGAGATTAATAGTGGCCAAGATTGAGATAGGAAGAATAAATTAACCTAGAGGAAAACAAAATATGGTCTCATAAAGTGCAGGAACTTGTGAAAATTTGCTATAAAAAAGAATGACTTGTTGACACACTCATGGACTCGCGCGCGCGCGCGCACATGCACAGAGAGAGATATTCAGTTCAGTATTTACAAGGGGAAAAAAGTTCGGCCTTGTTTAACCTGCTTCTTCAGTGTTGGTTATAATTTAGGTGCGTTTCTTTTCTGAAGTTTGATGATCTCTCCTTTCTTTACTCTCTTCTTATATATGAGTCGAGTTAAAGAATGACGGAGAAAATACTGGTTGAGTTTGTTTGGCACAGAAAACGATCAGCAGCTGGGACTTGAGCAAGAATTTGGGAAACGTGATTGTAGGGGGCCATGATTGCAGGGGGCCATGATTGTAGGGGGCCATGATTGCCCTCTAGATTGACACATTGTACAATGTTGATGACTGTCACCTCTATCAGACAGACTTTTCTTCTTCTTCTGCATTCACCCGAAATATTTTAGACGTAATTGCGTTGTGCCTGATTACAGCAGAGCTGCAATATTTGCACCTTTTGGCTGACACATCCAACTTCTGCAGGCATTTGTTGGCTGGGTTACCTTGCCGGGTGTTTCGTAAGATATTTGATTCTTACTGTTGTGGTGTTATCCCCTTCTCAACTGGCCAACAGCTGAAGACATCCTGGTCAGCCCTCAAGGGAAGGTAGGGGCAGACCATGGGCATTCACCGCCATCCAAGGAGGCTTCCATAATTGCAGAGCCGACATTGAGCACTCTAGTACTGGGCTCACCCAAGAAATCATCATGTCCTGCATATGGCTGCTTTCTCTCACTTCCATATACTGGGCCTTCCGTTTACCACAGGCTATTCCTCCAGAAACGAGAAGAATGCAGTCTGCAGATGACATCCACACAGTGAGCTTTCGATTCAGACTTTCCACGTAATGGATTTGCTATCCAAGCATTAGACAGACTTATGAGTGTTTTGACTTTGAACATATCTCCTGCTTTATTCAGATGTAGTTTTGAATGTCCAGGACAACATGAAGTTTGATTTTACATTTTAATTCAATGCTTGTAAAGACTGATTTTATGTTTCATATCTATCATTACCTGCCTTGTATCATGTGAAGTTTATTGTTATATATTGTTGAAGTATTGTTACAATCGTATAGCAATCTTGAAAATACATTTTCTACTAAAATACGTTAAATATTGCAACATCCCGACATTTTCATTTAAGAGTAATAAATATTGATAACCACTATAGCAAAGCATCTGTGGCTTAGGGGTAAAAAACGGGTTTCACAATCCCAACATTTCTGGTTCAAAGCCAGCACAGGTGATTTAGGAGCAGATAGCTTTACATTGATTTTCATAATGGCATGAGAGCCATTAAGAAAATAATGACAAACTACTTATCTTAAAAATTACCTTTAAAAAATCAGAAACAACCAATGAATGCTGGGGCTATGTGAGACGTCCTGTAGAGGACATGCAACTAACTTTTTTAGTATAGCAAAACTGTGGATATGTTTGCACATCTTACTGTATGTTATGGATAAATTCCAAACTTACTGTGGAAACAAAATCTAAGATGAATGCTGCTTGTATTCTCAGCTCTCTCCTGCACAGTAGTGAGATACAAACACACTGTTCTCAGCTAAGGAAGTGGCTTAATACCTTCCACTTATGGTGCTTGATGTCTATCCTTGGCATCTCTTGAAAGGATCGTGACAAGTGCTGAGATGCTCTCACACACTAGTCACATGGGCACTCTGCTTTGATCAGCACAGAATATTATTATAAAAATTAGACACCTATAGCTACAACTCACAGATTTATTCAAGCAGGACATGGCATTCTCAAACTCAGGCATACCTAGTAGGATGCATGTTATATACAGTATGGACTTGTACAAAATATGAAAAGAAAGGTCTATATCCCTTGATTCGGAGATAGTAGATTGAACATTTAGCCTTCTCGGATAATAACAAAAACCTAGGAAGACCTGAGGACAATGTGCACTTAAAAAATCTCTCTGTAAAAAAAAAAAAAAAAAAAGCAGCAGGCCAGACAGAACTTATTCTCCAGGTACAGCAGCTGACGATTGCTGGTCTTCATTCACATCACTCACTGGAACTTTTTCTCGTTCAAACTGATTCTTACATAGACTCACATGTCCTCAAACGTCTACATTGTTCATTGACAATATACTTGAGATATTGGACGTCGGTTGATAATGTCTAGTTGATGTAAAGTACAGTACTTGTTATTGTAAATATTTCTTCTTCTTCTTCTGCGTTCATCCAGAGTTGTTTTTTTCCGGACATGACTGCGTTGTGCCTGTTTACAGCAGAGCTGTGTTCTTGCGCCGCTAGGCCGACACATCCGACTTCTGCAGGCATTTGTTGACCAGGTTAACCTTCCCGGGGTTGTAAATATTTGACTGGTCAAATGTTCTTGCTGGTTTACTATGTGTTTTATGCGTGACCTGTCTCTAAGCTATTCTGAGCGTAAATGACAAACTCTACTGTTGGTTTTCACTTCAGCTTCATCTGTGAGTATTATTTCACAGAATCTTGGGTGCCTGTCATGGTTGCTCAATGTTTTGTCACTTGGCTGGTTTTTTGGGTTTCCTCGTGTCTTTTCCCTTTAAGTTATGGTGTGTTTCAGTTATCTTGATGTCTCATTCATTCAGTAGCATGTCCTTTGCAGAACCTCGCTCCACAACAGCCCTCCAGAAAACTTCTCGATCATAAGCAAGATGTCCCGTGTCCGATATACCCATCTGGAGATCATCTGCCACATCCTACACCCATCTTCTCTTTGGCCGTCCTCTTCCTCTCTTCCCAGGCATATACCCCTCCATTATTGTTCTCTCCAAACTTTCATGACGTTTCAAGTGACCAAAATATTTCAATTTTCTTTGTTTTATCTTCTTTAATAGCCAACCTTTTCAATATTCAGCTCTTGAAGTATGGATGCATTTGTTCTTTTCTTTATCCAAGATATTCTTTGAACCCATCTATAACATTTTTATTCAAAGGCATTTATACACTGTTCACATTGTTTAGTAAGTGTTCAGGTCTCATAGGTGTATGTTGCAATGGGAAAGATGCATGCTCTTAAAAATCTAACTTGTGTAGTTCTATCTGTCCCACTCCACAATTTATTCAGTTGTTGTAGTCTTTGAAGAGAAATAGATATTCATCTTTTAGTTTCTTTGTGTCACCATTGTTGGTAATCAGTGACCCAAGATATTCAAAATTGATGTCTACTTTAAAAGAAACTTTTTCTACTTTGTCTTTAGCTCATAATGAACCCACCTATCTGGGACCTGATCCTGTGATAGTAGTTTGAATATCTAGCCTTCTCAGATAGCGTCAAAAATCTAGGAGAAACTGTGCATATTAAAAATATCTCTGCAGTTAAAAATTGAACACAGCAGAACAGATAGGCTGCTTCTCAGATTACACTTCAAATGAGAGAACATACATACAGAAGAATATTTAAAGCACATGTGATTCTGGAATACACATATTTTTATCTTTGTCACTGTTGCGAAGTTTGTGGTTTGTGCTAAATTCTGCTGGTTATCTATGGGACGGCATTGGAGCATTTATTAAGGTATTTGTATGCAGCAGTGGGATCATTTACAAGTCAAACCGAAGAACTACATTCTGCAATTCTTTGTCCGTTATCCGTTGTCAATATTGTATTAAGTCAGAGCGATTGATGATCTTGTTATAATTCAGTTTCAACTGCATTAAAGTGAAAGCTGTTCTGTTCAGTCTTGCTTAATTATTCAATGCATTATTCTCTTGCTTAATTATTCAATGCATTATTCTCTTGCTTAATTATTCAATGCATTATTCTCTTGTTTAATTATTCAATGCATTTATCCAACTTATTATGTTGCTTGCAAGCTTCCTCCTAATTGCACCACTCCATCTTCCTCATGACCTTCATTATATAATTATGGACAGATTAAGCTTAAGTAGAAGTAGATAACCCTTTCTTCATCCGATTATAAAACCTTATTCATCCCCAATTTTTGTTTGTTTGAATGATGAACAGTATCTGGTAGCTAACAAAATATTTAATACTAGGTCAAAAACCACTTACACTTGGCATGTAATTTTCACATTTGGTTTCACTGGAGAAACATGCATACTCATGCCACAATAAGACCTAAAATGGTCACAGTACTTCTTCTTCTTCTTCTTTTGCCTTCCATCTCCCAGTGGACCATAGGCACTCAACCAACTCATACCAAACACTTCGCAGACTTGATCATAATTGGTTGGATTTTACAGCTAAAGAATTCCATGTAATCAGGTAGCCGATCTCCCGCCAACTCATCAACTCTAACGACATGCTGGCTGCTTACAGCATTTCTATTGTTTGCTTCCATTATTGATCTCAGTACCACACCGGCCATAAAGTGTTAAGAAAAAAAGAAGACCTAAAAGTCAGATTTGGGCTTGACAATGCTGGAATATGACATAATCCTTTAAAAAAAAAAAAAAAGCGAATTTTACACTTTATGCACTACAGAATCTTGCACTTTTATGCACTACAGAATCTATCTAATTTTAATCACAGTATGTTAATGCCTTTCGGGGGCTGCGTGGTCTCGAGGTATGGTGTCCGCCTCGAGTGCTGGAGGTCCCGGGTTCAAGCCCCGGGATTTTTTTTCACGTGGATTTCTAGTAATAAAATTTCCCCTGGTTTCTGGGTAGTGAGATCGGACGCCTGTGTTTATTGTTGTGCACATAAAAAATCCCTTGGCAGTTGGAAAAAGAGTAGCCTAACGGCGCTGCCCTGGCAAAATTTTGAGTTAAAAATCTACTCAAAGTATTTCAGGATCCTCGTCGGTGCTACAAAGTTCGTGCACTGAGCTGAGTTTCTCCAGACTCAGGTTTGAGTTAGGAGGAGAACGGAGCACTTAACGGGTTACACCCGTGTGCCGTGATGTTGATCTATCGACTAAACTAAACTAATGTTAATGCCTACTTAAATCGGAGAGACTTGATCCTGTGATAGTAGTTTGAATATCTAGCCTTAATCTTAATCTAATCGGTTAATGTTAATCGGCTAATCTAATAAGGCTAATTCTTAGCCTTAAGTTTATAATGATGAAAAGCACAAACAATATTAAGAAAATCAGTCACCCCATATTGTGCCAATATCTTCGTGTGGAGGAGCGCAAATGGGAGGGTACAAGCCTTAACCTAGTGCGAAGAAATAAACATAAAGACTAAATGGCAGGGCAGACCAGGCCCAAAGCCTTGGTAGGCAAGTGGTCTAAAATCGAAGCTCCGAGAGGCCGATAGAGCATTGCTTTGATAATCTGGCAGCTTCTGCAGCTAGTCTTGTTCCAGATATATTGGTATTACCTTTCTTCTGAAGTCACTTGGCAGACCGAGAGAGGGATTATGCTGCATGGGTAACACACAGCCTCTTAAATTTATCCCTGGTTTTATGCTATCGAGCGGTATAACTCCAATCCTGATCCCCGCCATGAGTTGTAGTTATTATGCCTTTTTTAACCACAATGTAACAAACTATGCCACTAGTGCCAAATCTGGACAATGACAGAAAAAGAGGAAAGAAAAATCACAACAGAAATGAGATTCCTGAGAAGAATACTCATTTTATCAAGACAGAGAGAAAATCAGAAATGAAGAAATCAGGACTACAGTGGGGTTTATCGCAGTGCAAGATTTTATCAGAAGGCAGCAAGTTTTGGCCATGTAACTAGATTATCAACTAACAGTATACCACAACAAGCAATGTTGTACAGACCAAATGGAATCAGAAGAAGAGGCCGGTCACCTAAAAGGTGGACAGAGGTAATAGCAGAGTCCATGGTAATCTCAATACATGAAGCCCATAATAGACGGGCACTCTCCCGCTGGTTATGCTTCACCTCGATACCGCAAGGTACAAGAGAAACGAAATGAGTAAGAAACTCGTCTGTCAAAACGGTAAGATGCCAGTGATATATATATATATATATATATATATATATATATATATATATATACACACACACGAGGGCAATTTAATAAGTAAGTCACAAATGGCTGTAGAAAAATAACTTAAGATGATATCTTGAAACCAGTTTATTTTTATACATACATCATCCCTTTATTTCTCAACATAATTTCCACCAACATTGATGCACTTATCCCATCATTTTATCAGTCCTCCCAAACCGGCTGCATAGAACTGTGTGGTGTGTTTTCTAAACCACGTTTTCACTTCACATTCAACTTCGGTGTCATTCGCGAAATGTCTCTCACCAAGATAGGTTTCCTGTTTTATACTGACAAATGTTTGTCCCGTAAAGCGGTGCATAGCTGGGTAGAAAACGTTACGAGAGCGAGTCAATAAGTAAATCACACAGTTCTGTTGGATGACAGGTAAATGAAAACATGACACGCAGTTCTATGCAGCTGGTTTGGGAGGACTGATAAAACGATGGGATAAGTGCATCAATGTTGGTGGAAATTATGTTGAGAAATAAAGGTACAATGTATGTATAAAAAATAAACTGGTTTCAAGTTGTTATCATCTTTAGTTATTTTTCTACAGGCATTTGTGATTTGCGCGCACGCGTGCTTGCTTTGCTTGCTTGTGCTTGTGCTTGAATGATTGCAGTGTTTGAAAATATCGCCGGTCCAAGTTTTGTATTAACCGTCCGTAAAGTTCATGCAATATAATCGGTGAATACAAAATTTGGACCGGCAATATTTCCAAACTGCATTTTAAAAAATTCATATCCTTTACAGGACATCGCTGTCAACACCAGCATCTTTCAGCTGTATGTTGATTTCTTGGCAAGATTACGCTCAGTAGTTTTGCCATTGCTTTCTGAGCGACCGGCTCACATACTCCGTAAGTTAACGATGCGATTCGAACCACTGCTGATTCTCACCGTCATCACGTTACCGACGAGAGTATACGAGATTACGGAGAAAAGTCATAACAGCTAAGCCACGAAGCCGGCCCAAACTGCATAGTCATGAAAAATATACCGCGCGCTCGCGCGTGTGTATTTCATGTGTGTGTGTGAGAGAGAGAGAGAGAGAGAGAGAGAGAGAGAGAGCTGCATGAGAGGTAATGATGCGACGATTGGGCGTGAGTTGGTTAACAGCCTGTGCCCCAATAGGGAATAAAGGACAGCAGGTGAAGAAGAAAGGTCCTCTCTCTCTCTAGTAATAATGAGTGCTCTTGCAGTGTTTGATCACAAACTGACGGGATTATCTCCCCGAATAGTGCCTTGGAAAGGACCAGACTGTCAGTAGTTTTTCATTCATCCAGTGTCTGGCCTACAAGTGGCAAGTCATGTCTTTAACCTGGTAGCATAGTGTTTATTCCTTTTCATTTTAGCCACTAGAATTAACATACTGATGGCATCCCTGCTCGACCTTGCAAAGACCTAACAAATAGAACAATGGCACCTTGCAGTCTTGACACACCAAAGTATGTGAGTTGGAATGTGGCCAATATTCCATCACAATGCCTGGGCAGAGCTTCAGAGAAACATGTGGTGCCCAAACGACATGTTCCCTCTCTCGGCCTAATCTTGTGTTTTCCAGAGGAATGGGTAACCAATAAGTCTGGCACAAGGTAGGCTGCAGACGCTGGCGGCACAGCGCCAAACCTCCGAGACCTGGCCACCACGAGCAGGTGGCGAGTGATGGTCAGACCCTGGACCCCAAGAGACCCGGCTTAGAGGCGTTCAGCCAAGTCCCACAGGTGAGGGCCTCGTACGCGCCTGGACCATAAGGACGCGCACATCTGTCAATCACAAGTGTCCGGACCTGTGTAAAGCGTACACTATCGTCAGACTCTCCGCCTGACTTTAGCGAACCCCGCGACCAGCGGGAATAGGCCCGCCGGAGATACCGCAGGAGATATTGCGAGCAAATCTCCCATCCTTCCACTGTGCGGATCTCGCGACCGGCGAGAATAGGCCCGCCGGAGATATTGTTCGATGTTGCGGACAAATTTCTACCGAGAGACTGAATAAGTAAAGAAACGATAAAAGTAGTGGTATTTCAATTGCGCTTGCGCTCCCACCTATGCTACACCCTTCATGTGTCTTCACAAAGTCGGACTAGAGTCAAGCTCAACAGGGTCTTCTTTCCCCGTACATTGTTTAAAGCTAAACCTGTTATCACATGCCAAAATGACTTCATTACTGTGAAAATGATGTATTTTTGGCAAAGTTTTAAGATTTGGGAAAAGGAAACACAAATCTGATTGAGCCAAAAATTGAGAATTTCAATATTCAAATCCTTGGATGCACAAGCTGTGTTTTGTGAGAGCGTGTTGTTTTGCAGCAAAGCAAGATTTAAGTGGTAGGCTACTATCCCTCGTTTTCTGGTCACAGCGTATTTCTTTAGTTTTGGTAAGAAGATGTACATAGAGCTGTCCATTGACAGAGTTGCCACTTGGCAGGTAATAATTCAGTAGTACACCTTTGGTAAACACAGCTGTGGGCGATTTGGCAGCAGACCGCCTTGCGTTGGTTTTTTTACGAAATGGTATGGGTACCGGTCGTTCAGAAAGCAATGACAAACTTCTGAACGTAAACTTGCCAAGAGATCACAATAGCATAATATGCTGGTGTTGACTGTGACTTCCTGTAAAGGATATCCGATTCGCAACTAACTGTTTTTAAACACCTTTAGTGTCCCACAAAACAGTCAGCATAACTTTTCCTACAGATTTCCGTGCTCTCGGCTCGATAATGTTGGGAACCTCAGGATTTTCCATTGCATGCTGGACATTTTGGATTGGGGGGTCATAATGATAATCCTGGTCTATCGATTACCACCATGGTCGACAAAATGTTTATTGACAAGCATTTATTGAGTAACTGTCAACATAAATTTACCTTTTTCTGCTTCTGTTCACGCGTCAACAGGCGCATAACCCAACAGGCACATACTTGTATTATGTTCAGTCTGTTGTGTGAAATTATATTAACTGTTGCTTTACTCAGCTTCATTGTCCTTGATATCTCCGCAATGCCATTGTTCTATCCTGGCTAGGGGTGCCAGATCCTGTAACTGAGAAACCTGAATGTTTCTCTTAGACTCAAAGATGTTACACACATTAATATTGTCAGTCATTGCTTGCTAGCGTTCGCTGGCTGTGAACTCCAGCGTGAAGTCCTGTATGCTGAAGACATCCTGTTGTTCAACATCAGTGAGATGTCATACAGGACCTGAGGTTTGCGTGAGTATCCGTTGTCCCATGTCTGACTTATTGGTGTGCAGACTGGTGGTTCCTCGCCGTGCAGGCAGATACTCTCCGACTTCGGAAGAATCAGCGATCCTACTAAGTTAGCCAGGACCCCGAAGGGACCTGTTGCTCAGGACGCACGACTAGGACGTGTTAGTAGGTCTTAGCCAGTATAGACCCTGGCCTGGTGCCTTGAAAACACCTCTGCGTCCCATTGTCAGTCATCATTATCATCATCAACATGTGCTATGCCAAGTGGCATAGACATTAACGTCTCTCCATAGAGTCTGATGTTTCTGATCAACTCTGTTGATGGTATTCCTGTATACCATCGTCTCAGTCCGTCCTACATTATTTCTCTCAGCCTTTATCTTCTAGCCAGTTCTGTGGCGAATTCGTTACGGGCACAATTTTTAACGAAACACAGCTGTGGGTTATTTGTAAGCAGACCGCCTTGCGTTGGTTTTCATAAAATGTTATGAGCTCCGGCCATTCAGAAAGCAATGGCAAACTACTAAACGTATACTTGCCAAGAAATCCCAAACGGCCACAAAATGCTGGGGTTGACTGCGACGTCCTGTAACGGATATGCAACTAACTTTTTAATTGCATATTCTCCCATTGATATGTCTAGTTGATGATTTCCAATCCCTCTCTTCTCATTATATGGCCAAGAAAGTAGTTTTTCTCTTCTCTTTCTTGTAGTTGTATGTAACCTACTTTTGTTACACTATTCCAGGCAATCGCTGTTAGTTATTATCACAGACCAAGGTATACACAACATTCGCCTTAGGAACCATTCTCTGTTGCTTCCAAGTTGTCCTTACTTTGTTCATCCACCTTCCACTGTCATCCAGCATAACAGATTCAACTGTCATCAAGCAAAACAGATTCTTCATAAGATTTAAATACTATATTTTTGACATTCATTGAGAGTAACTTATTGCATAAGATATGTTTCATTTTCTGAAATGCAGCTTATATTTGACAAATTCTGCCCTTAATCTCTGGCAAAAGTTATACAGTTCTACCAAGTGAAAATCGAGAAACGGTTCGATTGAATTAAATGTTTCAGAGATGAAAGATGTATGAAAGGCGAAGTATGTGATCGAAATAACAGATCACACGGAGAGTTAAATCATTCTCAAATCGTATAGATTATAACTAACACTTGTGTTCTTTTTTGAGCAGATCAGCTGCTTCATTCTTTTTTACACAAAGTATTGCTATTAATGTGGTTTTAAACTTTGAACTCATACTGAAGTATATAAAGATGTTAACTCCAGCATTTATCGATTCCAGATGAAATAAAACTGAAAAGACCGCATAAAACAGATTTTTCTGCAAACCATCGTACCTTGTGTCCTGTTGCAATATCATATACACGAGAAAAACCATACTAGGAACGTAACAAATTATAAAAATAACAGATATTAGCACAACCATTTTGACAGCTTTCTTGTCTCTGTTAGACATGGCTACTAAGCTATTATAAACAGAAATAGCCTTTTGACGCCATTTGGACTTCCGTCGTAAGTTTGAGACCAGAACTGCAGTGCAAACAACAACGAGACACAACGCTATTGTTGGTATTGCATTGTTTGTTATAATTGTAATACTTTCTATGATCTCACGGTCCTCCAAAAAGAATATTCCATATAACGTCTTATTTTTAAATGGATCAAAGATCTTTGCAGGTCGTGTAGTATAGAAACACGGAAAAACACTTGCTAGCATTATTATATACACGACTTCAAGATACAGGATTGTCCGCGCGGGAGTAAATATATTTTTGACTTTCAGGGGCAGAGTAACACAGAGACACCTCTCTAGTGTTACGTAGGCGGTTATCCATGCGCTGACTCTGGTGAAGAATAAATGGCATAAGCAAACAATATACATGATGTCGCTAGCCACAAACGGTAGATCAAGGGCCACGAACATTGGAGTCAAATTGATATTCGCATAGAGAAGTGTAATCTGGGAACCCAAGTCTGACGTGGCCAGACCTAGTAGACTTATGTTTACAGTGTCTTGTACGCCCTGTTTGACGAAAGTGATTATGTTGAGGATGTTTGTTAACACTCCAAATATGCACACGCCTTGGCCAGGACCCCAGGCGTTCACCAAAAGAAAGTAGTAGAGGGCCTCATCGGAAACAATCACTCGGTTGTTGGTAACGTTCATCTGTCCATTGTTTGCTTCACTCAAAGAAAGTTCTAGAGTAATGTGAACCATGTTATACAATTGCTGCTTGAAGCAATTATATTAGACTGTTTTCAAAGCACCCAAACCACGAATATACTACCAAAAAGAAAAGAAATTACATAATAGTTGATGGATCTTTGTTCCATGGCTAGCCAAACTTAGCATTTTCTACATTAAACCTTTCAGAAGTGTTCCCATTCGGATATTCGTACCTGAAGGAGGAGACTCATAGTCTGTTCGTATTGCATACATTTATTACATTTAAAGCGAAAAGTAATCGCATTTAGCAAATTCCTACATGTCTTTTATTAAACAAATTACGTCAAGACCACCGGTAAACGTTTGAAATTGTAATTGCAAAACCAGATTTTAGGTCAATGAGAAATGTACTTGCTTACACTTCTTTTTACTTATTTTACTGTTCCATAGCAATGGCAAACTACTGAGCGTAATCTTGCCAAGAGATCAACATACAGCTGAAAGATGCTGGTGTTGACAGCTAAGTCCTGTAAAGGATATGCTAAAAAAAAAAAAAAAGCATCATTTAGAAGTAATGTAAAGCTGCTTTGGCAATACACCGGCTAGTGTAGAAAACTGGAGCACTAATCTTTCTGACAGCTATTCATTAGGATTTATCGATATTACTAAACATCGTGAGTTATTACTGTTAAACAGTGTGAAACTATGCATGGATGCCGGCATGAATCGATACTGTAGACATTACACAAATGATATTTATATTTCCTTCATTCCCCAAGGACACAAAGAATGTCGATTCTTTCTCTTCTCCACCTCATGCGTCGGTATCTAATAATTCAATTGCTTGTTGTGATTTCGTCAAGGTTTGTTTCAAATTGGTTAGATGCATCTGTCGCTGTGATATCAACTGCACACCAAAACATGTAATTACATAATTTAAAAAAAATTATTTCACAGATTTTATAATTGATTTATGCATCTGGAATGGTAACCAGGGCAACAACGTCAGTAAAAATGTGTCTAATGTTTAGTGCTAGCAAATTATACTACTATTACTACTACTACTGTTGCTGTTGCTACTGTCTCTGCTGCTGCTGTCGCTGCTGCCGCTGTCGCCGCCGCTGCCGCTGCTGCCTCTGCTGCTGCTGCGCCTACTACTACTACTGCTACTACTACTACCACCACCACCACCGCCACTGCTGCTGCTGCTACTACTACTAATAATAAATGATGGAAACTGTGTCTGAGAGACAAGGTTCCTGGATCGATATCAGCTTAGCTCTGGCATTTCCCCCATACCCCTAGTATCTAATGATATCACATCCCCTATGTTCTAGCAATTTCCCCCAGACCCGTAGTATCTAATTATACCACATCCCCTATGTTGTAGCAATTTTCCCCAGACCCGTAGTATCTAATTATACCACATCCCCTATGTTCTAGCAATTTCCCCCAGACCCGTAGTATCTAATTATACCACATCCCCTATGTTCTAGCAATTTCCCCCAGACCCGTAGTATCTAATTATACCACATCCCCTATGTTCTAGCAATTTCCCCCAGACCCGTAGTATCTAATTATACCACATTTCCTATGCTCTAACAATTTCCCCCAGACCCGTAGTATCTAATTATACCACATCCCCTATGTTCTAGCAATTTCCCCCAGACCCGTAGTGTCTAATTATACCACATCCCCTATGTTCTACCAGTCCAACATGAGGAAAATGCGATTGTAAACCGTAGCCACAAGCATAAACACGCCACAGGTCTCAACGGTTCAATGCCTAACCGCCATGCTGGCGACCGGAAGTCCTCCTTCCAGAATAAAGACGGCATACTCCTTGAAGAGTTGTTTGTTCATCAAGAATGATGATAACCATTCATTTCATCCAGTGGGGTTGAAAGTATGGAGCCGTGAGTTCTAAGATGGCTGATAAGGCCCATTTTGGCTCGAAATGTTCTTTGACAATGTGGGCAAAAAAATGCTTGACGTTCCAGGAGATGGATCTCCTGCAGTGGTTTTTCTGTCCAGCCTTTTCTTCACAGCTCTTGCAGTTCTGGCTGCTTCACAAGTGACTGCACCCTTATGTTATGATATACGCCACGAATTACGGTCTTTAGCAGCAGTCTCCCAGGTGTCAAGATTGATATCCAAAAGCTTTCAGTGAGACTTTCAGAGCGTCTTTAAAGCGTTTCCTCTGGCCGCCTTGGGAGCGTTTACTATAACGCAGCTCGCTGTAAAAAAATTGTTTAGGGAGCCTGTGATCTGGCATACGAGTTAAATGACCAGCCCAGCGCATCTGATTTTTCATGAATAGAGTGTGGATACTGGGCATGGACGCTCTTTCTAGAACTTCAGTGTCTGGGATCATGTCTTGCCATTTAATCTTCAATAGTTTCATAAGGCAGACTGTGTGGAAGTGGTTTAATTTCCTAGCATATCGCTTATAAACAGTCCATGTTTCAAAAGCATATAAGCAGTGTGGATAATACAACTGCTTTATAGACTTTCAGCTTTGTTTGCAGGCTTATTCCATTTCTGTCCCATACATTCTTGTACAGTCTGTCAAAGGCCGCGCTGGCCTTGGAGATTCTCGCATTCACTTCCTCATCAGTTGTGGCAGCTTGTGACACAGTGCTGCCAAGATAGGTGAATTGGTCCACAACACTTAGTCTATGACCGTTCACCTTGATATTCGGCACTGTGTGATTATTCCCTGGAGCTGGCTGGTACATAACTACAGTCTTCTCCAAGTTGATATTGAGCCCAAAGTTTGCACAGCCATATGAGAAAGCTGAAATATTGTACTGCATGTCTGCCTCTGAGTTGGCATATAGAGCGCAACCATCAGCAAACAGCAGTTCTCTGACGGTGTCGCTGTTAGTTTTGGTTTTGGCTTACAGCCTTCTGAGATTGAACAACTTTCCATCCATGCGGTAGTTGATGTCTATTCCAATGTCATTGTTCTCGAAGGCATTCGTCAACATAGCTGAAAACATGAGGCTGAACAGTGTTGGTGCCAGGACACATCCTTGCTTCACTCCATTGGTGACAAAGAAAGGGCTCAGACAGTTCACCATTTTCCTGTACTCTTGCCTGCATACCATTATGAAATAGTCGCACTATTTGGACAAACTTTTGTGGACAGCCATATTTCTCCATAATTTTCCACAGTCCTTCTCTGCTGACTGTATCAAAAGTCTTGGTAAGGTCAATGAAAGTGGAGAACATTTCAGAGTTATGTTCCTGACATTTCTCTTGCAGCTGCCTTGTAGCGAAAATCATGTCAACAGTTTCTCGTTCTTTTCTGAAGCCACATTGACTCTCAGGAAGAAGACCTTGATCGAGATGGGCCGTGATGCTATTGAGAAGAATTCTGACGAGTATCTTCCCTGCGATTAAGAGCAAGGAGATGCCTCGGTGGTTGTCACAGGATTGGCGGTTTCTTTTACGTTTGTAGAGGTGGACTATTGACGCGTCCTTGAAATCTTGTGGCATGGTCTCGTTCACGCATATGTTTGTAAAGATTTGGCGAAACTGCTCTATTAGGAAAGGCCCACCTGCCTTGTATATCTCTGCTAGGATGGAGCCAGGACCAAGCGTCTTTCCACTGGAAAGTTGCTGGATGGCTTTGTTTACTTCCACTATGGTTGGCATGTCATCAAGTGTATCGTTAGTGGGAACTTGAGGAAGGCAGTTGATGGTTTCATCATCGAAGAAGGAAGTTGCATTTAAGATGTTGCTGAAATGCTCTGCCCAGCGTTGAAGGATTTCTTTCTTATCGGTGACCAATGTTCCCGCATCTGCACTGAGGAGGGGAACTATGCCTGGTGATGGAGGAAAGTAGACCGCTTTCAGTGAGTAGTAGAAGTTTTTCATATCATGTTTGTCAGCAAAGCCTTGAATGTAATCAGTTTTATTGCTCAGCCAGGAGTCCCGCATGTGCCGAAGTTTCTGTTGCACTACTCTCCGAATGTTATTGAAGGCATCTTTTTTTTTTTTTAAATGTTGACTTCGGGTCATTCAAATGTGCATAAGGAGAAGATGTTTCTCGATCAGCAATTGGTTGATGTCTTCAACATTTTCATCAAACCCGTTTTTATGCTTTCGGGGTGTGGGGGGGGGGGGGCGCCTGGACCCAGGATTTCCATAGCAGTGTTGTAAATTATGTCCTTTAGGGCTCTCCACTCTGTTTCCGCATCCTGTTTAGCTGCAGCATTGGACTTGAGGCGGTCTTTCAGCATGTTTTCAAACGACAGCTGCATTTGTTTTGCTGTTTAGGCGGATGACATTTAGTTTTTTGTGTGTGCATTTTTACCCCTTGAGGACGCCGTGGTGGTTTGATATGTATGTTTATTTTCGAGATAATGAGACGATGTTCTGTCCAAAATTGGGCGTCACACATGGATTTTGTCACCCGAACGATGACATAGTCAATGAGGTGCCAGTGTTTCGAGCGAGGGTGCATCCATGATGTCCTATTTCTCGTGGGAAGACTGAAAATTGTGTTGGTGATCAGGAGATGGTGTTCGGCACAGGTCTGAAGGAGGAACCCATTGCTGTTACAATTTCCGACTCCGTACTTTCCAATGATGCCACTCCAAGAGGCTGTGTCCTTTGCCTACTCTGGCATTGAAGTCCCCAAGGAGTATAAGTTTGTCTCCTTTGGCAACAGATGTTAACACGTTGTGCAGATCTTCACAGAACTTGTTTTTGACGTCATCTTCATTTGTCATGGTTGGTGCATAGACACTCAAGATGGTTGCATGCTTTTTCCCTTTCAGCAGGGGTAACTTAATAGTCATAAGCCTGTCATTTATTCATTCATTCATTCAGTAGCATGTCCTTTGCAGAACCTCGCTGCCATAACAACCCTCCGGAAAACTGCTCGATCACAAGCAAGATGTCCCGCGTCTGATACACCCATGTGGGGATCACCCGCCACATCCTGCACCCGTCTAAAAATGTTTGCATACCCTTTACAGGACATCGTTGCCAACACCAGCATCTTTCAGCTGATTGTTGATCTCTTGGCAAGATTACGCTCAGTAGTTTGCCATTGCTTTCTGAGCGATCGGCTCACATACCCCGCAAGTTACCGACGCGGTTAGAACCGCTACCGATTCTCGCCGTCGTCACGTTACTCACGAGAGTATACATGATTACGGAGAAAGTCGCTAACCCCTAGGGCAGGGTGACCGGCTCCAGGCACATACCCCTCCATTATTGTTCTCTCCAAACTTTCATGGCGTTTCAAGTGACCTAAATAATTCATTTTTCTTTGTTTTATCGACTTTAATAGCCAACCTTCTTCAATATTCAGCTCTTGAAGTATGGATGCATTTGGTCTTTTCTTTACCCAATATATTCTTAGAACTCGTCTATAACATTTATATTCAAAAGCATTTATGCGCTGTTTAGCTTGTTTAGTAAGTGTCCAGGTCTCACAGGCGTATGTTGCAATGGGAAAGATGCATGCTCTTAAAAATCTACATTTTGTAGTTCTATCAGTTCCACTCCATAATTTATTAAGTTGTTTTAGTCTTTGAAGAGCAATTGATGATAGTCGTCGTTTCATTTCTTTAATTGTGTCACTATTGTTGGTAGTCAATGACCCAAGATATTTGAAATTGTCTACCACCTCCAATTTTTCCCCATTAACATATATTTCTTTCTCCATAGTAGTTTTATCTGTATGCATTATCTATGTTTTTGCTATGTTAAGATATAAGTTGTGATTTTCACTATTTCTTTGGGTTGAGGTTATTAAGTTTTCTATACCAGTCTGTGATGTGGAAAGTAATACTGTATCCTCAGCAAATCGAATCTCTGGTCCCCCAGGAGTATAAGTTTGTCTCCTTTGGCAACATATGTTAATACGTTGTGCAGGTTTTCATAGAACTTGTTTCTGACGTCATCTTCAGTTCTCTTGGTTGGTGCATAGACACTCACACGGGACTCCTTTGGGGGTCATTTATATCTTCGGAAATTCAGCTAGTTTGCTAACCAGGGATGGCAACTCCCACACAGGATTGGCGTCTTTCCTCGCTTTTCCTTACACATTGAAGTACATCTGGCTAAACTGGCATACTAACTTTTGTGGCTTCCAATCAACCGAAGCTGTGTCATAAATCGACGTCAGGTACGTGAGTCATTCTGGGCTGTACAAGGGAAGATATATTTTATATGGAACATACTTTGTTTCTGCCACCAGCGTATCAAAGGTAAAATGTGCTTTGGACCAAGATGTACCGCAGGATCGCAGCAGACAGTGCGCACCACGTGAACACAGTTTTAGACAATACCAATGGGCGCAACTTGGAACAGTCATATCATAACATCTGATGGGAGATGCCTTGAAGAGATTAAAACACGAATTGCGAAGGTAGCCTTTTGCAAGATGAAAAACATATTGATCAATAAAACGATATGAATTGAAACTAGAAAAAGAGTGTTGAAGTGTTACATATAACCTGTGTTTTTGTATGGATGTGAAGCATGGACAATGATCAGTTAAGCTGAAAAACATCTTATGGCTGTTGAAATGTGGTTTCTGAGGAAAATGCAAAGAATACCATGGGCAGACAGAAAAACCAATGAACAAGTTCGTCAAGAAACAAATGAAGATCGTAAACTGATTAGAGACGTAGATAAGTCAAAATTTTTTGTGCACGATATGAGAAGAAATGACATGAAAACTTGGTGACGACCGACAAGATCGAAGGGAAGAGATCAAGGGGAAGACCAAGAAGTAAATACCTGGATTGCTGGCCACGTGGCATGGTCGAGACAGGAACACTGAGCTGATCCACGACTCTGGTGATCGAGTGAGATGGCAGAACATGCCCGCCCAAGCTTATCGGCATGGCACATGATGGATGGATGAAATGGGCGCATTAAAGAGAGGAACAATTTGGATGGCAAAAGCTAAAGACAATGTTAGTAAAGTCACTTTTGTCGTACTGCAGTCTGTCCGTGCTAGAAGAGGTCAGTCGGTGTACTGACATCTAGTCCATTCAAGGCAGTGTCCCGTGAACTGTCGTCCCCTTCTATCACCCGGTCTGGTTCTACCGTTACCCTGTCTAAGACACGAAAGTGTCCCTTCCTAAGTCCTGTTTCCACTTCATCAACTGTCCTGTAGATGTCCTGTCTTATGACCATCCTATGTCCTGACTTAGGTCCTGTCTCTAGCCTATCACTGTACTGTAGATGTCCT
This sequence comes from Cepaea hortensis, assembly GCA_963921405.1. Classification (NCBI taxonomy): domain Eukaryota; kingdom Metazoa; phylum Mollusca; class Gastropoda; order Stylommatophora; family Helicidae; genus Cepaea; species Cepaea hortensis. The sequence goes on along the minus strand of OY992877.1, from coordinate 151,685,246 downwards.
ATCTATCTCCTATATGTCGTTATCTCAGTTGTTTTAACTCTATTCTGTCCCTTGTCCTCTCTATGTCCTCTATTCACCTTCTCAACACTCTGACACCCCCTAACAATGAAGCATTACATAGAGTTATCGTTACATCGGGCCGAGGGTTTTAAAAAGGGACAGAGGGTGTTACATCCAGGCATTGCAATTGCATACACTGATGTGTCTGTGGTGAGAGGCAACAAAAGTGTGTGGCATTTTATTGCAGACAAATATGTATTTGAGAACTTGGTATTTTAGTGGCATATTGCTATTTTCTGGTGTGAAGGAACTTGAACAGTTTATTGATGATTTTTTTCTCCTTTCCTTGTAATCGTCAGAGTTCTTCTTCATATTTTAAAGTGGTTACATTTGTGGGGGTAACTGATGCATATGTTGTCAATGGAAGAATTCTGGATTATTTTATTTAATAACTGGGTAGAAAGTCATTACATTTTAGCGCTGAGAAATTGTTACTATGCAGTCTTTTAAGGATCATATTGAGGCTTTGGTGGTAAAGACTGGAACTAGGTGGAGAAAGCGGTGGAACTGACTGAAAACCCGTATGCGGAAAGAATGATATTGCGGGATATCAGCAGGTGTTTTGGACGAATGTTAAAACCGAGAGGGAAGACCAGGAGAACTTTCAGTCACATGGCAGGTGGAACGACTATGAGTATCACTCTTCGCTGGCTGATGCTCGAGGGGACGGAGCGCGTGTGGGAATATCCTAAGTGCAGTGATGTCGGTTCTTAGCTCAACATCAACATAAAGTTGACTGCTTCAATAGTTTATTGTGTTTCTAAATAAACAGTTTGTACACTATTGGATGCACCATGCAGTTTCTTCTTCTGCTGCCTTTCATATCCAAATAGTGCAGAGACCCTCAACCAATTCATGCCATGCCATTTTTAGGCTTGTTCATGATTGGTTGAATTTTGCAACTAAAGTTTACTATGTGATGAGATAGTCGGTATTACGCCCACCCTCCTATGTCACTACTTACGACATGCGAGGCAGGTTGCAGTGTTACTATTCTTGGCTTCCCTCGTGGTCCCTGGTAACAATGATGACCATGCATTTTATCAACATATATACCTCTGTAATCAGAATGGGTTCGTCTGATGGCAAGGAACACTGTTAATAGGGGAAGCTAATCCACACGCAAAATTCAGTCCATCATTACTATAAATGGTGTGTATGGACTACGCTTGAGTTCAAAGCGAGCGAGCAAAAAAAAAAAAAAACATATTTTCTCCAACTAGTATCGCTCTTCATTCTTCAGTAATGATATCCTTATAATGCGAAAGTGTAATTGATTGCCCACCGTGAGAAATATTCTGTTCAATAGATCTGTGTCCATTTAGGTCAGAAATTGAGTATTAAGGTGTTATGTATTGCTAATATTACTATATGTATGTAAATTATGGACAATGAATGCTAAGTTATTTAGACAGTAGAGGCCACTGAAATGTGGTTCCTTCACAGAATGCAGCGAATTCCAAGGGTAGTTAAGAGGACTAGTATTTAAGAGCAATAGCAGACATAGTTAGTTTATTCCCCACATAATTAGTAATTACAAGGCAATCAGTAGTTGTATACGTTAAGAAGAAAGAACAAAACAAGGATCGGTACAAGATTGTGAGACGAAAGATTGAGAGTTTTAGAGGCAAAGAATAACAAGGGGGAAAAAATGCTAGATCGGTTGTCATAGTGGCACAGAAGACAATCAGTGGTTGTACTTGAACAAGAATATGATTAACAGATGGTTATAGAGGGACACAACTGCCGTCCAGCATGGTGCATTATAAAATGATGACGACTGCCTTCATTCACACATTCAGTAGCATGTTCTTTGCAGAACCTCGCTCCAATAATAACCTTCCGGAAAACCTTACTATCATAAGCAAGATGTCCCGCGTCCGATACACCCACCTGGAGATCATCCACCACATCCTGCACTTAGGTCTTCCTCTTCCTCTCTTCCCGGGCATATACCCCTCCATTATTGTTCTCTCCAAACTTTCGGGACGTTTCAAGTGACCAAACTATTTCAATGTTCTTTGTTTTATCGTCTTTAATAGCCAACCTTCTTCATTATTCAGATCTTGAAGTACGGATAAATTTGTTCTTTTCTTTATCCAAGATATTCTTAGAACCCTTCTATAACATTTATATTCAAAGGCATTAATGCGCTGTTCAGCTTGTTTAGTAAGTGTCCAGGTCTCACAGGCGAATGTTGCAATGAGAAAGATGCGTGTTCTTAAAATCTGATTTTTGTAGTTCTATCTGACCCACTCCATAATTTATTCAGCTATTTTAGTCTTTGAAGAGCAATAGCTATTCGTCTTTTAATTTCTTTCATTGTGTCACCATTGTTGGTAATCAATGATCCAAGATACTCCAAATTTTCGACAACCTCCAAATTTTCCTCTTTATGTCGCTTGTCGTCCCGGGAGGAACGTGGAATGAACAAGCACACTTTATTACTTCTTCTTCTTTGTGATTCTTGACTGACTTCTGTCTACACTCCTCCCTTCTGTCTTCCCTTCCATATATCTATTCCTTTCTCTCTCTCTCTCTCTCTCTCTCTCTCTCTCTCTCTCTCTCTCTCTCTCTCTCTCTCTCTCTCTATTATTCCTTCATCACATACTCCGACAACAGTTTCTTTCAACAATTAATAAAAGATTTATTAAATAAAACTATGTCTGGTGTATGGATGGACTGTGTATATGTAGTTGGTATTGTCTACTTGTGTGAATGCAAGATAGGACTTTTGATTTCGTATGTGCCGTAGATTTTCTCGACTCTTCTGTCGGCCAAAACACAGGACAGCACACATAGAAATGGAGTGATCTCACCCTGGATGATCTCCTCCTGCTTGAGTCTGGACTTAATCCAATTCTTGAAGAAAACAACTGTTCAATGTCTTATCACCAGAAAATAATCCGATTTGGTAAGTCACTGAAGTTCATATATTTCCCGTTTTGGAAGGTATTATAGTCCACCTCTGAATACACACCGCCACTATCCAACATTGTCTAGAGTTACTATAAATGTTCTACACAATGTCTATGGTTAATAAAGTTTAATGTTTCTGCACAGTGCAATTGAATGCAGTTTTAAGTATCCCTGCTTGCCACAGGTTAACGTCTTTTCCTTTTAAGGGCTTTAGTTGTATATTCGTTTGAGCATACAGTGTTCTGTATTTGACGTTACGTTATCACTTCTTCATATTAAAACATGTCTATGTTCTTGTTGGTTCTAAGTAGGTACTTTATTTGTTCAAGTGCAGTAACCTTCATTTCTTCTCTGATTTCAAAAAGGGGATTGGAACCTGTGGAGAAGATAGGTAATCTGGTGATATGAGTCTGCTTCATATTATTTTCTTATGTGAGAGTCCTTCTCTAGCCATACTGAGAAGCCTCCGAAAAACATACGGACATAAGATTTATGAGTGCACTAAAGTTTACACGATTAGATAAACGAATGCAATGCCACAAATCAAGAACAAACACCTATATCCCTATGCTACTATTATGCTAAGATTATAATACCTTATATACTCTATCGGACTCCCTGTATTGAAATACACTAGCGAATAACACACTAATATCCCATCCTCGTTCAACAATCAGGGATGTGTATTTCTTTTCACCTACAGGAGGCATAGAGATTTCTGCCCAGTTTGGGAACACATCCTAAAACAGAAAACCCAGTTTCTACTATTTATATTGGGCCTCCCGTTCTTCCGTTATTGTTTGATGTTCATACCTCAACACTCGTCTCTTGACGTATCCTGTACATCAAAAGGCGGTGAAATCACGTAGTGATTAGTTGCTCGTTTCGTTCCGTTATTACGCTGTTTCCCTGGGTTCCCCTTACGCTAATACTTCAAAGAGTCCGAACCCGTTGATCGCTTTTCTCCGTTCATTTTTCCACAACGCGAGCTCCCCGTTTCCCGTGTCCGTCCGATCAGATCGTCATTCAATGACCTCTGCGAACACCTGTATCCTATTTGTATATCCGTCGGTCAATGATCTTTAATTTATCCTCCTCTCAGACTAAAGTACATGATTGTTAACCCTTCTCCTATATTGCCATTAATGTTACATTTAGTTTTATCTGGGAATCACTAAACTATCATCATTCTGTGACACTTTAACACATATTTCTTTCTCCATAGTAGTTTTATCTGTATGCATTATCTTTGTTTTCGCTATGTTAAGATATAAGCCGTGGTTTTTACTATTCAAATGGGTTGAGGTTATTAGGTTTTCTATACCATTCTGTGTTATGGATAACAATACTGTATCATCAGTGCCATACGATATCTCGGGGTGTAGAATCAATTCCAACAAATAACTGTATAAATAAATTCGACTCGAAAGCAATAGCAGGTTAGAAGCCAAACGAACTAAAATGACGAAGTCCAGTCAGTTACCTTTTAACAGTTATGACGCCGTTTATTTTTCACAGCGTGCAGACTTGCGTCAACAATAAACAATAACTAAATTTACGGTACCTGTTCTGTCCAGGTTGGGCCGTAAGAAAAATATCATTAAGATTACTGATTGTTGCAAGCCATCCCTGTTCGAAGATCAACAATGTCCTTGTTCGTCATCGCGGAATCCTTCTGTCAACCCGCCAAGTATCCTTCATGCCGCTTCACAGACATCTATTTTTCTGCGTTTATTCGTGGCTACGATAAGCGCTGCTTCGATTTCCAAGTATTCAATCAGCCACTGAAGCGCCATCAAGCCAATATTTAGCCCACCTATGGTTGCAGAATTAACATGAGCTACCGCCTTGATCAAACGCCCAAGTTAGTCTGTTGTTGTTGACGTTGTCGTGTGACGATTCTGTGTAGTCGCGTCATCTCCTTCACTTTTCTTAGCGCTTTTGTTCTGGGATTCTTTGATCTATCTAATTTACGTCATTATGTCGCACTTGCTCCTTGGCAATCACCATATCGAGTCTCTGGTATGTCATGACCTCTGATATTTAGGGCATCATGTTTATATTATCTCTGACATGTCTCATTATATTTTCGGCGTACATGTTAAACAAATAAAGGGACAGCGCACATCCCAGGCGGACTTCTTGCTTGATGTCAAACCAATCTGATGTCTCACCATCTATTCTAACCGCTGCTTGTTGGTCTAGATAGAGCAGTTTTATGAGTTGTATTACATGTGATGGTAAGCTCATATTCCCCATGATTTCCAAAAGTTTCTGATGTACACAGTTAAATGCCTATGAATAATCCACAAAAAAAAAAATTAGAATAGGTTTACATTACATTCTCTGCACTTTTCTATTATTAAACGCAGGCTGAGTATGTGATCTCTTGTTCCTCTTCCTTGTCTAAATCCAGCTTGAACCACGTTAATTTCTTCTTCCATTTTCTTACGAAGTTTTTCCATTATGAATTTTAGTAGAATTTTACTTGCATGACTGATCAGGGCAACAGTTCTATTCATTCATTCATTCATTCAGTAGCATGTCCTTTGCAGAACCTCGCTCCCATAGCAACCCTCCGGAAAACCTCTCGATCATAAGCAAGATGTCCCGCGTCTGATACACCCATCTGGAGATCATCCGCCACATCCTGCACCCATCTTCTCTTTGGCCTTCCTCTTCCTCTCTTCCCAGGCATATACTCTTCCATTATTGTTCTCTCCAAACTTTTGTGACGTTTCAAGTGACCAAAATATTTCAATTTTCTTTGTTTTATCGTCTTTAATAGCCAACCTTCTTCAATATTCAACTCTTGAAGTATGGATGCATTTGTTCTTTTCTTTACCCAAGATATTTTTAGAACTCGTCTATAACACTTATATTCAAAGGCGTTTATGCGCTGTTCAGCTTGTTTAGTAGGTGTCCATGTCTCACAGGCGTATGTTGCAATGGGAAAGATGCATGCTCTTAGAAATCTAATTTTTGTAGTTCTGTCTGTACCACTCCATAATTTATTCAGCTGATTTAGTCTTTGAAGAGCAATTGATAGTCGCCGTTTAATTTCTTTCATTGTATCCCCGTTGTTGGTATTCAATGACCCAAGATATTCAAAATTTTCCACCACCTCCAATTTTTCCCAATTAATGTATATTTCTTTCTCCATGGTAGTTTTATCTGTATGCATTATCTTTGTTTTTGCTATGTTAAGATATAAGTTGTGATTTTCACTATTCAATTGGGTTGAGGCTATTAGGTTTTCCATGCCATTCTGTGTTGTGGATAGTAACACTGTATCATCAGCATATCGAATCTCAGGTATGTCATGACCGCCGATATTTAGGGCATCATATAGCTCCCTGTTTATATCATCTCTTACATTTCTCATTATATTTTCAGCGTACAGGTTAAACAAATAGGGTGATGTAACAATGCGTGTATACAGTGGATCAACAAGTTATGCTGTGTTATTTCAAAACAGGCTTTATTTACACATGATGGTCGATACAAAATCCAAGTACAAATCAATTATGATGTTGACTTCTCTTCCCTCGTTCTTGGTGGTCACTACCCAACAACAAGCTACGTCACGACTTGAGCATCCTTCTTACTGTTCTATATGGATGCTCAAGCGTGCTGTAGTCTTGCACCCCTAAGCTAATACTGATATGATATTCATTCTGCTACACCTCCCTGTCTTTTAAAAGACTTTTCTTCTTCAAAAGTCTTAACTCCTAACTCCTTTATCCTACACCTTCTCTCCTTACCTCCCATAATTTCTCTAAGCCGCCCCAAACTAACTCTATTTTAGGTGAATATTTCCTTCTAATTGTACCACATAGCAAACCACTATGAAATTACATTTCTTCTTCGTTTCTGGCTCTTCAAAGTTTCTTTATAAAATATATATATATTATAAGAATGGCTCGTATCATTCGTTATCGTACAATTGACATTATGAAATTTCTCATTCACACAACACAGGATAGACAGAAAAGATGTAGTTGAAAAAAAGTAAAGAAGGGGTGCGCACCCAATTTATGAAAAGTATAAGGAAATAGTCAACGCAATCACATTTACCTCTCTTGCCAACGAAAAAACTTTTGTAAAAAGTTTTTTAAAAAAAATATATCTTATGAAATACATCTCTGTTCACTATAAATTAAGTTGATCTAAGTTTTCTTTTATATACTCAACATTTATATTGCCATATATTGCCATCCACAACCTTGTCTATATTTTACTTATCTCACCTTCAACCATGAACCAATGTTCATATTCCATGAACATTTTAAATTAATTAACGCTGTTTTTCCACAGCTCCTATATTTCACCCCCTCACATCCCATGACACGCCTCCTTGTTTATCTATTCCATATACCCAACCTTATATGCTGCCATTCACAGCCCCCTTTTTATCTATTCTCTATTAACCAACTATCATATCGTTACTCATAATATGGTATCCAATCCATATATCTTCAATTAATGCCGACTTTAATGCAGCTCCTATTTTAACTTTCCCATAACCATCCCCGGCATGTGTTTCTAATACTTCATAGCCACAGCAACCTCTTTATGCTGATTATCACAGCAACAGAATATACCCATGAACATATTATTCACAAAGATAATGTGTCTCTCTACTAGTCCTCAGTAGTTTATTACTATTTTCTGAACGAAGGGTCCTAAATAAAACCCCATGTATTGCCTTTATTCTAGACAAAACCATGTAAATTAAACTTAACTTAACTAATTTCTAACATATATATAAACAAGGTAATTACCATTCAACATACAAGACAATTCACTTAAATTATGAGTTAAGCGAAACAAAATCACAACAGGACATCATACCCCCCCCCCCCCCAAGTTTTTTATACATCATTTATGTTTCCCCTCATATCAATTAAAGGTATTAACTCATTCAAAGAAAAACATATTTTAAAATAATATAACATACATCCTATATATTGTTAGTCTCTTTTATGGACTAACAATAACTTATTTATCTATTTAAGAAAACTCAAGAAGTCCAACCATAAAATCAATTGGCAATAAAATTACAGTAAAAAAAAATATACCTCACTCGAATATACATCCATATTAGTTATCTTAATACCTAATTATGTCTATTCTTCAAGACAACTCATTATAAGTATCAATAAAACCCTTTTCCATAACAAATGTGTCATATACATCCTCAAGTATCATTTTCCTTTTTAAATCATGAAATTTATATCTTGCTATCTGCAGTATTTTCTAACAATTTATTTCCTACGTTTCCATTTCTTCAGTAACTCCAAGTTCCTTTGAATAAGTGCTATCTCCACATCAATATCTTCTTCTTCGTATAAAGTATTACTTTCTTCCATACTACTATTTGATTCTGAATTTTCATCCATTTCTTCTTCATCTGTATGTCTATTACTAGCAGCTGCCAATCTTTTTCTTTCTATATCCAATCTAATTTTTTTATCATCGTTTCTTAACGACCTTTCTAATAGGGGTATATATTCGTCGCTTGATGAATTTTCCCTAATTCTTCTCTGTCTTTTCACTTCTCTTTCTCTCTGTCTCTCTATTCTCCTTTTCGTTGCTTGTCTAGTATTTTTAAATGGAGCACCTATCTCTTCTTCCATAGATTCTATGCTATCATAATGACCCTCATTCATATTTTTTTTCTATCGTTTTCGGTATTGTCTGTTCTTGAGTATCATCACAAACTGGAGTTGTTATTAATTGACTTTGTGCTGGATCTTTTCTAAAATCTGGGGGTATTGTAGCTCTTCTGACGACTTGTTCATCTAAGTATACGGTGTCTGAATAATAATAATTATTATAATTATTATTTCCCTTATCATCATTATCTCTTCTTAAGTGCTCTACGTGTGCCCTTGCTATATGTCCCGTGATCTGGTTCTTTATACTGTATGATACATTTCCTAGCTTTTCTAAAATGTAATAACCTGGAACCCAACGAGCATCAAACTTAGAGTTCCTTCTATGCTTCTTATAATAAACTCTATCACCTACTTTGAATTCCTGTAATTTTGTATTCACGTTTCTGTACTTTTTCTGTCTTTCTCTAGCTTTAATTATATTGTTCATTAATCTTACATGTGCTTTATGCATTTCTTGTATGATGACCTCTTGAAAGTCTTCCCCCATATATTTACGTCTTGGTTTTAACAGATTATCTATGGGTAGTATTGGCTCTCTCCCGTGTAATAAATAAAATGGTGAAAACCCTGTGCTCTCATTTTGATTTGTGCGTATAGCGCTAAGCGCAGGTCCTAGGAATAGATCCCAATCTTTTTCATGTTCATCGACAATCTTTGCTATAATATCGTACAATGTTCTATGTTGTCTTTCGTTCTTAGCATTTGAAGAAGGTCTATAGTATGAGGTCTTTATATGTTTTATATTCAAATCTTTTAATAACTTTTCGAATTTCTTATTCACAAATTCTTTACCACTATCCGTGAGTACAATCTGTGGGCAACTAAATCTTGGTACGAATTCCTGTAAAAAAATATTAATGATAGTATCTGCGCTCTTATCTGGGATTGCATAAACTTCCGGCCAAAGACTGTAGACGTCCACCATATGAATTAGATATACGTTCCCTGATAATGTTCTAGGATGAGGACCTGATATATCTAAACTAACTTTTTGCATTGGAAACTGAGGAATATCTGTATCTTGTAAGGGACACTTAATTGTTTTCATATTCCTTAATCTGCATCTTTCACACGTATCGACATATTTACAAGCAGTTTTAAATAAATTCGGCCAATAATATTTATTCGTAAGTGCTTTCACTAATTTATCACGACCGAGATGACCATTCTCATCATGATATGCTTTTAAAACTTCACTTTCCAAATGTTTTGGAATATATTTCCTTAGCTGTTCGTTTCTTTCACTCATGTAATATAACTGTTCATCCTCTTGTAAAACTAAATAATTCTTCTTATACTTATTCTCATCCGTTTCTTTTAATTTATGTTTTATTTCTAAGACTTTTGGATCTAATTCTTGTTCTTCTTTCATATTAAATTGTGCTAAATGTGGGTCTTCTGCTCTAGGTTCAGACTCTTGATCCGACGGTAAACTCTCAAAATCTTCTCTATTTATTATGGCAGAATCTAATATATTTACTTGCCAGTTTCGGTCGTCTATCTCCGGTTCACCTTCGTCTTCCGTGTTTCCTGATCACTGTGGATACGGGATTCTAGACAATAAATCAGCGCATGTGTTGTTCCTACCTGGTATGTATTCTATTCTTGTATTGTATCCTTGTAGATTCAACGCCCATGTCTGTATTTTTCTGTTCTGCACTGAAGCTTCTAACAAAGATTTTAAAGGCATGTGGTCAGTTCTAATGATGAAATTTGCGTTATGTAGATAGTAGTTAAGTTTCTGAAGAGCGTAATGAATAGCATAAGCCTCCTTCTCAATAGTAGACCATTTCCGCTGAGACCTGCTAAGTTTATGAGACAAGAAATAGATTGGCCTTTCATTTTTAACCCCTGGTATTCCAGATTCTTTTCCTTCATATGGTTGAACCAAACACGCTCCTATAGCATTATCTGAAGCATCTGTATATAATATTAACTGTTTATTCAAATCTGGATATGTCAATAGTGGCACTACTGTTAAGCTATTTTTTTAAAAACTCGAACGCTTTTTGACATTCATCATCCCACTTAAATCTAGCGTATTTGCCAGTTAAGTTAGTAATAGGCTCTGCTATCTTTGAGAACCCTGGAATGAAACGCCGATAATACCCACAGGTTCCGATAAACGCACGCACTTCTTTTACGTTAGTTGGAGGAGGTAATTCTCTAATAATTTTAACCTTATCTTGATCTGGTTTAATTCCGTCTCTATTAATAATATACCCCAAATACTTTGTTTCTGTTTTTAAAAATTCGCATTTACTGAGCTTCAGTTTGACATCATGTATTCTTAATCTGTCGAATACTAATTTTACATGTTTTAAGTGATCATCTACATCTCCTGCTGTATAAATTAAAATGTCATCTATGTATGCCAATGCAAACTTTTGCATACCCTCTAATACTTGATTAATTAATAGCATATAATAAGAGGGCGCTGTACGAACTCCAAAAGGCATTCGTAAGAATTCGTAAGAACCTGCGTGTGTACAAAAAGCACTCTTTTTCTGGGCGTCTGGGGACATCGGTATACACCAAAATCCTGATCTTGCATCTAACGTGGTAAAGAAAGTAGACCCATTAAGTAAGCCTAAAATATCATCAATCACCGGCAATGGGTACGCTACATTCTTAGTGATTTTGTTCAACGCCCGGTAGTCGCAGCAGAAGCGATGTGAACCATCAGCTTTGGTCACGATTACAATCGGAGATGACCATTCTGACTTCGATCTTGTTATTATTCCTGCTTTCAACATATCTTCTATTGCCTTTTCCACAATTTCTCTATTTCTTAGGGGTGTTCTATACGGTTTCAAACTAATTGGTGGGTGATCTCCAGTATCTATTTCCATCGTAACTGTTTTTGTCCTTCCCAATTCTAAATCATTAATTGCAAATACATCCTGATTCTCTTTTATAAGTTGTTCTAATACTTTCTTATTTTCTGGTGGAGTTTTTAACTGTGCCAACAATTCTTGCTCTCTTGTTATTTTGTCTAGTGAATGTATTTGGGCTGTATTTCTTCTGAATGGATGGATCAATTCATCCTTCTGCACGTTCCCTTTTCTTTCGCGTCCGCGTCTGTTATTAATTCTTTCACTAGGAGTTTCTGAATAATTTATTCCCGGCATTTCTACTCTATCTGTTGCTAATATGTCATTAATGTTATGATCTACTTTGGCTATTACACATCCTCTGTATAATTTAATTTCTCTACCTGTGTTGTTAATAATCATTACTGGAAAAGTTAAGTGTTTATCTAATGATATTATTCCATCCGGAACTTCTAGACCAGGCTCATCAATTACCTCCCTTTGCAATTCAGTGATTCTAACTGTGTGTCCTACTACATAATACGGATTTCTTTTTACCTTTGCCTGTATCAAATTAACCGTCTGTGGTTTTAACGTCGTAGACATTTTAACTCTAACCAGTGATGAAATGTGCATGACTTCTTCTAAATCTACATACACGTCCTTGAATTTTAATTTATGTAGATCAAACATAAGTCTTACACCATTTTTTATTAGAAAATCTCTTCCTATAAGCATATTTCTATTTAAATCTTTCACTACATGAAAAAGATGTCTTACGTTGATCCCTCCTAATTTAAAATTCATTATTGTTTGTAAAATTACTTGTAAATTCTGTCCTGTAACAGAGTGAAGATTATTATGACTTCTGAATATTTTGCAATTTCTCATTATTTTGTATAAAAAACTTTCTTTGGTCACACTAACCTGAGCTCCCGAATCAATTAATGTACGAACTCTATACTTCCCTATTTCTATTATACATGAACTGGGATCTGTTTTATTCACTGTGAACTGTTTGATTTAATCTAATTGAGAGCATTCCCTACTCGTCCTGCTATACCTGTTATTAAAATATTCTTTAAATCTTGGGACCTTGTTATTTTCCCTCCTACTACAGGTCCTATTTAATAGGTAGGGCGCCGGTTTTCCTGCGTTCTTGTACTTGTAAAAATTCTGTGTCTATCTTCAACATTCCTATTTAATCTGCTATTGCCATTTTTACTTTGTGTATTCGACTGGACACGCCTGTTACCACAAAAGCGAAAAATGTGTCCACGTTGGCCACAAGACCAACAGACTATATTTGTGTTATTTGTGTTATTTACCGTCTCACTTGTAGGATTTCTCATTTGTCTTCTTTCATCATAAGCATTTCTATTACTACCTTGTAATGTTTGTATACCTCCTCTCCTATTCCATCCGAACCTTGTTTGTCCTATCTCCATAGGCTCTTCAATCCTATCTTCTCGACTGGTACCTAGTTCCCGTCCTACTCTCAATCTAAATCTACGTCTCAAGTTCTCCTCTTGTACTGCTATATCTACAGCTTGTGATAATCTCTCAGGATTTTCCCTCATCAGCTTAAATTTCAGTCCATCTGACTTTATACCATATACAAAAATCCCGACCAACATCCGCTCCACCTCTTCTCCTCGTACGTTCTGTCCTAAGAATGCTTCTTCAGCCAGGTTAATCAACCTATCGCTGAACAATTGTACAGTTTCTCCAGTGTTTTGTTTGGACTGTCTTAACACCGAAAACGCATGTTGTGGGTCCGTTATTTCAGCGTACTTATGAGCTAAATCGTCCTTGAACTGCTCCCATGTCTCATCTACCCTAGCCTCTAATTTTCTTCTGATATGATTAGAAACCGGTTCTGTTGCTGCCTGATAAGCAAGTTTCATTTTCTCTTCATCTGATGCTGACACCAAATATGCATATTTCTCTATTGAAGTTATCCACTTCTTAAAATCTTTTGCCTGTCCACTAAATTTACCAATTTCAGCTGCCATTCCTTGTTGTTTCATGACTGTGTTGAGTTTACCTATTACCGTTCCTACCCCAGTCAAAACTTGTGTCAGTGAACCTTCTTCTACCATGCTGAAATATTTTACTATACACCTATACAAGCAAATTCACATTTATAACAATTTATCTAAATGACCTTATTAAAATCACATTAAAAATGTTCTCCTAGCAGTTATACTTAAATTAATTACCGTCGAGCATGTCTTTCCTTGATTCAAGAGAAGCGTGAATTCACGTAGGTTCTTTAAAAATATCCCTTGTCACGGTTCATATATAACTCAAACGTCTGGAGTTCGTATTATTTAGTAGCCATCCAAACGCGACTTCAGTGATATCCTTCTTCCAGCGTCTCAGGTTTCGTTACTTTCACTTTCAGCCCCTGGTCGAGCCCCTACCAGACTTGAGCCTTCTTTTCACCCTGAACAGGGCATTTCCAGGCGACGTCTTGAAAACTGGTCTAGCGATAAAGCGACTAGATTTGGGTCCCTTCTTCAGCAGGTCGGCAACCCAGTTTGCCCAACCACCTCCGAAGGTCCCCTATTGAGATGTTCGCTTTTGTTGAAAAACATTCTGACCTGTTAGAATTCAGGATGAGCGAATACAACTGTATTTTCTCGTGATTTCCAATTGAAGGAACAATAGGGTTGACTCAAAATAAGCTCTCATTTTTCTTCAGGTTCTCAAAGTCAATATTAAATGAACATAACAAAAGGAATTCTGAAGTAGATTCAGAATGCCCAGGCAACATTAAGATTAATTTTACACATCTGGGCTGTGATGTATCATTTCTAATGCTTTGAATTATTGCTACAATCGTATAGTAATTTTGCAAACAGATTCTGACATTCCCTTTGCTACTAAAATGTATTAAATATTGTAAATCTAGACATGATCATGTAAGAGTAATAAATATTGGTAACCAATATAGCAAGCTTAGGAGTAGTGAACGAGTTTCCCAATCCTGACTTTCCTGGTTCGAAGTCATCACGGGTGATTTGGGAGAGGATCGCTTTGTATTGATTCTCACAGTTGTTTGATGGACATCCGTTCAGAAAGCAATGGCAAACTACTGAACGTAAAATTGCCAAGAAATTAAAAAAAAAAAAGCCAATAAATGTTGTGGTTGATTTAGACGCCCTGTAAAGAACGTGCAATTAAATGTTTAGTATAGCAAAGCTGCAGACATATTTGCACATCTTTGCCATTGTCACGGAATTTGTGTTCTGTGCAGATATTCGCATTGTGTCATCTATAGTAAGGAATCGAAGCAGTTATTTTGGCATCTATATGCAATAACGGGACCATTTACACATGAAACCAAACAGCTACATTCTTTCTGCAATGTCCTTCTCCATCCATCCATCATGTGCCATGGGGATAAGCGTGGGTGGTCATGTTTCGCCATCTCGCTCAATCACCAGAGTCGTGGATCAGCTCCTTGTTTCTGTCTCGACCATGCCACGTAGCCAAGCCATCCAAGTATTTACTTCTCGGTCTTCCCCTTGGTCTCTTCCCTTCGATCTTGCCAGTTGTCACCAAGTTCTCCAATTCATTTCTTCTCATAACATGCCTAAAAAATTGTGACTGTCTACGTCTAATGTCTCTAATCAGTTTACGATCTTCATTTGTTTCTTGAAGGTCATGTTCATTGTTTGTTTTTCTGTCTGTCCATAGCATTCTTTGCATTTTCATCAGAAACCACATTTCTACAGCCATCAGAGGTTTTTCAGCTTGTCTGCTCATTGTCCACCTTCACATTCAAACAAAAGTACAGATTCTGTGTAGCACTTCAACACTCTTTTTCTCGTTTCAATTGCTATCTTTTTATTGGCCAGTATGTTTTTCATCTTGCAAAAGGCTACCTTCGCAATGGCAATTCTTGTTCTAATTTCTTCAAGGCATATTCCATCGGATGTTATGACTGTTCCGAGATAACTGTACCGATTCTTTTGTTTAAGAATATGCCAATTTACTTGTATATTACATCGTGGTATTTCCTTCTTCCCAGTGACGACCATAATCTGTGTCTTTTTACAATTCAATTCTAACCCTAATTGCTCACTGTGTGCAACAACCGCATCTACTAAATGTTGCATGTCCTGTTCATTGTCTGCAATAAAGACTGTATCATCTGCATATCTTATGTTATTGATGTATTGTCCCCCAATGATGATTCCTTCCATATCTTCTATATTTTTGAAAATATTTTCACTTTACAGAGAAAAAAGATCTGGAGACATTACACATCCCTGTCTCACACTTCTCTTAATAGGCCTATTTCATTATAAATTCTTGTGGCAGCTTGTTGTTTCCAATATATGTGTTTTACAAGTCTAAGGTCTTTTCCAGCAATTTGAAGATCTTCAAGCATCCTTATCATGTCGACATGTCTCACTTTATAAAAAATCTTTGTGTAGTCAATAAAGCAGAGGTGTAGATCTTTGTTTACTTCTATAGTACGTCCTTCTATTGTAATAAGTCTTGGCGATTGTTCTTGCTCTAATTCACAGTTTAAACTCCATTAAAGTGAAAGCTGTTCTGTTATGCTATCATGAAGCACAGTGGGCATTCCTTAGCGTTGTGCACATCATTATCAATATTAACGTCAGCTATTTTGTCTTTAATAATAAATTAATATAGTACAGAATGTTTGCCTAATGGAAGATTGTCAGTACAATATCATAATTATAACCCAAACAGATATGACTCAGCTACCATATGACAGTAGACGGTACTACGTGCTTTCTGTTAGCAATGAATGTTGAGTGGCGATCACCAAACCCGACACTCCACATTGTGCCAACGCCTCCCGACGGTGAAGCGCATTTGGAAGGGTAGAAATCTTATCTTGATGCGAGGAAATGCAACCTAAATACTAAATGTCATGGCAGAACAGACCAAGCCTTAAGCCTTGGTCGGCAACTGGTCTAGGATCGAAGCTCTGATAGGTGGACAGTAAGACCATTGCTCTGCTCATTAGACGGTTTCTGCAGCTTGTCTTCTTCTAGACTAGGGGTCACCAAAGTTTTTTCTCGGCGGGCCGGATAACTAAAACAATGACGAGCGCGGGCCGCATACTTATTCTGTACAATATTTGCACCGACCTCCGTGGAGAAGTCTTACGGACGCAGTTCGTAATCCCGTATACCCGCGTTCGAAACACATGTGCGCGCGATTTGGCAGCAGACCGCGTTTCGTTGGCTTTTTACTCTATGGTATGGATGCGGATCGTTCAAAAAGCAATTGCAAACTACTGAACGTAAACTTGCCACGACATCAACAACAGCAAAAAATGCTGGTGTTGGCTGCAAACGTCCTGTAAAGGATATGCAACTAACGTTAACAACACTTGCAAGACAGAATGAATGCTCTGAAGAAAAAAGACGAATAACTAAGTTAATCATGGGTGAATGGCGTGCAATGCACACAAAAAACAAAGACAACCAACATATTTATTTACTACAAAAGGTTATCAAAGAAGGCAACGTTAGCAACAAAGATAGTTACATCAAACATAGTGTGCACATATCCGAATCTCACAAACTAAGCAGCAAAAAAGGTTAGTGAGATTTGTGAAGCTAATATTTGGCTTTCAAGAATTCATCCATGTTTGGTTTGAAATTGCAGCATCCAATCTAGAGAATTGCTTTCAAATGTTCATCAGTCAATCTCGTTCGATGTACTGATTTCACATATTTCATTTTTGAAAATGTTTGCTCATAGAATAAGTTGTTACAAACACTGATACCATTTTTTGTTATATATCCTTTACAGGATATCGCTGTCAGCATCAGCATCTTTCAGCTGCTTGTTGATTTCTTGGCAAGATTACGCTTAGTAGTTTGCCATTGCTTTCTGAGCGACCGGCTCACATACCCCTAAGTTACCGACGCGGATAGAACCGCTACCAATTCTCGCTCACATCACACTACTTACGAGAGTATACGAGATTACGGAGAAATTCGTGTAACTCCTAGACCAGGGAGCCGGCACTGATGCCATACCAGCGGCAAATTGCTTCAGTTTCGGAAACTCAACATCAGCTAAGCTGCGGTAAAATTCAATTCAATTTCCTTCTCTGTGCTTCTCTTTCAACAAGTCATTTGCTTGCAAATCAGTGAGCTTCAACTGTAGTTCAACTGGCACATCATCAAGGTTACAATCAAACGGATTCTGGAAAAGAAAAATGTCAGTTTCAATTCTGTCAAGATCTGAAAATCTCTCCAAACAAATGCTTCTTCAAGTCACGAATAATTTTCTTTCGGAAAATCGAGCTTGACACCTTCGGCGATGGTAGTGCAAAACTCTTTGAAACAGTAAAAATGAGAAACGTTTTCTCCTTCTTGTTGTATTACAAACAATGACAGCTTTCTCCGAAATCCTTTTGATGATTCTGTAGAGATCAGAGACGAGATTTTCCTTTCCCTGAAGTTTCAAATTCAGATCATTCATGTTTGATGTGATGTCGACCAAAAATTTCAACTTTGACAGCCAAGTAGGATCTGGTAGCTGTGTATCAGCTCTATTTTTGTTCAGTGAGGAAAACATCTATGTCGTTTCGAAGCTTGTAAAAACGAAACAGGACTTGACCGCAGCTGAGCCACACTCACTGATGTGTGATAAGGCAAGTAACAGAAGTCAAAATCAATTTCTTCAAGAAACGTCTTTAACTGACGGTGATTGAGTGCATATCCCCGAATGAAGTTCACAGCAGAAACGACTGGTTTCAGTACATAAGGAATGTCTAAGTCTTTCCCCACAGAGTACTTGCTGATGTATGATGCAGTGTATGAACAGAGTGCACGGAATTTGCAAATTTTCCAACTGAGTCCTGATCTGTACCATCGGACTCTTCATCATACCAGCCATGTTAATCCTCCATCAAAACTGATTCCACTGAAGGTTATACTGTTTGCACTTCCATTAAAATATATTTTCCTGTAGTTGTTCCATGCATGCTGCAAACGGATGCCAACTCTTCCGTTATCTGAAAGTCCAAATTGACACCACAAATAAACACGAGAAGTTGTGACGTACTCGAGAGATCAATAGACTCATAAAGCGCTAGAGAATACCACAACACGTTCCTAGTTTTCTCGAGTATCTGTGGCACTGTGTTCTCTCCAAATTCTTCTGTTCTTCGCACAACTAAACTTTCCGTAAGGCAGATAGTTCCAAAGAAATCGGCTTTCTCAGGACACAAGTCATTTTCTGCTTCCATAATACACTCTTTGATGAAGTTGCCATCAGTAAACTGTTTTCCTCGTTCTGCCATCTTATACACAATGTTGTAGCTTGTAAGAGTGACAGATTCATTTTCAGCAAACTTTCTCGTGAAGAGATTTCTTTGTGTTTCAAAACCACGTTTCATAGACTCATATTTCTCAGAGCGTAACTTTTCAGAAAACTTTTAATACGTTGATAGATGTTTTGTTTCGTAGTGACACCGAAGATTGTACTCTTTCAAAATGGCAACATTTTAGCTGCATATTACGCAACTGGTTTTCCGGTCCTTTGTTTCCACTAAGAAGTACTTTACTCCCCATTCTTCATTAAAAACGCGACACTCGCCGTCCACTTTTCTTTTCTTAGTAGCCATAATGAAGAGTGAAGTATACGGGATCTGAAAATGAAAAAGACATTGAATTAGAAACATAATTAATATCCTATTGACACACAAGAAGAGCAGGCGACTATGGGTCACTTGTGAAGCTACGGCTCACCATAGGTACATGGTAATATAATATATCTCATAATAATGTTTGCAAAATATATAAATTGGGCCAGCCTAAATAAACAGCCTAGAGCAGAGTTTTTCAACCGGGGTCCCGAGAGTGGCAGCCAGGGGTTCCGCGGAAACATGCCGAAATCGTCTAAATGCAACATTTCTGCCAACCTGGTTTATTACATAAAGTAGGACAGACACTTGGATCATCGCAGAGAGTTAATTTAGCAACGTAAACATTTGCGTAAGGATCTGCTCCAGCAGAAAGATTGAAAAACACTGGCCTAGCGACCAACTCGATTAACACCTTGACCGGGGAATTCTTCTGAGTTGGGGATAATATTTTCGTAATAACACGAGGATTCTATGGCATTTTTATGCTATGTTTGCTACTTTATTGCCTCTATTCACACTTGTAGTTCACTTACCTATCACCGACTAACATAGAAATCCGTGTTACATACCTAATAAATAGATGACTGGCAAAAATAAGTAAATATTTCTGGAGCATCGGACTTATGTTGACAGCCGGGCGCATCTGGGGGAGGGAAAGATGTTTGTGTGTGTGTGTGTGTGTGTGTGTGTGTTTGCGTGTGTGTGTGTGTTTGTGTGTGTTGCTCTTGAAACCATGGTAATGTCATAGCGTAGGCGGCGCTACAACGAGCCGGGGAAGGACTTGGGATAGTGCGAAATAAGTAAACATTACAATAAACAAGGAACATCTAGATACAATAATTTATAATTGAAAATTGTAAATTTAAGACACATGGTAGTGTGACATGTTGGCCCAACTCTCAGATCGTTTTTTATTAGATGGAGATAGCCCTCAGTAAACCCCTCTTTGTATCCTGTATTATTTTACATTGTTATCTATATTTTCAAATATTAACTAAGATAATCTTTGTTTAGTGTATTTATATACCTAAAACTATAGAGAGATAAAATAAGATTTTTCTCTAATATATAAAAGTAGATGTAGTGTAGAGTTTGGGTACACGCCAATCAATCACGTCAGACTGAATTTAATATTCAGTTTGGACGTGAATTTAATTTGGCCACAGGAAGTCTAGAACTCTCCTTAGGGGGAGATAATTCTGGTCAAAACCCTAACTTCTGCCATTTTGATCTCAGTACTGGACGGTGAAGGATGTGGCAAGTCCCTGGCAAAAATAGAACACATGTCTGTGTCTTAGACCTTTTTCTGTCTCTTGTTCAGCCGTACAATTTCAAATCACCATATAAATGCCAGTGCCACTTCTCACCCGATAGGTACAATCAAAATAAGTTGCAGGGTGAGTTAATAATAATTTTGTTAACAATTTTTCTGTGTGTGTATATATGCCGGCTAAATCTAAAGGCCATGCTGATCGATAATAGATACTAGTAATTAAAACTAGTGTTAGTTAACTAATACTAGAATTAGTACCATGTTTGTGCCATGTGGCTTGCCGACAAGGGTAAAACGCAAAGCTCGTCACATGTGGCATAAAAGCAGGGCTAAATTACATTACTTGATTCTCGAAATTAGGTATCTGCCTGCGGAAGGACACCTGAGTTAGTCAGTAGACGATTAGAGTTAAGATATATTAATTATGTGATTAACTTCGGAACTAGCGTATTTCTCTAGATAATATACTTATTAATTGAAGGAATTAGTTCAGAGAGTGAATAAGTTACAATTAATTATTCTTTATTAATCTCTAACTTGCCCATAGTCAGATTACTACCATGTGGTCCAAGATGGCCCACTTAACAAAGTTCAAACCTTGGGGGGATTCTCCAACCCTAATATTGTTCTTGTGTATAGTGAAAGTAATCTTAAACCTAGCCAGAAATCTTCTAGATAATTAATTATGTTTAATAAAATATAAGGAAGACTATTGCTAGTAGTAGGCCTACAACTCATAACTCTTTAAGTGAACTTGTGGTGTTTCATGGATTTAATGCTTCACTCGTGTACATCGTGACGTTATAGTTGTTATGTGTGATTTCATTTCATTCTATGTAATTCATCAATATGTGATGTTAATTCATCGTATGGAGTGTAGTTTGTGTGTTTCCATACTTGGAAAACGACGTGTGTTGTTTCATCGATTTAATGTTTTGTTAATATATATGGTGACGTCGGAGTTGTGGCGTCTGAGTTTCATTCCATTGAAGTCATACAATGATATGTACTGTTAATTCATTATGTGAATTGTGGTTCATGTTTCTATGATTAATCATGAATTAGAATATATATATATTGGAATGTGGTCTTTGAAGTAGAGCATTGTGATTGTACATGTTTGATCTAAATATCAGCAGAGGGAATAGAATATCATTTGTGTGCTGTTTCCATTAGATCAGTGTGCTGTTGTAGATTTCAGATAAGGAATCAAAGTATGTAAATTAAGCTAGTACATGCTATCAAAAATTATATGAGACAAGCAGGCCATGCAGGACTATGACATGACCAAAAGAATTTACAACTCTAGAAGAATTATTCACCCCTTCTCACTGTCATTCACAGAGCTTACACCCTGATCAACAGTAGCCGTAGTTACGACCGGTGATTGAGCTACGAACCACTCACATCATGCAGCAGAGAGTGGAGTCCATACCACTATCCAGTCAGCACTGTCAGCTTACCATCCAGGAGGCCAAGAATTATCAGATGAGTGGCTAACCACCCGTTTGCCACTGCACAGCAATCACCAATTTATGTCCGCTATTGGCTATGATACTGTCTGTGATTACATCCTCTAGCTGAATACTTTGTAGAAATTTAGTCTAACCAGGGATCTGCGTATCTCTTATATGTCAGTAGTTCCCAGTGGGGCTCACGTAGTGTTCTTTAGAATTAAACAAGCTATGTTATATTTGTAATTTTAACAAACTGCGTCTGTCATTATAGAATTAGCTTATAGCATCATCAGATTGTGCGACGAGTGAAAGGACTATATCTATACGTATAAATCTGTCTTATCTCTTGTTGTGTGAGAATACAGTAGGCAGTGGGGGCTCATTATTCATCCAGGCAGGGTAGCAGGAATCTCTTGTCATACTGTCTTCGTTTGTTAGTACAGTTAGTCGTGATAACTTTCCGCCTGGCACTGTTTAGAAGTAGTGATCCATTCTGGGACTTTGAAAATCATTCTTCTAGAATTGCGAGCCATTTGATCGCTTCTTCAGCAGTGGTTAGATTCTCTATTCGTAGAAGTCATATTAGTATCTACTTTGATCCATTTTCATCCTAGTAGTATACGCTACGCTACAGGTAGCCAGGAAGTCTCCGTCACCATCGTCACCAGACGATGTCAAAGATGTATTGAAGAAAAAGCAAATGACACCTCACCAGGGCCCGATGGGGTTAGATGTGCCCACATGATGGATATTAGTGATTGAGAACTTATGGAGATGGCTACTTGCTTTAGTGTGACCATCAGGGTGACACCAGAACCCCAGGTTTGGGTGCATAGCTATTTAACACAATTTCCTAAACCAGGCAAAGATCATTCAAAGATAAATGGATTTAGGATTATTAACCTACATAATACTTTTGACAAGGTGCTGGAGAAGATCGTTGCTGTTAAGCTTCAGGACAATTTAGAAAGGGATAAGCTTACCTCCCCCTCCTTCCCCGTAAGGTTTGGGAGGTTACCGGTCAGGGAAAAATACTTGGTCCAAATGCAGCCACTTTTGCCTACGATGTTTATGAAGTGTAACAAGGTGAACTCACATAATTGACGGAACTCAGTTGTTTCTTATTAAAAGTGTTTATTCTTATAGATGACAGCCGGATCTAAGTTGGCGACCTTCTGGTTCTCTAGCTTGATGGTAACTGCCCCTTTGACAACAAACCACGTCACGACTTGAGCATCTCTCCTCTCGTTCGACCCCGATGCTCAATCGTGCTGTAGTCGTTTCCCACCTAAATACTACCAAAAACCCTACCTCTGTTACACCTCCCTATGTTTTTCTAAAGAATTTTTCCTATAAAGGAAAAATTCTTTACTCCCAACTCTCTTACTCTATTCCCTCTTTTTCCTTAACTCCCAGATTTCCTCTAATCTTCCCCAAACCAACTCAAATTTGAGTAAATATTATATCCTTTAACCCTTCTCCCTGTCGTATTTTCAATCTAGTACCCTACTATAAACTATTTCCTCTTCATAACATAATAACTCATATCAACTACATAATAACATTGAAAACTCAACTTTACAAGTATATACAATACATCATAGCACATATGGTTGAAATAACCACTCCTCCTCTTTATAAGCGACCTGCTTAAAAACTCAAACGCTGTACTCTTTCTGATACCAACTCCCCATTGTCTTAAACAACACTACCAACTCTCTACTTTCAATCAACCTGAAGAAAAAACTCGCACACGACAGAAAGACAAAGAATCGGTGGCCACCGGTATTTAAAAGAAGCAGTAGAACTCTTCCACACAAAAAAACCACACTCAGCTAAATCACACCCCTTTTACCAAACCATACTCCTTTACCCTCCTATGTCATTTGAGACTTTATGTAATAAAGTCTAAAATAATTATATCTCCTACAGTACCACTCATTATGGTAACAGTTTACGCTTCTATTTACAGCATCAAAAATACCAACCAAGTGTCTGTATATTTCAGACACTACCAACTTTATAACTCTGAACCTTACCTCAATGTAATGTTAACCACAAAACACGTCCCGAGGACACAATTAAAAATCAAGACCTGTTCCAATACACATCACCTCACATAATATACCTCTCTTGCCCCCTTAATGTCCATTTATTATGGGCACAACTACTCAAACCTCCAGTTGTTAATATATACCGTTATCAACAGCAACCATGTACTGCTCCTAACTCTCGTCTGTGACTGCAGTCCGTATAACACGGACCCTCAAAACCCCATGTCATTTTGTTCCCAATGTACATTTCCCACTTATTATTGTACTGTTATCTACAGTATCTAATCAAACATGGATTCAATTCATGTTTAATTATTTGTCTGGGGCAACACGTTACCCACTTCTTCTTCTTCAATCCCGTGTCTCTTATGAAAGTATATCATGGCTCTTCTAAACCCCATGGAGGCTATGTTCAAAACTTTTCCCTCATTCACCCCAGTGCTATATTCATTAATCTTTTCTTCAATTAATGCTCCCTTAATTTCCCCATAACCATAACCCCGTCACTTAAGTATGGCCTATGTTTCCACAACTTAACCTCTCAACGCTGATTATCACAGCAACCTTGCTAGTAGCATATACATCAACTTGTTATTTACAAGGAGAATATGTCTCTCTTCTAGTCCCCAGTAGTTTATTACTATATTCTGAACGAAGGTCTAAAATAAAACCCCATGCATTTTCCTTATTCTAGACAAAACCATGTAGACTAAACTTAACCTAACTAATTTCCAACATGTATTTTCAAACATACAAGACAATCCACTTAAATTATAAGTTAAGCGAATTAAAATCAAAACAGAACATCATACCCCCCAACTCATTTAAGGAAAAACACATTTTAACAAGATAATACATGCATTTCATCAAATCAGAAGAAAATATTCTATTATTACCTATCACTATAGGTCTCTTTTACGGACCCACAGTTTGTACGCAAAAGTCTAGGAATACAACAATCCTATTCTAAAACTACCATCATTTTACCGAACCAAATCAATTAAAAACATATATGAGGCATTGAAAACTCAACTTCAATCAAAAGAACTGTCTTCTCGCTAAAGAGAATATAATTCACACAGAATTAACCACTTAAAGTGACCAAGCAACACATACCTATTCACACACATCATGCCTATTTTGTTATAAAACAAAACAACTCAATGCCAAGTATTAATGCCAATATATATATATACATATATATATATATACATATCTGTTATCTACAGACCAACATAACGCGGAACAATACTTGTTCCCCTCAACCAAAATCACCACTCCACAATTGACCGTTCCATTTTCTGGAAGTCAAACATTGATTATCTCCCCTCACAATATTTTACAAAACTAACTCCTTACACATCACAATATTTGGAATATAATCACTGTAAACTACAGGTCAACTCATTTCACCTATTACTATCCCAATGTTATCTCAAAGTACCAGTGGTCATCTATCCAGTAATAGAACCTGTGACTTGGCATACCAATTGTCTCCCTTGGATTTATTCCAAGTATTTCTACAACTAACTATTATTATTACCGTTAACTACGGTATCTCCAGCCTCTTACGTCCAACAAAACTTTGTCTCTCACCAATACAACCAACTCTACTTTTAAGTTTCTCGTCTATCCGACGCAATTAACTAATCACATCATTACTTTCCAACATCTCACCACGACTACTGTAAGCTAATCCTCAGGTCTCTCCTAGCACTCTTGTATCGTGACGATAATCAAACTGGTCACCCTTATCGGAACACATTCTCCAACATTCATTTAACTAACATTGTTTACCTCTGTACCTTTCACTCCTTTTCCTATTTATCGGGACTCTTCCAGAACAGCAACCCACTCCACTTATAACTGACAGCAGAGCTCACTTTTCTCATTTCTCAGTGTTAGGCATTCTTGCTTCGACACATCCCTGTCAACAATACTAAACATATTTTATGAAACATCATTCAGAATGTTAACTCTGTTTCCGTCAACTTGTCATACAACTTCCCTAATTTTTTTTCAACGTCAGATACTCTAACGAAACGACATCCCAATTCTCTAATCATGTTCTCTCTATCTCTCAATTTTTGCATACTCTATTTTCCTCTTTTTATCAACGTCACTTATCAACCAGTCTTCGTATATTCACACGGACAATGATACACAACCTCTCTCTCTCATCTCACTACTACTCTCGCATCGCGACAACCTAACGTGTCCATACTATTACTTCCAAAAAAAAATTACTTTAGACGCCAATTCAACATTCCAGCAATCACTCACCACAATCTAAGCGTATCGACCTCCTCTACACACCTTGACACAAGATATATCAGCGCACTATTACATTTTATCTATGTACTTCGCTTAGGCGACATCACCAAACCTCACTCCTACTTCACTCATCGCGACGAACACCTGTTTGTCTAGAACTATACTCACGTACGAACTAAACACCTCGTACATGCATGCTGTACTTAACACTTGCCAACAGCCTATCCATACTCAACGCACATATGTTTGTCTACATTTTTACAGCTACAAGAACAACGGATTATCAGACAAACTACTTCAACACTCAACAGGACTTTCACAATTCAACTGTTTACTTATTTCTACTTTTCTCACTCATCCTCTCTTTTTCACAGGTCATAACGTAAGCATTATCTCTCGCACACTATAACTCTCTTACACACTAACCAACACTATCAACGATCTCTTATAACCAATTTCACTCCGACGAGCCACTAACCTCGTAACTATCATTCTATATTTCTCCACACAAGTTTCTCATATTTAATCAGCTCTTCCTTCTCCACAAGCATGACGTAATTACTTCATCCCTCTCACCAAGAACTCGTATTCTTCAATCATCAACTTCTACAGTCTTTTACTCTTAATATTCTCGCGTTCAACTGACTATTTCACACATGATATCCAACTCCTCCTCAATCTGTATCTCTTCACTAGACACTCTCGGCCCAGCCGTAAACAACACCACACCTACTTCTCAATCTACCAAACAAAACTATCTCAGACTTCATGTCACAGCTCTGAGTCGAACCATCCATACTTATTTTATCCGTCTCTCTACTTTAATCACTCCATTTACACATCACTCAACGTGACTAACTCTCTGTATCTATTCATTCTGGACAAAGGACTATTTTCATTTCTACTCTTCCTACATCATCACTAAACACAATATATCCTAATTCTGTATTACGTATCCACGTAAAATCTCATTTGCCGTAACTCTCTATCCTCAACAACACTATTGCCTACCTTGTATCATGTGATGCCACACCAAACAATTTCATTTGTCTATTTTAGACAGCTCAAACCGCAATTCTTCCAAAACAATTCCATTTTCCTTCCTCATCCAAATAATTTTAACAACCATAGAGCGCATCGAAACCAAATATTTCGTCGTCTCTTAGTACTGATGTTCGTCTCGCTTCAATTATACCATCATCACTATCCGTTGTTAACCTGTTGTTAAAGTACTCTGGTCTTAAGGTCATAAGGTCTTCTATTTTTCTTAAGTCACTTTCTGTCGTTGAATAAATTCCCGCTATCTGTCTACTATTATTCTTCTTCTTAAATGCATTCTTTCCTTTATTTCTTTCACTTGCGTCGGTCTGCTCACTGTTTCCTGTCAACCTTATATAACGTTTATATTTCCCCATCTCGTCTTCAGATGACACACTGATAACAGTTCCTTCATCAGACTCATAACCTACTGCAAACACGTCGACCCTATTCCCATAGTCATCTCTAGAACGTCTGATTTTCTTTCTCTTTCTCGGTCTTCGTCCCTTAGCCTTCCCTACTTTCTTGTCATATAAACTAGTATCTAGTTCTCTAGAGTCACTAACTAAAACTCTGTCTGTCTGTCCACCAGCAACTACACCGTACGAGGGAACATTACGCTTCAAGTCAGGATCTGCTCGTAGTGCAACTCTCTCACTCTCCGAATCATCAGTATTAACATCTGTTTCAGCATCACTATAACATGCGGCGGTGGAAATATCTTCTTCGTAATCTGAACTCCGACAACTAATATTCCTACACCATTTGGGAATTAGTTTCATGTCTATACTTGAGGAACTTGACATGGCAGTACCTCTATTAACTATCATACTACTATTTCCTCTTTCAATACCTCTCCTCTTTGGCTTCCTTTCGTCCTTGGTTTTCGTCTGTCTATCTTTCTTAACTTCAACTGTGTCTCCTTTTTCTAATTTCACCTGAGGTGTTTCCGCAATTTCCACCGTCTTAATAGTCTGCGTTCCCCTTACTATTTTCTTAGTTGGTTGCACTTGGGTATTTTTCTCTACAACATCTACCTGAGTCTGCGTACTATTTTCTATCATTTTACCTGCCTGCGTCTGTGTCTCTCGGTTTATTTTTTTCACTAATACCATCGTTTTCTTTTCCTGTCCACTAGTCACATTCGCAACCATTTTAGGACTAGTTTGTATTTTATTTACAGGTTCAACTCTGTCTCTTACACCTGAGTTTAGATATTGTCTTTGTCTTTTTTCAAACCATTCGTCACGTCTTTTTCTAGCGCTTACAGTATAGGATGGCCAACTCCTAGAACAGTCTCTCTCATGTCCATTTCTGTATCCCTGATCATTATACCAGCTCCTAACCCTAGTCATCCTTGGATTAACGTAAACGTTTCTATACTGCCCTCTATTTTCATTAACTAGTGGCTGTCCTCGGCTATTCTTGTTGTTCCTTTTTATCTCATTACTTCCTACATTAGTTGTTTTACTCTGTAACCAGTGTACGAAACATTCTACCTCGCTGACTGCCACCTTTAACTCTCCTAACCATGCAGTCACGCGTCCCAAGTCTCTGCTCAGGTGCATTTTTACTCTTTATGCTATCTCAGCCTAAAAACAATATCTTCTTCTATATGCTTCTTAGTACCTGGAAAAAACAAACTTGTCTTGAGCTCAGCCGAAATAATTCTCTACTGTGCCGTGATGAATCTGTTATGCTGAAATATTATTATATAGACCAAACAATCACAACCTCATTTGTAATCAGCTAATTTAAGAAATTCACTTTACATATACACAAGAACAGTTCGACCAGATAATAGGCTCACAGATTACCGTACTCTCGGTTCCTGATCCAAGCAAGACGTATTCCTCTAGACTCGTCTTCAGGTTAAACTCAAACACTAGGATTCTGCGTCAGCTGAAATTCAATCAGTCGCGGAGTTCAGGTAGTCTGTCTCTTCCCCCAGGTAACTTCGTCTCTTCAGTTAGTTACTTCTCTTGGGATGCCTGGATAAACTTCAACCCCTGGTTGGGTCCCGACCAGATTTCTGGCTTCTGACTTCGCCCCGGGTGGGGTACTTCATCGACGTTTTGAGAAGGATTCAGAGGTAATAAAGCCCAAAAGGTTAAGCTAGCGGCTTATAGATAGTCTGACTGCGTCAAACAAAACATGGGCCAATCAATGAAAGTATGCGTCAGGTAAGTCTTAAAAATTTTTGTTTGGTTGGAGGCGAGTACTTGACTTGATAGAGTTATTAGAAACCTCCTGCTCACCTAAAACGACTCTTCAGTGGCTTGATGACCCAGGACCGACCTTCAGGAAAATTCCTGCTCGCTCGAGACAACGGTTAGACGGCTTGACCTTCAGGAAAACTTCTGCTCCTGACACGTCCGTTAGATGAACGGATAAGAGGAGTCGCCAGGATGGTGTTTGCAGTTGACGCTCGCCGGTTTGATAACGATCTCAGGTGTCGCAACTCGTTATGGCCAGTTGTTTTTCACTTTTCTCTTTACGCCAGTAAAATTTTGACAGCCAGTCTTGAAAAAGACTTACAGACAACCACCCCTGGGCGGGCTTTTGGTCGCTGTATTTTTCGCTGATAAGTTATTGGCCATTTTTCTAACTGCGCCTTGTTTCTGTTCAGTATTTGTCTGGAACCGCAATTCTGTCCTTGGTGACCGACATGAACGGAGTAAAGATCTTCAGCATTTTTGGGACTTCGCGTTATACCAGGCTCGAATCCTGAGTCGTGGGCACCAATTTCACCTTCTGTAACAAGGTGAACTCACATAATTGACGGAACTCAGTTGTTTCTTATTAAAAGTGTTTAATCTTATAGATGACAGCCGGATCTAAGTTGGCGACCTTCTGGTTCTCTAGCTTGATGGTAACTGCCCCTTTGACAACAAATCACGTCACGACTTGAGCATCTCTCCTCTCGTTCGACCCCGATGCTCAATCGTGCTGTAGTCGTTTCCCACCTAAATACTACCAAAACCCCTACCTCTGTTACAGAAGGGTTCCAAAACAGACAGGAGACGACGGTGGCAGCACTCGATTTCGAGGACGCGTACAGCAGTCATATGATATTTTGATGTACGCTCTTATGAAGAAGAGAGTATTCCACGGTTGGTGAATTGAATTGCAGCTGTTCTGTATTCTCATAGCGTGGTTCTCCGGCTGGGTACATGGACCTCTGAGCCATGAATCAAAGCCCCCGGACAATCACAGCAGTCAGCAGTTTCCCCTGTGCTTTTCAATGTGTATACGAGCAAGATTGCAAACCTCGAAGCTCCAGGGGCTGGAAGGATATTAACATTTGCAGATGATATTCATGCATACAGGCAGGGGAGGGACAGAAATCAAACAGCCCAGGAGATGCAGGCGGCACTGGACAAAGTAATGGCGTGGTGTACGGAGATGAATGCCGTCGCTAACCCAGAAAAAGCATCTGTCTTGTGGTGCTCTCTGGAGAATAGGATTGTCAAAGCTGACCTCCCAAGCCTCACAATAAATAGTAGAGCTGTGAATAGAGACATGATGTGGGTATGAAATGTGATGAGGAAAGTAAACTGGCCACCACATCTCCTTGTGGACCGAGATGATCTCCGTGGTGTTGTGGTTAAACCACTGGCCTCGCGCTCCGAAAGAAATGGGCTTGTTATGGGACACAGGGATTCGGTTCATGGGTGTAATTTTCTGGGAGACTCCTGTGGGCCCGTAGTGCGTGTGCTCTGTGCGACGCTTTTGACAGTTCCCTCTGTGGAAAGGGATTCAGCCATCTAGGATAAAACCAGTTGAAATGAAATGATCCCTCTTACCTTCCAACCATATTCAATATGCTGTGGCCTAGAAATTGTGAAGGCCTAACACTTCACACTCCATCGGTAGTATATGCAGTGGGACCATCTCCACCGTACACAGACAGACAGTCAGACAGGCAGGCAGGCAGACAGGCAGACAGGCAGATAGACAGATAGACAGACAGACAGACAGACAGATAGATAGATAGATAGATAGATAGATAGGTGGATAGGTAGGTAGGTAGGTAAGTTGGTAGGTAGGTAGGTAGATAGATAGATTGATAGGTAGGTAGGTTGGTTGGTAGGTAGGTAGGTAGGTAGGTAGATAGATAGGTAGATAGATAGATAGATAGACAGACAGACAGACAGA
The DNA here is from genome assembly GCA_963921405.1 of Cepaea hortensis. Lineage (NCBI taxonomy): Eukaryota > Metazoa > Mollusca > Gastropoda > Stylommatophora > Helicidae > Cepaea > Cepaea hortensis. The sequence continues at coordinate 151,653,868 of OY992877.1, read as the reverse complement.
CAGACAGATAGATAGATAGATAGATAGATAGATAGATAGATAGATAGATAGATAGATAGATAGATAAGGTAAGGTAGGTAGGTAAGGTAGGTAGGTAGTTAAATAGGTAGGTAATTGATTTATTGATTGATTGATTGATTGATTTAGGAATCGCCATCACAGCATTCGGGGCATTCCCATAAGTGCTCCGTCCCCATCCTCAGTAGCCAGCGAAGAGTTCCAACACTAATAGTACCAGTAGCAATCTGATTATAAGTCCGTCTCGCCTTTCCTCTGAGCGTTAAGCGTCGGCCAGATCCCCTCGTCACTCCTCGCTGTCTCATTCTTGCCAGACCATGGCAATCCATTTGCTCCTCCGAGGTGTGCACGTGCTCCCACAAGGCCGCAACCACATCTGCCTTGTCATGTATCAATACTCCACCAAGTTCTGCAAAGCCAGCCAATCTGTCCGCCTGTTCATTTCCCAGCACACCGGCATGCCCCGGAGAAAAAATCCAGGCGATGCTTGTTACCCGTGACCTTCGAAGCGAAGCAAGCCACTCCGCACGAAGCCTGCCCGTCCTCACCCTCGTCAGCATGCTTTCTGAGTCAGTTACAATCACGATGTGTGTGTGTGTCGTATTCTCCATCCAGCGGAGAGCCGCAGTGACTGCCTCCACCTCCATTCTTAAGCTGGATGTTGTGGTATCATATGCCAGGCTCTCCTGCCCCAAACATCGACCATTAGCTTTGGCTATGAACCCCCAGCCACTTCTCTCACCTCTTGACACCGAACCATCTGTGTAGATAATCACATCACCCGAGTGAGCATTGTCCTGAATTAGTTGCTGGATTTCCACTTCCGTGGCCCCTGCTGGCCACTCCCTGCACTCCCGGCTTAATGTGATTATAACTCTGCACAAGTCTGACTGCTCCGCTGGCACTCTGACCCACTCCTCTCCACGCCTAATGTTCTCCAAGGGGTATACCTGTCTGATCGTATCCTCTGCCTGAGCCATCCATGATTTCCCTCTTATCAGTCGCTGACCCTTAACTGCGTCCAGCGCCTCATGCAGTGGGTATTCTGTGTCTGCAGCTACTCTGAGATATGCCTTCGCCTGCATCACTTTGAGCCTACCAGCAACAGTCGGCAGACCAAGGATGTAACGCATACACACTACTGGGGTGTCTCTAGTGCTTTCCAGAGTGGCGAAGTGGTCAAGCCGTTTGACTCGTGCCTCGAAGGTTGTGGGTTCGATTCCGGGCCGCGTCCTTCGGTTTACGGGTCAAATGTTTCGGAGACTCCTGGTGGGTCGTCGCTAAAAGCTACAGAGTTCGTGCTTTGTGCGACGCTTTCCGTGCTGCGGAAAGAGACCGAGCCATATGGGATAAAACCCGGTGCAATGAAGTCGACCCTGTCGACTTTTAAGTGACATTTTTATGACCCGCATAGCTTCGTTCTGTATGCGCTCTAACTTCACCAGCTGACTCTCTGAGACAGTGAGCAGACCTAATCCATAATCAATTACTGAGAGGATCAAGTGCTGGTATAGTGTGAAAAGCATTTTCTGCTCTGTGTCCATTGCAGCCATAGTTTTAAGTGCACTGAGTCCCTTTTGAGATCTTGTCACAACCGTCTTCACATGGTCCTTGAAGGACAGGCTCCTGTCAAATGTGATCCCCAGATACTTCAGTTTGTTCTCTCTGCTGACATTTCTACCATCTATCGCGAGGCTTGGGACATCAGCTCTTACAATCCTGTTGTCCAGAGAGCACCACAAAACAGCCGCCTTTTCCGGGTGGATGACAGCACTCATTTCTGTGCACCAGTCAATCACTTTATCTACTGTCGCCTGTAACTCCTGGGCTGTTTGCTCCCTATCTCTCCCCTGCCTATATGCAAGAATATCAACTGCAAATGCTAGTATTCTTCCAACCCCTGGTGCTTCTAGGTTTGCAATCTTGCTCGTATACACATTAAAGAGCACCGGTGAGACTGCAGATCCCTGTGGCAGTCCCGGGGTTAACATATGTGGCTCTGAGGTCCATGCACCCAGACGGAGAGCAACCTGACGAGAGTGCAGGACGGCTGCTATCCAGTTCACCAACCAGGGATTGACCCCCTTCTCCATCAGTGCGGTCATCAAAATATCATATCGAACTCTATTGTACGCATCCTCGAGATCAAGCGCTACCGCCATCGTTTCCTGTCTACTCTGGAACCCCTCATAAACATCAAAGGCAAAAGTGGCTGCATTTGACCAGGTATCTTTTCCTGGCCTGTAGTTCCCCAGGCCTTTTGGAAGAAACTTCCCTCTTTCCAAAAAATCCTGCAGCTTAACAGCGACTATCTTCTCTAACACCTTCCCAAATGTATTTTGAAGGGTGATGATCCTAAAGCCGCGAAGCTTTGACTGATCCTTGAATGGTTTTGGGAGAGGGATGAGATAGCTGTGCACCCAATCCTGCGGTACTGATGCTGTCCTAATGCTCTGGTTAAAGCAGTCAGTCATCTCCTCCAGGTCTGCATCGCTCAAACCCTTCATGTGGCCATACCTGACCCCATCGGGCCCTGGTGCCGTGTCTTTTGCCTTTTTCGAAATGTGTTTAACATCTTCCACCCGTATGATATCTTCATACTGCATATTCTTCGTGGTGCCAGATAACTCCTCTCTAACTGCATCTCTGGTGTCCGCATCATTATGATTGGTCTGCTCTAAAAATCTCTGGAGAAACGCCTCCCCTTTCTCTTTGTCTGTTGTCACGCGCACACGATCATCTCTATAAATTGTTCCCACTGTCATAGGCCGATCTTTTCTCTGCATTTGCCTGTGCAGTTTCCAGAATTTTCGCAGTGTTTTATCACCCCCAATCTCCTTCATGAAACATTCCCATTTTGCCTTTTTGGCATCTGCAGCACAGCGCTTGAAAACCTACACCTGGTCTTTCTTGACGTTTTCCGCTGTGTCCACTTCCTTTCGTGAGCTTCGAAGTGTCTGTCGCATTTTCTTTAGCTGCTTCACTGCAGATCTCTTTGCTTTCCAAGCATGGTCTACTTCTGGGGTCCACCATGGGAGCTGCAAAAAAGGGAGTTTTAACAGTCCTGTTGCATGCTCCTTGTCTGAGGCGTCCAAGAAGGCAATCGGTCCACTCATACCGGAAGGTCTTGCGCGCTCTCCCAGCTTTAACTTTCCTGGGTTTAGAGATCAGGACTGAGCATGGCATGTGATCACTCCCATGGTCATTCAAAACAGTCCACTTTACATTAAGGACTGATAGGTAGGTAAATAGGTAGATAGATAGCCAAATAGATAGATAGATGGATAGGAAGGTAAGGTAGGTAGGTAAGTAGGTAAATAGATAGGTAGGTAGATAGATAGCCAGATAGATAGATAGATAGAACAGACAGACAGACATACATCAGCACTCACACAATATATTCAGAACATTATAGGGTTAGGCTGGCCATGGCGGCCATACCACTTCCCCTTCAAGAGAAATTCATATTCCCACGGATTTCAATATGTAAACAATACAATTTCAACTTCAGACTACAGGGATATTGATGTATGCTCGTTAATATTTGTACAATACGTTACAAGCAGATGTGCAGCATTCTATAAGTTTTACTTATATTCAAAGAGTTTTATCTAGATTCTGATCGCAGATTTTAAGAAATCAAATTATTTCTAACTATAAAATGATGCTTTGAAAAGGAAATATTTAGGCTCTATAGAACCAAACATCTATAAAAGAGAAGGTTGCCTCCCTTGGACTAAATAACAACTGTCTGAGCCCTTTCCAGAATTGAATATTGAAGAAGGTTGGCTATTAAAGACGATAAAACAAAGAAAATTGAAATATTTTGGTCACTTGAAACGTCACGAAAATGTGGAGAGAACAATAATGGAAGGATATATGCCTGGGAAGAGAGGAAGAAGAAGGTCAAAGAGCAGATGGGTGCAAGATGTGGCGGATGATCTCCAGATGGGTGTATCAGACGCGGGACATCTTGCTTATGATCGAGAGGTTTTCCGGAAGGTTGTTTTGGCAGCGAGGTTCTGCAAAGGACATGCTACTGAATGAACGAATGAATGAGCCCTTTCCTGTCACCACTGGGGTGAAGCAAGAATGTGTCCTGGCACCAACACTGTTCAGCCTAACGTTTTCAGCTATGTTGACGAATGCCTTCGAGAACAAAGACATTGGAATAGACATAACTACCGCATGGATGAAAAGTTATTCAATCTCAGAAGGCTGAAAGCTAAAACAAAAATTAACAGCGACACCGTCAGAGAGCTCCTGTTTGCTAATGATTGCGCTCTATATGCCAACTCAGAGGCAGACATGCAACACACTATTTCAGCTTTCTCACATGCCTGTGCCAACTTTGGGCTCAATATCAACTTAAGGAAGACTGTAGTTATGTACCAGCCAGCTCCAGGGAATAATCACTCTGTGCCGAATATCAAAGTGAATGGTCATAGTCTAAGTGTTGTGGACAAATTCACCTATCTTGGCAGCACCGTGTCACAAGCTGCCACAACTGATGAGGAAGTGAATGCGAGAATCTCCAAGGCCAGCGCGGCCTTTGGCAGACTGTACAAGAATGTATGGGACAGAAATGGAATAAGCCTGCAAACAAAGCTAAAAGTCTACAAAGCAGTTGTATTATCCACACTGCTTTATGCTTGTGAAACCTGGACTGTTTATCAGCGACACGCTAGGAAATTAAACCATCCACACAGTCTGCCTTAGGAAGCTACTGAAGATTAGATGGCAAGACAAGATCCCAGACACTGAAGTCCTAGAAAGAGCGTCCATGCCCAGTATCCACACTATACTAATAAAGAATCAGATTCCCTGGGCTCGTCACTTAACTCGCATGCCAGATCACAGGCTCCCTAAACGAATTTTTCTACGGCGTGTTGCGTTGTGGTAAACGCTCCCAAGGCGGCCAGAGAAAACGCTTTAAAGACACTGAAAATCTCACTGAATGCTTTTGGAATTCATCATGACACCTGGGAGACTGCAGCCAGAGACCGAAATTCGTGGCGTGCATCATTACGTAAGGGTGCAGTCATGTGTGAAGCAACCAGGACTGCAAGAACTGTGAAGAAAAGGCAGGACAGAAAAACCACTGCAGGCGATCCTCCTCCTGGAACGTCAAGCATTCTTTGTCCACATTGTCAAACAACATTTCGAGCCAAAATTGGCCTTATCAGCCATCTTAGAACTCACGGCTCCATACTTTCAACCCCACTGAATGAAATGAATGGTCATCATCATTCTTGATGGACAAACAACACAACAAATCACATCGTTGTTAGTACGCTTGCCTACCAAGACAGCGGTCAGGTTTCAGTCCCAATAGTAGGTTTACCGACCAGGACAATTTGTGGGCCGATCCAGCCTAATTAAAATAATTACCAACATTATTTAGATTTATCTGGAAATTATGTGGGAGGTGAGTTGCGTTGATCCCTAAAGGACAGGCTTCTATCAAAAGTGATTCCCAGGTACTGCAGTCTGCTTTCTCTAATCATATTTCTACCATTTATCGAGAGGCTTGGGAGAGCTTTAACAATCCTATTGTTCAGTGAGCACCACAAGACCTTTATGGGCCTGATCTGAAACTTAATAAATGTATATGCCGCGGTTGATTCTTTTTTTATTTTTTATTTTTTTACAAAGGAACGACGGGACTAGCTTATGGAGCTGGAGGACATCCCAGGCAGTAGGCTGCTCAATGTACGATGTGATGACTTTAATGTACGAAACAGAGAGTGGGACAATACCGTGGAAAACCGACAGGGAAATGCCCTAGCAGAAGCCATGGTGGATTCAGAAGTAGTCTGCATAAACGATGGGAGGCCAACTAAAATGAGGATGAGACCTGGTTATGTGGACACGACTATTGACCTGGCATTTGTTACCCAGTCGGCAGTATTGAATGTTAAATGGACTATCCTGTGTGATCATGGGAGTGACCATCTATCCTGTTCACTATTGATTTCTAAGTTCAACAAGACCAACGCTGTTAGAGCACCTCAGCCCTTTAAATATGAGACCTTATGGGTCGTCTCAGATAGAGGGCATGCAGTGTCACTAGCAAACCTACTTATGTGCAGCCTCCTTGGTGGACCTCTGAGGTAGAACGTGCATGGAAATCCAAGAGAGCTGCAGTTAAACAGTTACAGAAAGTGCGGCGGACACCCCAAAGCTCACAAGAGGAAATGGAGAAAGCTTCGCAAGAAAAGAAAGCCAAGGTGGATGAATTCAAGCGCTGTGCAACAGAGCCCATACGAGCGAAAAAGGAACACTTTATGAATGAGATTAGAGGAGATAAAACACAAGGAATTTCTGCAAATTGGATAAACAGGTGGAAAGGAAAGATCGTCCTGCCACAGTGGGTACAATATACAGAGATAGCGGTTCGCGTTTGACAATGGACAAAGATAAAGGGGAAGCTTTCCTGCAGAGATTTAGCACTGAAGATCAGAACGATGGGGACATCAGAGGCTAAGATAGAAATCTATCTGGTACTATTAAAGATACCTACTGTAAGGATATCATTCAGCTAGACCAGGGGTCACCAAACTTTTTTCTCGGCGGGCCGGATAACTGACAAAATGACGAGCGCGGGCCGCATACTCATTCTGTACAATACTTGCACCGGTCTCCGTGGCAAAGGTCGTACGGACGCGGTTCGTAATCCCGTATACCCGCGTTCGAAACACAGATGCGCGCGATTTGGCAGTAGACCGCATTGCGCTGGCTTTTAACGCTATGGTATGGGTGTGGGTCGTTCAGAAAGCAATGGCAAACTACTGAACTTGCCAAGACATCAACAACAGCAAAAATGCTGGTGTTGACTGCAAACGTCCTGTAAAGGATATGCAACTAACGCTAACAACACTTGCAAGCCAGAATGAATGCTCTGGGGAAAAAAGACGAATAACTAAGTTAATCATGGGTGAATGGCGTGTAATGCACACACAAAAACAAAGACAACCAACATATTTAATTACAACAAAAGGTTATCAAAGAAGGCAACGTTAGCAGCAAAGATAGTTACATCAGACATAGTGTGCACATATCCGAATCTCACAAACTAAGCAGCAAAATAGGTTAGTGAGATTTGTGAAGCTGATATTTGGCTTTCAAGATTTCATCCATGTTTGGTTTGAAATTGCAGCATCCAATCTAGAGAATTGCTTTCAAATGTTCATCAGTCAATCTCGTTCGATGTATTGATTTCACATATTTCATTTTTGAAAATGTTTGCTCACAGACATAAGTTGTTCCGAACACTGATACTATTTTTTGTTTCATATTCTTAACAGGACATCGCTGTCAACATCAGCATCTTTCAGCTGATTGTTGATTTCTTGGCAAGATTACGCTCAGTAGTTTGCCATTGCTTTCTGAGCGACCGGCTCACATACCCCTAAGTTACCGACGCGGAGAGAACCGCTAGCAATTCTCGCTCACATCACGTTACTTAGAGAGTATACGGGACTACGGAGAAATTCGTGTAACACCTAAACTAGGGAGACTGGCACTGATGCCATACCAGCGGCAAATTGCTTCAGTTTCGGAAACTCAACATCAGCTAAGCAGCGGTAAAATTCAACAAGTTTTCCTTCTCTTTGCTTCTCTTTCAACAAGTAATTTGCTTGCAAATCAGTGAGCGTCAACTGTAGTTCAACTGGCACATCATCAAGGTTACAATCAAACGGATTCTGGAAAAGAAGAATGTCACTTTCAATTCTTTCAAGATCTGAAAATCTCTCCAAACAAATGCTTCTTCAAATCACGAATAATTTTCTTTCGGAAAATCGAATCACTTTTAGCGATTGTAGCGCAAAACTCTTTGAAACAGTGAAAATGAGAAACGTTTTCTCCTTCCTGTTGTATTACAAACAATGAAAGCTTTCTCCGAAATTCTTTTGATGATTCTGCAGAGACCACAGACGAGATTATCTTTTCCCTGAAGTTTCAAATTCAGATCATTCATGTTTGATGTGATGTCGACCAAAAATTACAACTTTGACAGCCAAATAGAATCTGGCAGCTGTGTATCAGCTCTATTTTTGTTCAGTGAGGAAAACATCTATGTCGTTTCGGAGCTTGTAAAAACGAAACAGGACTTGACCGCAGCTGAGCCACACTCACTGATGTGTGATAAGGCAAGTCAAAGAAGTCAGAATCAATTTCTTCAAGAAACGCCTTTAAATGACGGTGATTCAGTGCATATCCCCGAATGAAGTTCACAGCAGAAACGACTGGTTTCAGTACGTAAGGAATGTCTAAGTCTTTCCCCACAGAGTACTTGCTAATGATGTATGATGCAGTGTATGAACAGGGCGCACGGAATTTGCAAATTTTCCAACTGAGTCCTGATCCGTACAATCAGACTCTTCCTCATTCCAGCCATGTTTTTTCCTCCATCAATGCTGATTCCACTGAAGGTTATACTTTTTGCACTCCCATTAAAATGTCTTTTCCTGTTGTTGTTCCATGCATGCCAACTCTTCCGTTATTTGAAAGACCAAATTGACACCACAAATGAAGACAAGAAGTTGTCACGTACTCGAGAGATCATTAGACTCATACAGCGCCAGAGAATACCACAACACGTTCCTAGTTTTCTCGCGTATCTGTGGCACTGTGTTCTCTCAAAATTCTTCTGTTCTTCGCACAACTGAACTTGCCTAAGGCAGATAGTTCCAAACAAATCGGCTTTCTCAGGACACAGGTTCCGAGAATGGCAGCCAGGGTTTCCGCGGAAACAGACCGAAATCGCCTAAATGCAACATTTCTGCCCATCTGGTTTATTACATAAAGTAGGACAGACACTTGGATCATCGCACAGAGTTCCTTGAGCAACGTAAACATTTCCGTAAGGATCTGCTCCACCAGAAAGATTGAAAAACACTGGCCTAGCGACCAACTCGATTAACACCTTGACCGGGGAATTCTTCTGGGTACTTTTGCTTTCTTTCACCCCAAACAAAAGGGAATCCCAGTGTATTACGTCACATCCAGGGGTTCCCTGTGTTGCGCCGAACATTCAGGGGGTTTCCGTGTGTTGCGCCGTAGCTCGGTGCGCAATTCTATGCGGCGGCGGTGGTGCGCTATTCTTTCACTTTCCGGTTAGGGTTAGGGGTTAGGGTTAGGATTAGGATTAGGGTTAGGATTAGGGTTAGTGTGTGTACCCTACCCCTAACCCTAATCCTAACCCTACCCCCTAACCATAACCCTAACCGGAAAGTGATTGCAGGACCGATGCAAATGAGGATCGAAGGGAGACAGAAATGGTTGCCACAGCCCAAAGAAACAACACTGTGGTGTGGAGCAATTGAAACGCACTGACATGCACTCCACCCGAACACAGAGGAGATCACCGTCGGCGCTAAATATAGCTGGTGACTCTAAATATAGCTGGCAAAGTTTGTTTGGGGTGAAAGAAAGCAAAAGTACCTTCTTCTGATCTGGGGAGAATATTTTCGTAATAACACGAGGATTCTATGGCATTTTTATGCTATGTTTGCAACTATATTGCCTCTATTCACACTTGCAGTTCACTTACTTATCACTGTCAAACATAGAAATCCTTGTTACATACCCATAAAGTGGATGACTGGCAAAATTAAGTAAGTATTTCTGGAACATTGTAATTGTGTTGACAGCCGGACGCACCTGGGGGATGGAAAGGTGTGTGTGTGTGTGTGTGTGTGTGTGTGTGTGTGTGTGTGTGTGTGTGTGTGTGTGTGTGTTTGCGTGTGGGTGTGTGTGTGTTTGCGTGTGTGTGTGTTGATCTTGAAACCATGGTAATGTCAGAGCGTAGGCGGCGCTACAACGAGCCGGGGAATGATTTGGGATGGTGCGAAATAAGTAAACATTAAAATAAACAAGGAACATCTAGATACAGTAATTTATAATTGAAAATAGTAAATTTAAGACACATAGTAGCCAGGAAGTCTCCGCACGTGTGAATCAATCAATCAATCAGGTTCCGCCTCCACAATGAAGGTTGGCTACAATGGATCTCTAACACAGTCTCTCGCCTTGACTGTACATTATATCAGGTTGATGTTCGTCCATCTCTTGATGTTATCTTCCCACTTGTATCGTTGTCTACCTCTTGCTCGCTTGCCCTCAACCTTGCCCTCCAGTATGGTTTTTATAAGAACATCATGTCTTTTAACGTGGCCGAAATATTTCACGTGCCTCCTCTTTATTTCTTTCATCAACTCTCTCTTCATTCCCA
>OY992877.1:151561113-151638613 GCA_963921405.1 Cepaea hortensis | reverse complement strand
ACTGTGCTATGGTTGCGGGCCCATTAGATTGGTCAGGGACTTATTCTATAACCAGTGTTACTGTGGTGTGAGTACGGGACCATTGAATTGGTCAATAGACTTATTATCCAACCACGGGTAATGTACTACTGAGGGACCATTAGATTGGTCAGTGACTACTTAGGTTCATCGAAGTCACGAATACTTGGAGTCAAATCCAGGAGGATTGTCTCCCAGCCAGTGTTGATAGAGAACTGTGTATTAACAGTGCCTTAGTAGGTGTGATAAAGATGCAGTTGGTCCAGTTGAGTGAGGTCCAGCGGTGACTCTATTGTTGTGGATCCACGCTCTGGGGACGGAGTGGTCTCCAAGGTTCTAGTCATCTCACTGGAAGGAAGCCGGGTGAGTGGCGGACCGACTGGACGGGACATCTGCATCCAATCTACTTCTCAACCTGATGATGACAACCATATCTCTGATTCTGTCTCTACTCTATCCTCTATTTGTGTAAATAGATTATTCTATCAGGATGTTCATTTCAGTTCTATATTCTCAAGGGTAGAATAAACTTTATGTAAGTTGACTTGCTCTTTGTATAATGATTGAGTGTGGTCTCGGACGATGCCTAAGTGTTCATTGTTCCACAGGAGTAGGTAGTTAGTGGGGGTCTAGAATCTGGAGGGGCTTGTAGACATAATTAACTAATATGAGATCAGCCACAGAGTAAAAATGTGTATCTGCCTATCCAACCCCTGGGGTTAGAATACACGGGAGTGCTAGAGACACCTCGGGTGTGGTTCACTCTCACTACCCAAGGCGATCTTGTTACAATATCTAAAGCTGCCAGAAGCTCATCCGAAAACATTGTCCAGCCCAACTGATCAACCTTCTCACAATCAGTCGTAAAACTCCTTTCACCACCTTGCATTTTCGTGCTATTTCTCTAATTATTCTTTTACTTCCATATTGATTTTGTTTACTTTTTCTTATAATGTCCATCAGTTGTATAATGACCCCTGTCATCCATTTCATATTCACAGTCTGTTTTATGTCTGGTATTATTTACTTTGTTGAATGTTGTATTGACCCCATTGGCATTTCCCAGTGTTCGTCTATACTATGTTTTTCTATAGCAGTTGTTCGTCTAAAAAAGCAAATCTACAACCATATATATATATATATATATATATATATATATATATATATATATATATATATATATATATATATATATATATATATATATATATATATATATATATATATATATATAGAGAGAGAGAGAGAGAGAGAGAGTTTAAATGAACTGCTGCTTGCAGACGACCACAGTTTACTGTATGACAACAATGCCAATCTCCAGCACTATATAAATTGCCCTGACAACTGCTGCCAGAATTTTGATATGAAGATTAACACCGAAAAGACAGAATTTATGACAATTCAACGAACACCAGTAAAATATAACGTAAATGTAAATTTAAAAAAAAAAATCATTAAAACAATTTCATCATCATCAAGTACCATGCCGGCTGGCGTAGCCGTTTATGGTTCTCCACAGATTTTCGGTCTATGGTTTTCTGGATCAACTCCGCTGTTGATATTCCTCCATGCCAACGTCTCAATCCATCTGGCATCATTTCTCTTGGTCTGTCTCCGCCTCTCCTCCCCTCGATCTTTCCAGTTGTCACGATGTTCTCCAATGCCTCTCTTCTCACCACATGACCAAAAAAAAAAAAAGATGTTTGTTCACTGGGCACTCATGCAGGGTTCTCCCAGCCTATTACTTGATGTCTTTCTCATGTATGATGTAACGATGTCTTCTAATTGGACGTTACTCCTCCACCTTTCGGCCGAGAACATCTCCAGCTCTTTTAGCACTACTAGACAACCCTCGATAAGTTCATAGAGCGTGTTTGTAAAGTCTCACTACACTTTGCATGTAGAACAAATTTGAAAAAATGAAGTACATGACGTCATCCAAAATATGTGCTTAAAAATTCATTAAATTAATTACAATAGTTACTGCTATGGTCTAACGCTGTTTTGGGGAAGCTGGAAAGTACCAATGAAATATTAATTACTAGCTGACGACCCGATCCGGCGTCGCCTAGCTCCTGGCGGGGGGCGTCTCATTTAATTCATATAAGTAGACATTATACATTCAAATACATTTCTCTAAAAGCACAGAGTACGCGTTCGGCTCCTGGGCCCTCGCAGCTAATTTATTGATATTTTATTAGTTACATGAGAATAAATATAACTCTTTTTTTTTTTTTTTTTTTTTTTTAATAGTCTTAAATAGAATAGATTCTATTTTACTGCAATATACATTATCTCTATACACTTTTATTTGAGCATCGCGTACTCGAACGGTTTTCAGTCTTGCTTGCCGTTGCTCGCCTGTTTCAGATGAACGTGCTTGAGCAGTGCGTACTCGATTGTTTTCCAGATGAACGTGCTTGAGCAGTGCGTACTCGATTGGTTTCCAGTCTTGCTTCCTGTTGCTCATCTGTTTCTGAAGCTCGTAATGCCTTTTTCTTTCGTGCTTGAGGAAAAATTGTTGATTTTAAACTAACTATTTCAGTTGGATCCACGGGAGTGAGAACAACATCTGTACAAAATTTCATCTCAATCGGATGGACCGTTAGGGAACGCATATAGGACACACGCACACATTCTCTTTTAAATATATAGTAGATAACAGGTTTTGGAAATGTCCACCACAGTATTCAATACATAACTATTCACTATTATTGTCAAATACCGTCTGCAACATCTCTGTTGTTACTTCCGTGTGTATCGAGCGCCATTTCGTAACACTTGTTCAACCAAAAATAAAATTATTCCTTCCTTAGATCATGCGCCGACTTGGGCTCAAGAGGAAAGACTAACTAACTAACTAACTTCCTTAGATAACATCATTCTTTTTGGAGTGGAAAGAATTACTCCATCAGACGACAGCCAATCGCTTCATATTACTTCACGATGGACAGTGGAGCACATTTTTATGACGTCATGTACTTTTTCAAATTTCCTCTACATATAAAGTGTAGTGAGACTTTATAAACACCCTCTACAAGTTATGTTTATGATCTTCTTACTTTAACTAGTTATGTCCGTTGGTTGTATTATTTTAATCCATTAGAATTCAAAGATTGTTACTCTACAGTACACAAACGTTGGGATTGAATATTCTGAAGTAACATCCGCTGGGGCGGAAAGAGTTAATCTGCAAGCAACTGCCAAATACTTCCACTTCCGCCCGTTGCTACATTTCGGCGTCCAAATGGCGGCTGGACAGTTGTGGGAAGACCGAGATGTTAGATTTGATGTCAATGCAAGGTACTAACATTTGCCACATGTTCATATTCGTTATTCAGTTTTATCACCAGCATCAAGTGCATTGCCGGCTGGCGCGGGTGACATTGTTTCTCCGTATCTTCCAATCGCCAACAGCTTGTTGTATTATCAATATTGGTATTACTATTAATTTACTATTAACCTTTTTAGGACGGAACAACATTGGGCCAAATTTAGCTTTCCCTCTGAAGAAGAGTGAGTCATTTTTTTGGAGTACAAAAATGACTGATGTGACAATTTTGTAAATTCCAAAAATAAAAATAAAAATATTAGAACACTATATAGGTATATAAAAGTTGTTGTTTGTCCATCAAGAATGATGATGACCATTCATTTCATCCAGTGGGGTTGAAAGTATGGAGCCGTGGGTTCTAAAATGGCTGATAAGGCCCATTTTGGCTCGAAATGTTCTTTGACAATGTGGACAAAGAAGGCTTGACGTTTCTGGAGGAGGATTTTCTGCAGTGGTTTTTCTGTTCTGTCTTTTCTTCACAGCTTTTGCAGTTCTGGATGCCTCACAAGTGACTGTACCCTTGTGTAATGATGCACGCCACGAATTTCGGTCTCTGGTTGCAGTCTCCCAGGTGTCATGATAAATTCCAAAAGCATCAGTGAGATTTTCAGAGTGCCTTTAAAGCGTTTCCTCTGGCCACCTTGGAAGCGTTTACCACAACGCAACTCACCGTAAAAAATTCGTTTAGGGAGCCTGTGAATCTGGCATGCGAGTCAAATGGCCAGCCCAGCTAATCCGATTCTTCATTAGTAGAGTGTTTATACTGGGCATGGATGCTCTTTCTAGGACTTCAGTGTCTGGGATCTTGTCTGCCATTTAATCTTCAGTAAATTCCTAAGGCAGACTTTGTGGAAGTGGTTTAATTTCCTAGCGTGTCGCTGATAAACAGTCCAGGTTTCACAAGCATATAGCAGTATGGATAATACAACTGCTTTGTAGACTTTCAGCTTTGTTTGCAGGCTTATTCCATTTCTGTCCCATACATTCTTGTACAGTCTGCCAAAGGCCGCGCTGGCCTTGGAGATTCTCGCATTGACTTCCTCATCAGTTGTGGCAGCTTGTGACACAGTGCTGCCAAGATAGGTGAATTGGCCCACAACACTTAGTCTATGACCGTTCACCTTGATATTCGGCACGGTGTGATTATTTCCTGGAGCTGACTGGTACATAACTACAGTCTTCTCCCAGTTGATATTGAGCCCAAAGTTTGCACAGACATATGAAAAAGCTGAAATATTGTACTGCATGTCTGCCTCTGAGTTGGCATATAGAGCGCAATCATCAGCAAACAGCATTTCTCTGACGGTGTCGCTGTTAGTTTTGGTTTTGGCTTACAGCCTTCTGAGATTGAACAAATTTCCATCCAATCGGTAGTTGATGTCTATTCCAATGTCATTGTTCTCGAAGGTATTGTCAACATAGCTGAAAACATGAGGCTGAATAGTGTTGGTGCCAGGGCACATCCTTGCTTCACTCCATTGGTGACAAAGAAAAGGCTCAGACAGTTCTCTTGTACTCTTGCCTGCATACCATCATGAAATAGTCGCACAGTTTGGACAAACATTTGTGGACAGCCATATTTCGCCATAATTTTCCACAGTCCTTCTCTGCTGACTGTATCAAAAGTCTTGGTAAGGTCTGTCGCGGAACCACTGTTAGTTAACGTTAAGATGATAAACTAACAGAGACAGCCTGTTTTCACAGCTGCAATTGTTTGTTACTAGTACAGAAACATTCACGTCGGATTAAGGGAACCGCCAGTCCTTGAAAATTCCCTAGGAAACGGGAAATGTCGGCGTGTTGTTTTGTTGAGTCACGAGATGAAGGGACAGACGGTTGCTTTAGTTGTAGAAAGGGGAGACGAAAATTCCTGTGAAGTTAGGGACGGATTGTCTGCTCCTGAGAACACCCGTTGTTGACAGGAGAATAACGTCACTATGACAATCCCCGATTGCAGAAAACATAAATTCTTTTGCCGCCAGTGTGAAGAATGGAATTGAACTAGACAGAAGTGTTAGCTGACTCGGTTCTAGTGTTGAATAGAATCGCATGTGTTCTGTATCAATTAACATGTATTTTTTTATGGCAAATTATGAATTCGATTCAGGATTGAGCTAGGATTGCATAAGGTATTTGCGGGATAGCATCTAGCTGTAAATAATGTGGAATAGTTTGTGATAGATAGAGTTTAGAACTCCATCATAGTGTTGTTGCGTTGTGGTTAGGTAGTCAAGGAGTATCGGCGACAGTAGGCAATCACATTGTTAAAATTAACTAGTGTGAGAAGTCAAGTAGCTCAGCTGGTTGGGAATAGTGAAATGGGATGATGTTTAGAGAGATTGAGGATGGTTGGGGGATAGGGAGAATGTCCAATGGTGGGATCTTCCAGTGGGGTCTACTGGGGTTCTACACTTTACATTTTGCTCTGTCCTTGTCTAACCCTACCTCAGACCGAGGTGATGAGCTCCTCTGCCCATGACAGAGTTGGTTCACTGTCATGTATCTGAGTGAGGCCATCGGCCTACGCTCATCTAATAGGGGTCAGTGACAGGTTGCTCTCACCGGGTGTGTTCTCTCTTTTACAGGTACCCTCAGGTTAGGATGAAAACCACTGAAACATGGCAAATTCAAATCCTGGAGAAAGTAGTGCAGGAAGGTTTATACATCAGCCTTTGCACTGGGCCTATGATAGAAAAAGTCTGAAGGACATGGCTCTGGTGAGACGATACCTATAAGCATCCAACAGGATGACTTCTCAGAACAATAATGTTTGTGTTACACGCCACACGAGACCTGAACATTAGTGAGCATTTTTTTCACATCATGATTGATTGATTGATTGATTGATTTAGGAACCAACATCACAGCATTCGGGACATTCCCATAAGCGCTCCGTCCCCATCCTCAGCAGCCAGCGAAGAGTTCCAACACTAATAGTTCCAGTAGCAATCTGATTTTATGTCCGTCTCGCCTTTCCTCTGAGCGCCGAGCATCGGCCAGATCCCCTCGTCACACCTCGCTGTCTCATTCTTACCAGACTATGGTGATCCATTTGCTCCTCTGAGGTGTAAACGTGCTCCCACAAGGCCGCAACCACATCTGTTTTGTCATACATCAATACTCCACCAAGTTTTGCCGAGCCAGCCAATCTGTCCGCCTGTTCATTCCCTAGCACACCGGCATGCCCAGGAGAAAAGATCCAGGTGATGCTTGCTATTTGTGACCTCCGAAGCGAAGCAAGCCACTCTGCACGAAGCTTGCCTGTTCTCACCCTCCTCAGCATGCTTTCTAAGTCAGTAACAATCACAATGTGTGTATGTATCGTGTTCTCTATCCAGCGGAAAGCTGCACTGACCGCCTCCACCTCCATTCTTAAGCTAGATGTAGTATCATCATACGCCAGGCTCTCCTGCACCAAACGCCGACCATTAGTCTTTGCCAAGAACCCCCAGGCACTTCTCCTACCTCTCAACACCGACCCATCCGTGTAGATAATCACATCACCCGGGCGAGAATTTTCCTGAATTAGTTGCTGAATTTCCACTTCCATGGCCCCTGCTGGCCACTTATAACAGAGTGGATCCGTCATGGGGCTTGGTTAGGTGGCATGGCATGCAAAGGGAAAGGGTCTAGGGGTTGATGCACGCGCGAGCACCGAGAAGTAGAGGTAGTTAGGGACGCTCTCGCGCTGACGTAGGGGTAGCGAGGCAGAAACCATATTAGTGACCACCAAGATCTCTTGTCAACAGGACGTGGTCCGCATTTGTACTCTATGTATTTATTTTGATACCAGATGACAACTCTTGCAATAGACTTGGACATTCTCAACTAACTACTGCTTGGTCTCCATTCAGTTGCATGCAGTTGCTTTTGTGTCCTGTCGCACTGTTAAACACTCTCTACACTCCCGGCTCAATGTGATTATAACCCTGCACAAGTTTGACTGCTCGGCTGGCACTCTGACCCACTCCTCTCCTCGCCTGATGTTCTCCAAGGGGCACACCTGTCTGATCGTATCCTCCGCCTGAGCCATCCATGATTTCCCTCTTATCAGTCTTTGACCCTTAACTACGTCCAGCGCCTCATGCAACGGGTGATCTGTGTCTGCAGCTACTCTGAGGTATGCCTTCGCTTGCATCACCTTGTGCCTACCAGCAACAGTAGGCAGACCAAGGATGTAACGCATACACACTACTGGTGTGTCTCTGGTGCATCCCAGAATGACCCGCATAGCTTCATTCTGTTTGCGCTCTAATTTCACCAGCTGACTCTTTGATACAGTGAGCAGTCCTAGTCCATAATCAATCACTGAGAGGATTAAGTGCTGGTATAGTGTGAAGAGCATTCTCTGCTCTGTGTCCATTGCAGCCATAGTTTTAAGTGCATTGAGTCCCTTTTGAGATCTTGTCACAACCGTCTCCACATGGTCCTTGAAGGACAGACTCCTGTCAAATTTGATTCCCAGATACTTCAGTTTGTTCTCTCTGTTGACGCTTCTGCCATCTATCATGAGGCTTGGGGCATCATCTCTCACAATCCTGTTGTCCAGAGAGCACCACAACACAGCCGCCTTTTCCGGGTTGATAACAGCACTCATTTCAGTGCACCAGTCAATCACTTTGTCTACTGTCACCTGTAGCTCCTGGGCTGTTTGATCCCTATTTCTCCCCTGCCTGTATGCAAGAATATCATCTGCAAATGTTAGAATCCTTCCAACCCCAGGTGCTTCTAGGTATGCAATCTTGCTCGTATACACATTACAGAGCACCGGTGAGATTGCAGATCCCTGTGGCAGTCCCGGGGTTAAAATATGTGGCTATGAGGTCCATGCGCCCAGACGGAGAGCAACCTGACGAGAATGAAGGACGGCTGCTATCCAGTTCACCAACCAGGGATTGACCCCCTTCTCCATAAGTGCAGTCATCAAAATATCATAGCGAACTCTATTGTACGCATCCTCGAGATCAAGCGCTGCCGCCATCGTTTCCTGTCTACTCTGGAACCCCTCATAAACGTCAAAGGCAAAGGTGGCTGCATTTGACCAGTTATCTTTTCCTGGCCTGTAGTTCCCCAGGCCTCTTGGAAGAAGCTTCCCCCTTTCCAAAAAATCCTGCAGCTTAACAGCGACTATCTTCTCTAAAACTTTTTCACATCATATGGGAAAATAACAATAGGAAGTGTCAAGGAAATTAGTAGATTCCTGTGAGACTATGTACAATACTTGAGAGAGGGTGAGAACTAGGACATCTCTTAGAAAGGAATAATGTTAATTTCAAGGGACAGTGTTCTGCGTTTTCACTATTCAGGAATTGTGAAGTCTCAAACTCTAAGAACATTTAGGGACAGTGTTTATGATCAAGTTAGGATCAGTATCGGACTATATCTGTGATTGATGTCCTAGTATCGTGATTATCACAAGCTACGGGAGATATTCTACATCTGGCAGGAGGGACACATCGTTTGGTGAGGTCTTTTGTGCTGACTCAGATGATGTTGTGTAGTCCTTACCATGATGATCGGATGTTGCTCCTGAGCTGTTCGGTCTGATTCTACAGATACACTAGAGTATACGACACACATTCTACACATACACTTCTCACATAGATACACCTTGCTTCATTAAATTATTTGTTATTAATTTTTAGAAGCTAGAGTTGTTGAGTATGTTGTTTTGGGGAAGTGTGAGAGGGAGCATGATCCAGTGGTGAGTGAGAGAGAAAGACGTATCCATTGACTGAGGGAGTGTGGTGGACGGAATGTGGTGGATTCTCGAGAATAATGATATGGGGTTAAAAATAATGTGGGTGTTGATTCCCCTCTCTCCAGGGACGTCACTTTAAAGGAAACACACGACAAGGTCAATGAAAGTGGAGAACATTTCAGAGTTCTGTTCCTGACATTTCTCTTACAGCTGCCTTGTAGCGAAAATCACGTCAACAGTTTCTCGTTCTTTTCTGAAGCCACATTGACTCTCAGGAAGAAGACCTTGATCGAGATGGGCCGTGATGCGATTGAGAAGAATTCTGACGAGTATCTTCCCTGCAATTAAGAGCAAGGAGATGTCTCGGTGGTTGTCACAGGATTGGCGGTTTCTTTTACGTTTGTAGAGGTGGACTATTGACGCATCCTTGAAATCTTGTGGCATGGTCTCGTTCACGCATATGTTTGTAAAGACTTGGCGAAGCTGCTCTATTAGGAAAGGCCCACCTGCCTTGTATATCTCTGCTAGGATGGAGCCATGACCAGGCGTCTTTCCACTGGAAAGGTGCTGGATGGCTTTATTTACTTCCACTTTCGTTGGCAGGTCATCAAGTGTATCGTTAGTGGGAACTTGAGGAAGGCAGTTGATGGTTTCATCATCGAAAAAAGAAGTTGCATTTAAGATGTTGCTGAAATGCACTGCCCAGCGTTGAAGGATTTCTTTCTTATCGGTGACCAATGTTCCCCCATTTGCACTGAGGAGGGAAACTATGCCTGGTGATGAGGACCGTAGACCACTTTCAGTGAGTAGTAGAAGTTTTTCATATCATGTCTGTCAGCAAAGCCTTGAATTTGATCAGTTTTATTGCTCAGCCAGGAGTCCCGCATGTGCCGAAGTTTCTGTTGCACTACTCTCCGAATGTTATTGAAGGCATTATTTTGTTTTAAATGTTGACTTCGGGTCATTCAAATGTGCATGATGAGAAGATGTTTCTCAATCAGCAATTGGTTGATGTCTTCAACATTTTCATCAAACCCGTCTTTATGCTTTCGTGGTTGGGGGGAGGGGGGGGGAGGGGGGGCTGGACCCAGGATTTCTATAGCAGTGTTGTAAATTATGTCCTTTAGGGCTCTCCACTCTGTTTCCGCATCCTGTTTAGCTGCAGCATTGGGCTTGAGGCGGTCTTTCAGCATGTTTTCAAACGACAGCTGCATTTGTTTTGATGTTTAGGCGGGTGACATTTAGTTTTTTTTTTTTTTTTTTTTTCATTTTTACCCTTTGAGGACGCTGTGGTGGTTTGATATGTATGTTTATTTTCGAGATAATGAGACGATGGTCTGTCCAAAATTCGGCGCCACACATGGATTTTGTCACCCGAACGATGACATAGTCAATGAGGTGCCAGTGTTTCGAGCGAGGGTGCATCCATGATGTCCTATTTCTCGTGGGAAGACTGAAATTTGTGTTGGTGATCAGGAGATGGTGTTCGGCACAGGTCTGAAGGAGGAGGAGCCCATTGCTGTTACAATTTCCGACTCCGTACTTTCCAATGATGCCACTCCAAGAGGCTGTGTCCTCTGCCTACTCTGGCATTGAAGTCCCCAAGGAGTATAAGTTTGTCTCCTTTGGCAACAGATGTTAATACATTTTGCAGATCTTCACAGAACTTGTTTTTGACGTCATCTTCATTTGTCATGGTTGGTGCATAGACACTCACGATGGTTGCATGCTTTCCCCCTTTCAGCAAGAGTAACTTTATAGTCATAAGCCTGTCATTTATTCATTCATTCATTCAGTAACATGTCCTTTGCAGAACCTCGCTGCCATAACAACCCTCCGGAAAACTGCTCGATCACAAGCAAGATGTCCCGCGTCTGATACACCCATGGGGAGAGCATCCGCCACATCCTGCACCCATCTTCTCTTTGACATTCCTCTTCCTCTCTTCCCAGGCATATAAAAATGTTTGCATACCCTTTACAGGACATCGTTGCCAACACCAGCATCTTTCAGCTGATTGTTGATCTCTTGGCAAGATTACGCTCAGTAGTTTGCCATTGCTTTCTGAGCGATCGGCTCACATACCCCGCAAGTTACCGACACGGTTAGAACCGCTACCGATTCTCGCCGACGCCACGTTACTCACGAGAGTATACGGGAATACGGAGAAAGTCGCTAAATCCTAGGCCAGGGAGACCGGCCCCAGGCACAAACCCCTCCATTATTGTTCTCTCCAAACTTTCATGGCGTTTCAAGTGACCTAAATAATTCAATTTTCTTTGTTTTATCGACTTTAATAGCCAACCTTCTTCAATATTCAGCTCTTGAAGTATGTGTCAGGGTCTTAAACCTGGCTCGTTAACCTAACACATGTGAGACAGTACAAATACAACGTGATTTGACTTGAGACTCAACGACACTAAGTTTCGATGGATTTATTTACAGATCACGATCTAGAGATGATCATCACAATACATAAGTTATAACAATACACTTACAAGCACCCACAGCTTACAATCAGTCTCGCAAGATGTACAAGCACTCGACTTTCGGGCCACAGAACTACACAAGCCTTTCTCCCGTCATACGTCCAGTCGAGTCCGAGTCCCAGAGCTGTCTGGCTATTTCTCGCAACGCGCCTGCCCACCTGAAGTGGCTTCACGAGGCCTGCGTGCGTCCTGCTTTGTCCTTGCCTGACCGCTGGCTGTCTCGTCAGCCGGCAACCTCGCAGGCAGGTAACTAATACTCGCCTGGCGGGCGTAACGATGTTACAGCATCCCCACTAAGGACTATTCGCCTGGCGGGCGTAACGATGTCCCTGCATCTCTGCTGGCAATACATTAGACTCTGACATGCTCCCCCGGGGCTTCTTCATGAAAGATGTCATCTCTCATGTACACTCTATATACAATACTGGGTTAATATTTTTAACCTGTCAGAGTCAACCTTTCTGTTATATACATTTACTTTGGTGTAGAAATACAAAAACACACATCTTGGCATAGAAACACATAAGAAAATGGACATTGTATCTAAAGACATGTGGTGTTCAACCTTTAACACTCGTCAAGCTTCATCCTCTCGATGGCTGATTACCTTAATTGCATTATTGACCCAGTCAGATCGGTAGTAACAGCTTCCCAAGCATCTACCTCGCAGCCTTTCAAAAAAAAAAGTAATAATATACTTTTTGCGACAAAAAACATCTGGCAAGACCGTAATACGGCTTTATATAAGCCACATTCAACGCTCAAAACTCTGACCTCATTTGGCCAGGAGTTCTTGTGTCGGTCTGCAATGTCGGTAACACTCTACCATGCCCAGTAGATGGCTTCTTGGCGTGTTAACAATCTGGCAACAACATGGCTATTTGTACACAATACATCATCGTATACATTTCAATTAACGCCCTTGGTGTAATAATGTAATAACAATTAAATGAAAGGGACATAACTTCAAACATTAAGAAATATAATATCTTACAATAATTCTTCTATTTCTCAGCGTCATAGCTTGATGTTTCTTCATACTAGCGAAAAAATGTCGATAGTATGAATAAATTAATCAAGATATGATTCTAAGATTACACTAAATGAAAAATATTAATACACGATTCGTGTATTCGAAATTATTGAATCGTAAATAGTTTAGAAGTGTTATAACTTTTTAAGCTTTTGTTTGTCGTCTGCTAATTTTAAACTAAATTTCTAAATCATCCGGAAGTACACACGAACAGCTGATGTTGAAATTTGTAGAACACATTTGTTCCGGTCTGATGTAGTAAAACGGAATGTGCAAAGTTCTGATCGTTCATGTGTTGGTTGTTTCACTGGAAAAACTTCTGGATTTCGATTGACTGAAGTGGTGTAGATGTCAATGTTCAGGTCACACTTTCACACACGGAGTTAAAATATCACTGGATATGTTCCAAATGCAGATACCACGGATAAATTTGACAGTTCGCTTGCGGTAAGTTCAGAGCGAATGTGGCACTGTTCTTGTTTCGTAATATATACAATTAATAAAGTTCTCTTTCTACCACACACTACACAATTATTCACGACAATCACTACGTTAATAATAAAATAAGAAAAACTATATATATTGGGAATGAACCCTATCACATCATATAGACATACACAGCTTTCGTGAAAAAAAAAACTTCACTGATGCATGGCTGTGTTGGTCTGAGTGTATTTTACACACTGCACTCAGACATTGGTGCTTACTGGGTCGGTCGGACAACGGGACAAAAGATCGGCAATCGTGTTGGTTCTGCCCGCGATGTGTCGAACTTCAAAGCTGTAATCTTGAAGTTTAAGAGACCAGCGAGCTATCATTTGGTTGGAAGGTACACCTGAATTGATAAATTTCAATGGACTACTGTCAGACTCCACAATAAAATGACGTCCCAGGAGGAATCTGGAAAATTTAGTTATACCCTCAACTAGAGCAAGGGCTTCCAACTGCGGTGTCGACCAAAAGCGTTCTCTAGGTTTTAATTTTCTCGAGAAGTAATATACAGGATGTAGGATGTTATCATGTTCCTGTAACAGAACTGCTCCAATCGCTACGGAGCTCGCGTCTGTGCGTAATCTGAAAGAAATAAGAGAATTTGGCAATTTGAGAATGGGATTCTTTAAACTATTCTCAGAGAAATAAGATAATACTTTCTGGAATGCAGATTTTAGGCATTCATTGCTTACAATTTTCTCGGGTTGATCTTTTGTTAGTAAGTTAGTAAATACTTCGGTCAGTTCAGCAAAATCTTTTATGAACTGCCTATAATAATTTATAAGTCCCAACAAACTTCTGACTTGCTTTTTCGTAGTCGGAAGTGAGAGTTTTAGTATCTTGGACACAATGTTATCGTCTGTCGTGACAAAGCCATTAGATATTTTGTACCCCAAGAAGGATATTTCCTGATAGGCTATGTCTACTTTTGCAGGCTTTACCGTCAGTCCGTGCTGTCTAAAGCGTTCAAAAGTCTGTTCTAATGTCTTTATGTGGTCTGTCATTGTCTTTGTGTGAACACAAATGTCGTCTATGTAACAGATAATATTCGGTATGTCTACTAGTAGAAGTCGTGTCATACGTACGAATGTTGCTGGGGCATTGACAAGCCCAAATGGAAGTTTGCACCATTCGTACAGTCCCCAAGGTGTGGCAAAAGCTGTCAGATGTCTGCTCTGTTCGTCTACTGCTATTTGCCAGTAACCTTTTGTCATGTCTACCTTCGTAAAGAACCTAGCGTCTGTCAGTTCTGTCAATAGATCTTCCGAGTTTGCCATTGGCTCTAAATCTAAAAGAGTTATCTTATTTAATTTCCTATAGTCGACACAGAGTCTTATTGTGTTGTCCTTTTTGCGTACTATGACCATTGGAGATGAGAAATTTGATTGGGGTCGTCTAATGATGTTGTTTTGCTCTAAGCTGATGATCTCTTGATGTAAGTGTTCTTTGTAATGCAATGGAATGGTGTATGGTCTGCATTTTATGGGTGTATTGGACGTGAGTGTGATGTGATGTTGTACTAATTCTGTTTGTCCTGGGTTGTTGGAGAAAATGGTGTTGTACTGTTGTATGAGCTGTTTGCAACTATCTGTTTCTGCTTGAGTTAACTTTGGGTTGATCTTAATTTCCTTCAAGCAGTTCGTCGTGTCTAATGCAGGTGTTGGAATTTCGTCACTAGCCTCGTCATCTTCATGGTCTATTATCACTGTACATGCTGTTGTATCGTCTTGTTCGTTGTCTCTGTTGTAATATGGTCTTAGCATATTGACGTGGAATATTTTGTGTTTGTCTTTTATTTGGATCTCATAGTCTACAGGTGAAATCTGTCTCGTCACTTTAAATGGTCCTTGCCAAGAATCAGTCAATAAGTGTCTGTCACTAGGTAGAAGAAGAAGAGCGTCCTGTCCAGGTGTCAACGTTATTGTCCTGTTACCTTTGTCAGCATATTGTCTATATGTAGCACCAGATAATTTTAGTGCATCCTTTGCAATTATACAAGATTTGATGATTCTTTCACGCAATGATGTAACATATACGTATGATGATATGGGTTTGAGTAAAGGAGTGGATTCCGTTAACATTTGATGATAGATGCTTAATGGGCCACGTGGTTTGGCACCATAGATAAGTTCAAAAGGAGAGAAACCTGTACTAGCCTGTGGCACCTCGCGATAAGCAAAGAGAATAGCAGGTAAATATACGTCCCAGTTATTGGGGTGCTCTTGCGTGACTTAAGCAAGCATATGCTTTAAATCACCGTTAAATTTTTCTATAATTCCGCTCGAGTGAGGATGGTACGGGGAATTGAAACATTGCTTCACTCCTAACATTTTGGTGAAAGCTTGAGTAGATGCGGCGATGAACTGACTTCCCCTATCTGATTGGATTGTGTCTGGAAATCCTATCCGTGAAAATATATGGAAGAAAACTTCCATTATGTCATTGGCAGTTATATTCTTTAGCGGAATCGCTTCAGGCCAGCGGCTACATTGATCAATAATAGTTAATATATATTTATTCCCTCTGGTTGTTATCTGATTAAGAGGGCCCACTATGTCGACAGATATTTTCTCAAAAGGTCGACTGGCTAAGTCAGTAATTTGTAAGGTTTTTTCCTTTCTTTACAAGTTTTTGGCAGATGTCACAACTCCTGCAATATTGCTTAATGTCATTGCAGAATTTGGGCCAATAAAACTGTAATAATAATCTTGATCTGGTCTTAGCGTATGCCATATGCCCTGCAAGAGGTATATCATGGGCAAGATGTAAGGCTTGCTTACGATACTCAATTGGCAAAACAGTTTGCTCTGTTGTGGTGTCACCTCTGGTATAATACCTGGTGAGGATACAATTTTTCAACGCAAAATGCCATCTTGCATTTTTGGTTAACTTTGGCTTTTGGCCGATCAGATTAAAATATTTTGACAATGAAGGATCAGCCTTTTGGGTTGTTACAAAAGTCTCCTTCATGGTTTTAGGAGGTAGTAATACTGGGCTAAGCATTTCTATAGCCTCAGTTTGATTAATTTCATCTTGCATTCTAGCAGTAGATCTGGTTACTGCGTTCACACATTCAATGATATCAGATGGTGATGAAATAGTGTTATCACTGATGTCATGAGATCCTAGTGCTACGTTAGCTACCATACATTCATTAGGTGGTACAACATTATCAGTGGCTTCCGGTTTCAAGATGGCGACGGACGGTCGTGTTGTTTTGTGTTCGTTAACTTTTTCGCGTAGGGGATGGATTTATTCATCTCTTGCGTGTAATTGGTGTGCCAGGATGTAAAACCAGGAGTTTATACTCAAGATCTGCGCGGGTGCTACGGAGTTCGTGCATCGAGCGAAGCCTTCCTTGAGTGAATTTTCAGCAGCGTGTGTGGTTCTCAGCAGTCTGTGTTTACGTTTTTTCAACATGGCGGAACAACGTGTGTTTTCCGAGGGTTCAGGAGTCAACATAACGAAGCGGCGTGGTAGCCGCGCAGGGAGGAAGAAACAAGGTAAGCGCGGTGGTTTGAGGCGTTTTAGACTCAAGTGTCACCGTCTAGGACTCAGGAACATCCGTATTCTATATTGGAACTGTGCCAGTGTAAAACAACGGGGCTCTATTTTAGAAACCCTAGTTTACAGGAACGACATTGTAGCACTCCAGGAGACGAGACTGGGCGATCAGCCACTCCGAATTGCCGGCTTCAAATGTTTCTACAACAGACGACATCTGGGAACGGCGATTCTCGTTCGCGACAGCATGATGGCGTCAGAGCTAGACATGTCCAGTTGGGACAGTGACGATATACAAATACAGGCGTTGAGAGTTCATTCCAGTGTACCATTCGTGTTGGTGAATGTTTATGCCCGCAATGGGAGTATGGACGCCCAGAAGTGGCAGTGCTTAAGTGGCATATTAGGCCACGAGAGGAATGTTATTTTCTGTGGTGACTTCAACGCTAAAGGCAGATCATGGGGAAACACTTCCTCCAATACACAAGGGGAGGAGCTCGAGACTGCACTGGAAACCATCGACCTGGTTTGTATCAACAGTGGCTGTGTCACCAGGACAGCAAGCCGTCCAGGCGATGAGGACAGTGCTATTGATCTGGCGCTAGTTTCACCTTTACTCACTACAGTGTGTAGATGGGGTGTCCTAGGACACCATGGCAGCGACCACCACCCTTGCAGCATATTGGTGGAGAAAGGCAGAACCAGGCAGCACAAGCTAAAGGTAAAGACGTTCCAGTATGACAGTACAGGGCAAGATGTGGTGAGTAAAATAAGACGTGACAAGCGCAGAACGTTTCAGGGCAGGAAAAAAAGCTGGGAGCAGCCACCGTGGTGGAGTTTCGAGGTGGATAAGGCGTGGGTGGATAAGCGTAGTGCTGTAAGGAGATGGCAAAATGCCAAGAAGAACAGAGCTGGTCATCCTAGTCCCTGCTTGCACTTAGAAAGAGAGATGCACACAAAAGTAAGCTATTTCAAAAAACTGGTCACGGTGGTTAAAAGGGAAAAATGGGCAGAGGTGTGTCAAAGGGTAAGCACAGACAAGTCACTGAAATTGTTCTGGCAACTACATAAAAGCATGAGTGGTGTAGTCAAGAATAAGAGCATTTCTGACTTCCAAGGTGCTGACCTCATCTGGCAGAGGACTGACGAAGACAAGGGCAAAGCCCTCTTTGAACGCTACCTTGAGCAGGGCAACCAGACAGACATGGGAGGTCGAAATCTGGCCAAGGAGGTCACCTCAGACAGATGCAAGGCCCAGAACACTCCGGATGAAGACACAGTGACAGTGAAAGAAATCAAGGCTGTGCTTCGACGATCAAAAAACAGTGCTCCAGGTCCTGATGGCATAAGATACGACGACATAAATAGGTGTACCGACAATGAGCTAGAGAAACTAGCAGACATGTACAACAACAGTATTGGGAGTGCTAGCATCAAGGAGGAATGGTTACACAGCTATCTGATTCCCTTGCCGAAGCCTGACAAAGACCACACAAAAATTCAGGGATATCGAATTATAACCATGCAGAATACAATAGGCAAGCTGCTGGAGAAGGTAATTGCCAGGAAAATATCAAGCCAACTAGAGAGGCAAGGTGTTTTCCCACCTACCCTGGGTGGGTACCGTCCAAAAAGAGAAACCTGGACCAATGCAGCAGTCTTTGCCCAGGATGTCTATGAAGGTTTCCACTCAGGCACTGAAACCGTTGCTGCAGCGATTGATCTTGAGGACGCATACAACAGAGTACCACTGGATTTTTTAATGTTTCAGCTTCTTGAACTAAACGTAAGTCCATTCCTCCTTAGTTGGATCGCTGCAGCCCTCTTCCAACGGAAAGTAGTTTTTAGATGTGGCAGTTGGACTTCGGAACCAACAACAATATATCCTGGCCTACCACAGGGATCACCATTATCTCCGGTACTGTTCAACGCCTACACAGTGAGAATCACCAGTGAGCAGATCACTGGACCTGGCAGGACATTGTCATATGCCGATGATGTTTTAGTGTATCGTCAGGGTAAGGATAGAGAGGAGGTTGCTGGGGAACTACAAACCGAACTCAACCGCATAAGTACTTGGTGTGATGAAGCTGGGGCAATGGTTAACCCAACAAAGGCAACAGTGACTTGGTTCTCGTTGAATAATCATATTGTCAACAATCCAACACCAACTGTAATGCTGTGTTCAGAGACGGTGGAAAGAACGCAGGCAATGAATTACCTGGGGATACGGTTTGATCGAAGCCTTGCTTATAATGTGCACATAGACCAGGTGATAACAAAGGCCAAGCGGGGTTTGGCAGCGATGCGGGTGATGGCGGCAGCAAACTGTGAGCAGCGCCATCTATGTCTTCTGTACGAGGGGCTGGTCATGTCTGTTTTGGAGTATGCAATGGCAATCTTGACTCTCAGCCATAAGCAGATAGAAAGGATGGAAAGGATACAGAATGAAGCTATGCGCATTATTCTTGGATGTACAAGAGATACAGCATGCAGAGCGATGCGCTACCTTCTTGATTTTCCAACCATTGAAGAGAGAATACAAGTTTGCAGGGCACGCGCCTACCTCAGAATTAACGCAAACACACAACATCCACTGCATAGTGAAATTAGGAAGGTGAAGGACAGCAGGTTAAAAACAGGACGGTCGTGGATGGGTCAAGCCGAAGACATTCTTCAACAGGTGTGTTCACTTGAGGACTTAGAACCTGGCGAGGAGTGGGTGCAAGTGCCAACAGACTTCTGCACATCCTTTTCAGTTTGCATCCAATTAGATAGAAAATGCAGACAAGAAAATCCGGCTGCTGTTGAGGCTGAAGTACAAGCGTTGATTTTCGAGAATTCGCTAGACGGTGACGCGGTCATCTACACAGATGGGTCGGTCGTCCGACATGTGAGAAGCTCATGGGCCTTTACAGCTCGGGCCGGAGGGAGAATTGTGAAGGAGGACTCTGGTGCTTTCACTGAAACCACAAGTAGCCTGACCATGGAAGTCATGGCAGTAAGTAAAGCAATAACATGGCTCGAGACACAGACATTCACCAGGGCTTGTTTCCTTAGCGACTCAATGAACATGATCAAGAGGATAGAGGAGGGGTCGATCCGAAGAGAATGGTTGCTGCCTCTGAAGCGGTCTCGGCTGGCAAAGATTAGTTTCATCTTCGTGCCAGGGCATGCGGGAGTACAAGGAAATGAGCGGGCTGACAAGCTCGCAGGTGAGGCTACTGTGGAGGGCGGACGCGCCATGGACCAGGCTGACATTCTGAATG
Organism: Cepaea hortensis; assembly: GCA_963921405.1. Taxonomy (NCBI): domain Eukaryota; kingdom Metazoa; phylum Mollusca; class Gastropoda; order Stylommatophora; family Helicidae; genus Cepaea; species Cepaea hortensis. The sequence goes on along the minus strand of OY992877.1, from coordinate 151,618,773 downwards.
CTCTACGTGATGTGAGACTTTTGCGAGAACCAAGTGATGACTGTAAATCTACAACAATGGCCAGACTGCTAGAGCATCAAATTAAAAGAGGTGTGGCCAAACAAGAACACTACGCAGGAAGCCAAAGAAGATTGATAAACCAACACAGAACTGGCGTCGTTAGCCGCTACACGCTGCGGGATTTGCTGAGGAGGGGATCCGAGCACTTATGGACTGAATGGTTCGATGTGCAGCGAGGATGATCTGTCGACTAACTAACTAACTAACAACATTATCAATGATGACATTTGATGGTGATGTTGTGATCTCATTAATGCAAAGAGATGTTATGTCAATAGGCATATCATTCACCTCTGGTAAATTTCCAATTATAATATCACACACCGGGTTTGTTAATGCTGCGCATTTTACTTTCCCAGTGAGGAAAGGTGTTTGAATATATGCCCATGCTAGTGGGTACTTTTCAATATTGCCAGAGAATGTTCTGCAAGTTACGTGCCTGCCTGTATAGTCTGTAGGCATTATGAACGTTCTCTTCAGTCCAATCAATGAACTTCCCGTGTCCCGAAGGACTGTAGCAGACTTGCCATTCACGTATCCCTGATGGATGTTTATTCTGCCTTTGGAGTCTATTACCAAATTAGCTTCTTCATTGGCAATAGGAATGGAGTGGCCGCATGTTAAAATACCATCTTCATAAAAGGTATTACAAACAGTACATTTATTTGCGTTAAACATATCAAAAGCCTGTGCTGAGTTCACAGGGTGTTTTTCTGATTGTTCTTCATCTGATGATGAACTATCAAATAAGGCGGCATTGGCTTTCTTGGTCATTTGCCTACCTTTACAATCATGGCGATAATGTCCATACGCCTTACAGAGGAAACATTTACGCACATTTCTAAAAGATTTACGCTCTTTATCTTGTCTGTTTACGATGTTCTGTAAATATGTAAGATATGCGGGGTTCTTTTCGCACATCTCACCTTGATGATGTGACATTCTACAATAGTTACAATGGTTGTACTTCTCTGATGTAGGCTTATAAGGTTTTTGCCTACTATAGGGTTTGTCATAGTTAGCCGATGCTACAAAATTGGTTTCAGTAGCTTCACTGGCAAAACAATGTTTGTTGGCTGTGTAATAAGCCGAACCACGCCTTTCAATCTGCTCTACACTCGTACATTCATTCTCTTGCAAAAACTTTGAAAATGCTGATGGAATAGATGAAATGACTTTATCTCTGATGATAAGATCTTCTAACTTTTGATAGTTCTTATCAATTTTAGCTGCTGAAGTCCATTTGGAAAATATATCTCGGACTAAGCAGAGGCAGTCAGAGAACGTTTGAGTCGGTTTGGGGCTCAACTTGCTGAATTGTTCTCTGTATCCTGCCTCATTTAACATAAAATGTGCCATAATCTTTGATTTTAGATAATGGTAATCTTTCCTGAGGTCTTTGGGGATAGTCTCTATGACTTTCAGAGGCTCCCCTGATAAATTTCTCATATAAATTATATTCCATTCAGACAATGGGACCTGGTAATGGTCCATTAAAGTCTCAAAATTTTGGGTGAAGGCTGCAATGCAGTCACCCGAGGTATAATTTCTTACGATGCCTTGATATTTCTTGTACTGGTTTTCTTTCTCCAGTCTCTCAGATTTCTTGGACTCTTTGTTTATGGCCGTCTCAGTATCAAGTTGTTTGATTTTTAGTTGCACTTCCAGCTCTTCCCGTTTACTCTGAGCTGCTATCTCTGCCTTCTTTAATTCTGTCTCTCTTTCAATCTCTGCTTGCTTTGGTTTTTGCAGATAGCTCTGCTTCTGCTTGCTTGGCAGCTCTTTCAGCTGCTCTTTCTTCACGCTCGTGGTATTCAGAGTATTTCTTCTCACTCCACTTCGTTAACTCATCACCTGTTAACTTTAACTTCAACCCCATATCGATGAAATCATTTAATGACGACATGATGGAAAATGCAAATGAAAAATCAGACACTCAATTTGTTACAAGTTGTTAGTAACGTGAACAATTTACAATTGTGTTCTAATTACAATATGTGCCTAAATTTGCATCCGAAAGTATATAGAAAGAAAAAATATACTCAAGTGTCCTGGATGCGGTGAAGAACGGTTGAAATTTGGGCTAGGAACTGTAGGGTCGCTACTTCAAAACACAAATGACCTCTACGGGCAAGGGTTTCAGATGGCACAGAAAACCTGCTTTGTTTTTGGAGGAAATAAATTAACGTCTGTTTGATGTGGTGTGTATGCTTGTCACTAAGTTTTGGTTAGGTTTGTATGGCGTTGAGTGTAATTGTAGGTCGTAATGTTGTCAGTCAACAATTTTTTTCAAAAACACACGTCACTTTCTTTCCGAAACTTTCTGCTTTCTACAATTCACTTTACAAAGACAATCTAACTATATCTCAACACTCTACAACATTGATGACACATCACTTACATTAAGATGACATTCAGTAAGGACATAGACATCAAGTTTACAAGATGGCGACAAGGTCACAATGGCGACAACTTCACAATGTCGACAACTTCACAATGTCGACAAGGTAAAAACGGTGACAAGTTCCACAATCACAAATGTTTTACACGTTTACAAGATCAAACAATATGTATGCACTGTACGTTTACATTTAGTCTCCATGTTCAAACAATGTAATAATATATATCAAAATGAGCCTTTACAATAACATTTAAATGTACTCTAAAGTTGAACAAAAATTTCTAAGTTCAGAAATCTAGGTTTTAAATGTTAATTACTTAAACCACGTTCATTTTAAAGCCGGACGAATGCCACCACGTCCACACATGTCAGGGTCTTAAACCTGGCTCGTTAACCTAACACATGTGAGACAGTACAAATACAACGTGATTTGACTTGAGACTCAACGACACTAAGTTTCGATGGATTTATTTACAGATCACGATCTAGAGATGATCATCACAATACATAAGTTATAACAATACACTTACAAGCACCCACAGCTACTAGGGATTATTCGCCTGGCGGGCGTAACGATGTCCCTGCATCTCTGCTGGCAATACATTAGACTCTGACAGTATGGATGCATTTCTTCTTTTCTTTACCCAATATATTCTTAGAACTCGTCTATAACATTTATATTCAAAAGCATTTATGTGCTGTTTAGCTTGTTTAGTAAGTGTCCAGGTCTCATAGGCGTATGTTGCAATGGGAAAGATGCATGCTCTTAAAACTACATTTTGTAGTTCTATCAGTTCCACTCCATAATTTATTAAATTGTTTTAGTCTTTGAAGAGCAATTGATAGTCGTCGTTTCATTTCTTTAATTGTGTCACTATCGTTGGTAATCAATGACCCAAGATATTTGAAATTGTCTACCACCTCCAATTTTCCCCCATTAACATATATTTCTTTCTCCATAGTAGTTTTATCTGTATGCATTATCTTTGTTTTTGCTATGTTAAGATATAAGTTGTGATTTTCAGTATTTCTTTGGGTTGAGGTTATTAAGTTTTCTATACCAGTCTGTAATGTGGATAGTAATACTGTATCATCAGCAAATCGAATCTCTGGTCCCCCAGGAGTAAAAGTTTGTTAATACGTTGTGCAGGTCTTCATAGAACTTGTTTCTGACGTCATCTTCAGTTCTCTTGGTTGGTGCATAGACACTCACACGGGACTCCTTTGGGGGTCATTTATATCTTCGGAAATTCAGCTAGTTTGCTAACCAGGGCCGACTTAATGGCAACTCCCACACAGGATTGGTGTCTTTCCTCGCTTTTCCTTATACATTGAAGTACACCTGGCTAAACTGGCATACTAACTTTTGTGGTTTCCAATCAACCGAAGCTGTGTCATAAATCGACGTCAGGTACGTGAGTCATTCTGGGCTGTACAAGGGAAGATATATTGTATATGGAACATACTTTGTTTCTGCCACCAGCATATCAAAGGTAAAATGTGCTTAGGACCAAGATGTACCGCAGTGCGCACCACGTGAACACAGTTTTAGATAATACCAATGGGCGCAACTCGGAACAGTCATATCATAACATCTGATGGGAGATGCCTTGAAGAGATTAAAACACGAATTGCGAAGGTAGCCTTTTGCAAGATGAAAAACATACTGATCAATAAAAATATATGAATTGAAACTAGAAAAAGAGTGTTGAAGTGCTACATAGAACCTGTGTTTTTGTATGGATATGAAGCATGGACAATGAGCAGTTAAGCTGAAAAACATCTTATGGCTGTTGAAATGTGGTTTCTGAGGAAAATGCAAAGAATACCATGGACAGACAGAAAAACCAATGAACAAGTTCGTCAAGAAACAACTGAAGATCGTAAACTGATTAGAGACGTAGATAAGTCAAAAATTTTTGGGCACAATATGAGAAGAAATGACATGAAAACTTGGTGACGACCGACAAGATCGAAGGGAAGAGACCAAGGGGAAGACCGAGAAGTAAATACCTGGATGGCTGGCCACGTGGCATGGTGGAGACAGGAACACAGAGCTGATCCACGACTCTGATGATCTGGTGAAATGGCAGAACATGACCGCCCACGCTTATCGGCATGGCACATGATGGATGGATGAAATGGGCGCATCAAAGAGAGGAACAACTTGGATGGCATAAGCTAAAGACACTGTTAGTAAAGTCACTTTTGTAAAGTGTGTGTAATGAACATGATAGCACGTGGAGAAAAAAAATATTCCTTGGTGCTGCCTGTCAACGTCTCACTTCGCACACAGGCACTCCGCTCCTTCATACGCACTCAAAGAAACATCAATTGCGCGTATGGCATTTCTATTATTTAATTCAGGCGAACCCGATATAATCACAAGATATATACAGGCGGTAATTTCACATGAATATGCAAATGTCGCCCCTTCATTCTCTGATAGCATACAATCAGTCTCGCAATCCTATACTCGCTATTCTCAAACTAGCATTCTCGCAACACTAAGCATTTGCTCTCAAGAATCACAAGTGTCCTCCTGTCGTTTTCCTGTCTGACGATTTCAAGCTCAACGGCTGGGCTTGTCGTGCCGGACCCCTTGCCGTTGTGTGAACCCCGTGCTGTCTTAACAGTCTCGTTGTACTGCAGTCTGTCCGTGCTAGAAGAGGTCAGTCGGTGTACTGACATCTAGTCCATTCAGGGCAGTGTCCCGTGAACTGTCGTCCCCTTCTATCACCCGGTCTGGTTCTACCGTTACCCTGTCTAAGACACGAAAGTGTCCCTTCCTAAGTCCTGTTTCCACTTCATCTACTGTCCTGTAGATGTCCTGTCTTATGACCATCCTATGTCCTGACTTAGGTCCTGTCTCTAGCCTATCACTATACTGTAGATGTCCTATCTATCTCCTATATGTCGTTACCTCAGTTGTCTTAACTCTATTCTGTCCCTTGTCCTCTCTGTGTCCTCTATTCACCCTCTAAACACTCTGACACCCCCTAACAATGAAGCATTACATAGAGTTATCGTTACATCGGGCCGAGGGTTTGAAAAAGGGACAGAGGGTGTTACATCCAGGCATTGCAATTGCATACACTGATGTGTCTGTGGTGAGAGGCAACAAAAGTGTGTGGCATTTTATTGCAGACAAATATGTATTTGAGAACTTGGTATTTTAGTGGCATATTGCTATTTTCTGGTGTGAAGGAACTTGAACAGTTTATTGATGATTTTTTTCTCCTTTCCTTGTAATCGTCAGAGTTCTTCTTCATATTTTAAAGTGGTTAAATTTGTGGGGGTAACTGATGCATATGTTGTCAATGGAAGAATTCTGGATTATTTTATTTAATAACTGGGTAGAAAGTCATTACATTTTAGCGCTGAGAAATTGTTACTATGCAGTCTTTTAAGGATCATATTGAGGCTTTGGTGGTAAAGACTGGAACTAGGTGGAGAAAGCGGTGGAACTGACTGAAAACCCGTATGCGGAAAGAATGATATTGCGGGATATCAGCAGGTGTTTTGGACGACCAGGAGAACTTTCAGTCACATGGCAGGTGGAACGACTATGAGTATCACTCTTCGCTGGCTGATGCTCGAGGGGACGGAGCGCGTGTGGGAATATCCTAAGTGCAGTGATGTCGGTTCTTAGCTCAACATCAACATAAAGTTGACAGCTTCAATAGTTTATTGTGTTTCTAAATAAACAGTTTGTACACTATTGGATGCACCATGCAGTTTCTTCTTCTGCTGCCTTTCATATCTAAATAGTGCAGAGACCCTCAACCAATTCATGCCATGCCCTTTGTAGGCTTGTTCATGATTGGTTGAATTTTGCAACTAAAGTTTACTATGCGATGAGATAGTCGGTATTACGCCCACCCTCCTATGTCACTACTTACGACATGCGAGGCAGGTTGCAGTGTTACTATTCTTGGCTTCCCTCGTGGTCCCTGGTAACAATGATGACCATGCATTTATCAACATATATACCTCTGTAATCAGAATGGGTTCGTCTGATGGCAAGGAACACTGTTAATAGGGGAAGCTAATCCACACGCAAAATTCAGTCCATCATTACTATAAATGGTGTGTATGGACTACGCTTGAGTTCAAAGCGAGCGAGCAAAAAAAAAAAAAAAAAAAAAAAAAACATATTTTCTCCAACTAGTATCGCTCTTCATTCTTCAGTAATGATATCCTTATAATGCGAAAGTGTAATTGATTGTTCACCGTGAGAAATATTCTGTTCAATAGATCTGTGTCCATTTAGGTCAGAAATTGAGTATTAAGATGTTATGTATTGCTAATATTACTATATGTATGTAAATTATGGACAATGAATGCTAAGTTATTTAGACAGTAGAGGCCACTGAAATGTGGTTCCTTCACAGAATGCAGCGAATTCCAAGGGTAGTTAAGAGGACTAGTATTTAAGAGCAATAGCAGACATAGTTAGTTTATTCCCCACATAATTAGTAATTACAAGGCAATCAGTAGTTGTATACGTTAAGAAGAAAGAACAAAACAAGGATCGGTACAAGATTGTGAGACGAAAGATTGAGAGTTTTAGAGGCAAAGAATAACAAGGGGAAAACAATGCTAGATCGGTTGTCATAGTGGCACAGAAGACAATCAGTGGTTGTACTTGAACAAGAATATGATTAACAGATGGTTATAGAGGGACACAACTGCCGTCCAGCATGGTGCATTATAAAATGATGACGACTGCCTTCATTCACACATTCAGTAGCATGTTCTTTGCAGAACCTCGCTCCAATAATAACCTTCCGGAAAACCTTACTATCATAAGCAAGATGTCCCGCGTCCGATACACCCACCTGGAGATCATCCACCACATCCTGCACTTAGGTCTTCCTCTTCCTCTCTTCCCGGGCATATACCCCTCCATTATTGTTCTCTCCAAACTTTCGGGACGTTTCAAGTGACCAAACTATTTCAATGTTCTTTGTTTTATCGTCTTTAATAGCCAACCTTCTTCATTATTCAGATCTTGAAGTACGGATAAATTTGTTCTTTTCTTTATCCAAGATATTCTTAGAACCCTTCTATAACATTTATATTCAAAGGCATTAATGCGCTGTTCAGCTTGTTTAGTAAGTGTCCAGGTCTCACAGGCGAATGTTGCAATGAGAAAGATGCGTGTTCTTAAAATCTGATTTTTGTAGTTCTATCTGACCCACTCCATAATTTATTCAGCTATTTTAGTCTTTGAAGAGCAATAGCTATTCGTCTTTTAATTTCTTTCATTGTGTCACCATTGTTGGTAATCAATGATCCAAGATACTCCAAATTTTCGACAACCTCCAAATTTTCCTCTTTATGTCGCTTGTCGTCCCGGGAGGAACGTGGAATGAACAAGCACACTTTATTACTTCTTCTTCTTTGTGATTCTTGACTGACTTCTGTCTACACTCCTCCCTTCTGTCTTCCCTTCCATATATCTATTCCTTTCTCTCTCTCTCTCTCTCTCTCTCTCTCTCTCTCTCTCTCTCTCTCTCTCTCTCTCTCTCTCTCTCTATTATTCCTTCATCACATACTCCGACAACAGTTTCTTTCAACAATTAATAAAAGATTTATTAAATAAAACTATGTCTGGTGTATGGATGGACTGTGTATATGTAGTTGGTATTGTCTACTTGTGTGAATGCAAGATAGGACTTTTGATTTCGTATGTGCCGTAGATTTTCTCGACTCTTCTGTCGGCCAAAACACAGGACAGCACACATAGAAATGGAGTGATCTCACCCTGGATGATCTCCTCCTGCTTGAGTCTGGACTTAATCCAATTCTTGAAGAAAACAACTGTTCAATGTCTTATCACCAGAAAATAATCCGATTTGGTAAGTCACTGAAGTTCATATATTTCCCGTTTTGGAAGGTATTATAGTCCACCTCTGAATACACACCGCCACTATCCAACATTGTCTAGAGTTACTATAAATGTTCTACACAATGTCTATGGTTAATAAAGTTTAATGTTTCTGCACAGTGCAATTGCATGCAGTTTTAAGTATCCCTGCTTGCCACAGGTTAACGTCTTTTCCTTTTAAGGGCTTTAGTTGTATATTCGTTTGAGCATACATTGTTCTGTATTTGACGTTACGTTATCACTTCTTCATATTAAAACATGTCTATGTTCTTGTTGGTTCTAAGTAGGTACTTTATTTGTTCAAGTGCAGTAACCTTCATTTCTTCTCTGATTTCAAAAAGGGGATTGGAACCTGTGGAGAAGATAGGTAATCTGGTGATATGAGTCTGCTTCATATTATTTTCTTATGTGAGAGTCCTTCTCTAGCCATACTGAGAAGCCTCCGAAAAACATACGGACATAAGATTTATGAATGCACTAAAGTTTACACGATTAGATAAACGAATGCAATGCCACAAATCAAGAACAAACACCTATATCCCTATGCTACTATTATGCTAAGATTATAATACCTTATATACTCTATCGGACTCCCTGTATTGAAATACACTAGCGAATAACACACTAATATCCCATCCTCGTTCAACAATCAGGGATGTGTATTTCTTTTCACCTACAGGAGGCATAGAGATTTCTGCCCAGTTTGGGAACACATCCTAAAACAGAAAACCCAGTTTCTACTATTTATATTGGGCCTCAACACTCGTCTCTTGACGTATCCTGTACATCAAAAGGCGGTGAAACCACGTAGTGATTAGTTGCTCGTTTCGTTCCGTTATTACGCTGTTTCCCTGGGTTCCCCTTACGCTAATACTTCAAAGAGTCCGAACCCGTTGATCGCTTTTCTCCGTTCATTTTTCCACAACGCGAGCTCCCCGTTTCCCGTGTCCGTCCGATCAGATCGTCAGGCAATGACCTCTGCGAACACCTGTTTCCTATTTTTATATCCGTCGGTCAATGATCTTTAATTTATCCTCCTCTCAGACTAAAGTACATGATTGTTAACCCTTCTCCTATATTGCCATTAATGTTACATTTAGTTTTAGCTGGGAATCACTAAACTATCATCATTCTGTGACATAGGCCCCCTCTTAAGAGAGTTGACCACGTCGACTCTTCTTCAATGTAGTTTTGATTCCTATGATCCTCCAACCTATTCCTCTTCCTCTGGAATTGGATGTCTAGATAAGAAATCCGCTCCTACATTCTCCTTACCAGGGATGTATTCCACTGTGAAGTTGTACGGCTGTAGTACCAACTACCATCTCATCAATCTTGCGTTGAGCTTCTGTGTAGTAGCTATGAACATTAAGTGTTGATGATATGTCTGGATTCTCACAAGGATCAGCACCTCATCCAGTAGGCAACCTCATGGACAGCCTACCCTACTACTCATGATCACCATTAGTGTTGGCACATCGCCCCGGTACGTTCAGTCGACCTCCTTTCGACTGGAGTAAGCGATGGCTCACAATACAGACTGATCGTCCCATCCTTACTGTAACACTGTTTCCATATTCTCTTGGTTTCCCCCGGCTTTACCTCTGGGGATGTTCCGCCTCGTCCTCGTTGGACCGAGTCGTCTTTCCCAAACCTCCCGGACTTGTGCTTCTAGGACCATCTTGGGCGATATTGGATCTGTTCAGCCAATCTTCGGTTGGAGTCCTGGGTATTTCTCGCCTTTCCCGACGTTACCCACCCCTTCTGAATTTGGTTACTTGTGAAGGTTTCCCTCTTTTCCTTTCCCTGACGTATGATTTCCCCCCTTCCTTCGTTAGGTAAATCTGACCTATCACGTACTATCCCATAGGCCTTCCTATGTTGTACTGGCGATCTCTGGTCTTCGTCTGGACTGTTAACCTTTTTCTCAATGGCTGCCATCACCATAAAGTGCGAAGCTTTGCTCTCGGATCTCTCATCATATTTCTTAATGAGATGCCTAGGGAGATTTTTCCTTTCTCCCCCGATCCTGATTCCGTAGGTATTCTTGGACACAACCTTTTCCACAGGATAAGGTCCTTTCCATCCTACTTGGAGTATATTAGTCTCGGCTGGACCCCATACTTCCACTTGGTCTTCCACTTTAAGAGCTATGTTACTCTTAGTCCACTTGTTGGGTGGTGCTTTCTGGCACTCTGAACAAGATTTCACCCACCGGCGTACATCACCGGTCATTCCTGGCCAGCAATAATGGCCGGAAATTTGCTGCAAGGTCTATCTGACACCCATATGTCGATTCTCGCCTATGATGTGTCCACTCTGAAGAATGTGAGGACGGTGGGTCTCTGGAACCACCCACTGCTCGTGCAGGTTGTCTCCCCTCCCAGCTCTCCGATAGAGTAGTCGATTCTTCAGAAAGTACTGTCCCCGTTCGTGTGGCTCAGCACTTCTTTGCAGCTTCCTGTAGCAAGGACGCAACGTAGTATCCTTCCTCTGGGCAGTATGCAATTCCCCTAGCACTGAGTTGTCGCATAGTGTCTCTGCCTCTTTTTCCTTCCCTTGAGATCCACTGGCTACGGTTCCCTGGTGGGCTGGCTGTTTGGGCATCCCCAAAAAGACATATTTCGTGCCAATGATCATGGGAAATAAGGAGTCAGATAATACAGCAGCTGGAATAATGCCCGTGACGTACCTGGATTTAATCTCCACCTTGGCGATTGGCAGCGTCATGGTAACAGCACTCCTCATTGCCGGCTGTATCTCTATGGTCTCCCCTGTAAGTTGGTCTGGGCTTACCAGGCTGGCGTCAACCACAGCTTCCCCATCCAATCCTGAATCGTAGAGACAAGCCACCTGCTGGCCATTGACTTCAATCAGTTCAACCACAGGTGGTCTCTCTTAGTCCTTAGTGTGTCCCACTTCCTCGACCTTTTCCTTGCATCTGCAGTCCACAGTATTATGTGTTTTCGACCTGCAGTGTGTGCACCATTTTCCCTTCCAAACCTTCCGTGGGCTCTCTTTGTTCAGCGTTTCTTCCCCGACCTCAGCCTTATCTGTGATCACTTTCTTATGAATCACTTGGCATGCCGCGAAGTGATAACTTTTCGGTTTCGATCTGCAGTCCTTTGTGCTATGAGAGGGCACCTTGCAGATTGAACACCACTTCTCGGACCACGGTCGTTTAGCTGGAGAATTCGAGGTGTTCTGGTTTCCTTCCTTCACCTTCTCTGAACTCTCCACTGACGTCTTTATATAAGGTTCCACTTTTTCTCCTTCCCCGTTTTTACATTTCTTTCGGTCTTGTTTCTCCTGGCCTTTTGTGGTGGGTATATAGATTTCTTTAGCTTCCCCATGGACTTCTACGAATCTTTCCGCTAGCTTATTCACAACGTCCAGCCGTTCCGCCCATTGTTCTCCTAAAAATGTCTTCAGTGGTTCTGACATTTGCTGTCGCATCTGGTCGACCACCATGAGCTCTTCCAAACTGTCATAGTCCCGCTTGAACTCTGCCAATTCCATCCATTTTTGGAGGTATGATTTCAGCCTCAGACTGTAGGCGGCGAATAGCTCTCCCGGCTCTCGTCTAGACGATCTAAACTTATTCCGATACGTTTGTGCTGTGACTTCATAATGCTTCATCAAAGCGGCTTTTAATTCCTCGTAATGATTTTCCTGTCCTGGTGGTAGGCGAGTGTAGACCTCGTACCCCGAACCACGTAATGCCTGGGATAATTTAAGAGCCCATCGGCTTCTATCCAGTCCCATAGCGACTGCCATGGCTTCGAATCGATCCAAAAACTGGTATATCTTCTCTTTACTTTCATCAAAGACAGCCAAGGGAAACTTCATGGCATCGTAACCATGTCCAATCATGTGAGTTGCTCCAGGTGAAGATGAACTTCCTTCTGCTGCATCTATTTCACCCTTAGTTTGTGTTTTGAGTTCTAGCTCTCTCATGCGGTATTCATGTTCCCTTATCTTGTTGGCTTCCTCTGCTTGCAACCTCTTGTTGTCCTGTTCCAGTCCCAGTCTCCTGACCTCCTGTTCCATTTCCAGTTTCTTGGCCTCCTGTTACAGTTTCTTGGCCTCCTGTTCCATTTCCAGTTTCTTGGCCTCCTGTTCCATTCTTCTAAGCTCGAGCTCTGCCTTTCGATCTTCTCTTTCTACTTGACGACGCTCTCTTTCTACCACTTGTATATACTCGGATAGGGCTTGTCCAGACAACCCCATTGCTTCATCCCTTTCCCTCAGTTCTTCCATCTATAGTTTATGAGTGGCCATAGTAAAAGCAGGTAAGTCCGCAGGTTGGGTAAAGAGACCCTAAGGCAGTAAGTACGTACTACTTATCTCACTTAAATATACTTATGTTAATATCTATATGTTATATATTACATCACACAGTACCCCATAACTACTCTCACAACCTCACGAGAAGATATAGGATAAAGACTTATGTAGACGTGTGAAAGTGTGAACAGGTAAGTACTGTGTTTGAACACCTATCCACAATTATCCTGTCTGGATCTTTCTCACTGTACGGTCCACAACATTAAAGTACTTGCACCATATATCCCCTGGACAGGCTTCCATTAAAAGTCATCCTTATCTATACTTACAGGTATATCCCAATATGTAGGTATCAATATGCATGTACCCTGCTAGGCAGTTACCTTTTAATGTACCTATATGCAGGTACCTCGCTAGGGATGGTACCACTAAGCATTGGCTGCTACCCCGCTATGCTCCACCAATTAATGTCACTTGTCGTCCCGGAGGAACGTGGAATGAACAAGCACACGTTATTACTTCTTCTTCTTTGGGATTCTTGACTGACTTCTATCTACACTCCTCCCTTCTGTCTTCCCTTCCATATATCTATTCCTTTCTCTCGCTCTCTCTCTCTCTCTCTCTCTCTCTCTCTCTCTCTCTCTCTCTCTCTCTCTCTCTATTATTCCTTCATCACATACTCCGACAACAGTTTCTTTCAACAATTAATAAAAGATTTATTAAATAAAACTATGTCTGGTGTATGGATGGATTGTGTATATGTAGTTGGTATTGTCTACTAGTGTGAATGCAAGATAGGACTTTTGATTTCGTATGTGCCGTAGATTTTCTCGACTCTTCTGTCGGCCAAAACACAGGACAGCACACATAGAAATGGAGTGATCTCACCCTGGATGATCTCCTCCTGCTTGAGTCTGGACTTAATCCAATTCTTGAAGAAAACAACTGTTCAATGTCTTATCACCAGAAAATAATCCGATTTGATAAGTCACTGAAGTTCATATATTTCACGTTTTGGAAGGTATTATAGTCCACCTCTGAATACACACCGCCACTATCCAACATTGTCTAGAGTTACTATAAATGTTCTACACAATGTCTATGGTTAATAAAGTTTAATGTTTCTGCACAGTGCAATTGCATGCAGTTTTAAGTATCCCTGCTTGCCACAGGTTAACGTCTTTTCCTTTTAAGGGCTTTAGTTGTATATTCGTTTGAGCATACAGTGTTCTGTATTTGACGTTACGTTATCACTTCTTCATATTAAAACATGTCTATGTTCTTGTTGGTTCTAAGTAGGTACTTTATTTGTTCAAGTGCAGTAACCTTCATTTCTTCTCTGATTTCAAAAAGGGGATTGGAACCTGTGGAGAAGATAGGTAATCTGGTGATATGAGTCTGCTTCATATTATTTTCTTATGTGAGAGTCCTTCTCTAGCCATACTGAGAAGCCTCCGAAAAACATACGGACATACGATTTATGAGTGCACTAAAGTTTACACGATTAGATAAACGAATGCAATGCCACAAATCAAGAACAAACACCTATATCCCTATGCTACTATTATGCTAAGATTATAATACCTTATATACTCTATCGGACTCCCTGAATTGAAATACACTAGCGAATAACACACTAATATCCCATCCTCGTTCAACAATCAGGGATGTGTATTTCTTTTCACCTACAGGAGGCATAGAGATTTCTGCCCAGTTTGGGAACACATCCTAAAACAGAAAACCCAGTTTCTACTATTTATATTGGGCCTCCCGTTCTTCCGTTATTGTTTGATGTTCATACCTCAACACTCGTCTCTTGACGTATCCTGTACATCAAAAGGCGGTGAAACCACGTAGTGATTAGTTGCTCGTTTCGTTCCGTTATTACGCTGTTTCCCTGGGTTCCCCTTACGCTAATACTTCAAAGAGTCCGAACCCGTTGATCGCTTTTCTCCGTTCATTTTTCCACAACGCGAGCTCCCCGTTTCCCGTGTCCGTCCGATCAGATCGTCATTCAATGACCTCTGCGAACACCTGTATCCTATTTGTATATCCGTCGGTCAATGATCTTTAATTTATCCTCCTCTCAGACTAAAGTACATGATTGTTAACCCTTCTCCTATATTGCCATTAATGTTACATTTAGTTTTATCTGGGAATCACTAAACTATCATCATTCTGTGACACTTTAACACATATTTCTTTCTGCATAGTAGTTTTATCTGTATGCATTATCTTTGTTTTCGCTATGTTAAGATATAAGCCGTGGTTTTTACTATTCAAATGGGTTGAGGTTATTAGGTTTTCTATACCATTCTGTGTTATGGATAACAATACTGTATCATCAGTGCCATACGATATCTCGGGGTGTAGAATCAATTCCAACAAATAACTGTATAAATAAATTCGACTCGAAAGCAATAGCAGGTTAGAAGCCAAACGAACTAAAATGACGAAGTCCAGTCAGTTACCTTTTAACAGTTATGACGCCGTTTATTTTTCACAGCGTGCAGACTTGCGTCAACAATAAACAATAACTAAATTTACGGTACCTGTTCTGTCCAGGTTGGGCCGTAAGAAAAATATCATTAAGATTACTGATTGTTGCAAGCCATCCCTGTTCGAAGATCAACAATGTCCTTGTTCGTCATCGCGGAATCCTTCTGTCAACCCGCCAAGTATCCTTCATGCCGCTTCACAGACATCTAGTTTTCTGCGTTTATTCGTGGCTACGATAAGCGCTGCTTCGATTTCCAAGTATTCAATCAGCCACTGAAGCGCCATCAAGCCAATATTTAGCCCACCTATGGTTGCAGAATTAACATGAGCTACCGCCTTGATCAAACGCCCAAGTTAGTCTGTTGTTGTTGACGTTGTCGTGTGACGATTCTGTGTAGTCGCGTCATCTCCTTCACTTTTCTTAGCGCTTTTGTTCTGGGATTCTTTGATCTATCTAATTTACGTCAATATGTCGCACTTGCTCCTTGGCAATCACCATATCGAGTCTCTGGTATGTCATGACCTCTGATATTTAGGGCATCATGTTTATATTATCTCTGACATGTCTCATTATATTTTCGGCGTACATGTTAAACAAATAAGGGGACAGCGCACATCCCAGGCGGACTTCTTGCTTGATGTCAAACCAATCTGATGTCTCACCATCTATTCTAACCGCTGCTTGTTGGTCTAGATAGAGCAGTTTTATGAGTTGTATTACATGTGATGGTAAGCTCATATTCCCCATGATTTCCAAAAGTTTCTGATGTACACAGTTAAATGCCTTTGAATAATCCACAAAAAAAAAAATGAGAATAGGTTTACATTACATTCTCTGCACTTTTCTATTATTAAACGCAGGTTGAGTATGTGATCTCTTGTTCCTCTTCCTTGTCTAAATCCAGCTTGAACCACGTTAATTTCTTCTTCCATTTTCTTACGAAGTTTTTCCATTATGAATTTTAGTAGAATTTTACTTGCATGACTGATCAGGGCAACAGTTCTATTCATTCATTCATTCATTTAGTAGCATGTCCTTTGCAGAACCTCGCTCCCATAACAACCCTCCGGAAAACCTCTCGATCATAAGCAAGATGTCCCGCGTCTGATACACCCATCTGGAGATCATCCGCCACATCCTGCACCCATCTTCTCTTTGGCCTTCCTCTTCCTCTCTTCCCAGGCATATACCCTTCCATTATTGTTCTCTCCAAACTTTTGTGACGTTTCAAGTGACCAAAATATTTCAATTTTCTTTGTTTTATCGTCTTTAATAGCCAACCTTCTTCAATATTCAACTCTTGAAGTATGGATGCATTTGTTCTTTTCTTTACCCAAGATATTTTTAGAACTCGTCTATAACACTTATATTCAAAGGCGTTTATGCGCTGTTCAGCTTGTTTAGTAGGTGTCCATGTCTCACAGGCGTATGTTGCAATGGGAAAGATGCATGCTCTTAGAAATCTAATTTTTGTAGTTCTGTCTGTACCACTCCATAATTTATTCAGCTGATTTAGTCTTTGAAGAGCAATTGATAGTCGCCGTTTAATTTCTTTCATTGTATCCCCGTTGTTGGTATTCAATGACCCAAGATATTCAAAATTTTCCACCACCTCCAATTTTTCCCAATTAATGTATATTTCTTTCTCCATGGTAGTTTTATCTGTATGCATTATCTTTGTTTTTGCTATGTTAAGATATAAGTTGTGATTTTCACTATTCAATTGGGTTGAGGCTATTAGGTTTTCTATGCCATTCTGTGTTGTGGATAGTAACACTGTATCATCAGCATATCGAATCTCCGGTATGTCATGACCGCCGATATTTAGGGCATCATATAGCTCCCTGTTTATATCATCTCTTACATTTCTCATTATATTTTCAGCGTACAGGTTAAACAAATAGGGTGATGTAACAATGCGTGTATACAGTGGATCAACAAGGTATGCTGTGTTATTTCAAAACAGGCTTTATTTACACATGATGGTCGATACAAAATCCAAGTACAAATCAATTATGATGTTGACTTCTCTTCCCTCGTTCTTGGTGGTCACTACCCAACAACAAGCTACGTCACGACTTGAGCATCCTTCTTACTGTTCTATATGGATGCTCAAGTGTGCTGTAGTCTTGCACCCCTAAGCTAATACTGATATGATATTCATTCTGCTACACCTCCCTGTCTTTTAAAAGACTTTTCTTCTTCAAAAGTCTTAACTCCTAACTCCTTTATCCTACACCTTCTCTCCTTACCTCCCATAATTTCTCTAAGCCGCCCCAAACTAACTCTATTTTAGGTGAATATTTCCTTCTAATTGTACCACATAGCAAACCACTATGAAATTACATTTCTTCTTCGTTTCTGGCTCTTCAAAGTTTCTTTATAAAATATATATATATTATAAGAATGGCTCGTATCATTCGTTATCGTACACTTGACATTATGAAATTTCTCATTCACACAACACAGGATAGACAGAAAAGATGTAGTTGAAAAAAAGTAAAGAAGGGGTGCGCACCCAATTTATGAAAAGTATAAGGAAATAGTCAACGCAATCACATTTACCTCTCTTGCCAACGAAAAAACTTTTGTAAAAAGTTTTTTAAAAAAAATATATCTTATGAAATACATCTCTGTTCACTATAAATTAAGTTGATCTAAGTTTTCTTTTATATACTCAACATTTATATTGCCATATATTGCCATCCACAACCTTGTCTATATTTTACTTATCTCACCTTCAACCATGAACCAATGTTCATATTCCATGAACATTTTAAATTAATTAACGCTGTTTTTCCACAGCTCCTATATTTCACCCCCTCACATCCCATGACACGCCTCCTTGTTTATCTATTCCATATACCCAACCTTATATGCTGCCATTCACAGCCCCCTTTTTATCTATTCTCTATTAACCAACTATCATATCGTTACTCATAATATGGTATCCAATCCATATATCTTCAATTAATGCCGACTTTAATGCAGCTCCTATTTTAACTTTCCCATAACCATCCCCGGCATGTGTTTCTAATACTTCATAGCCACAGCAACCTCTTTATGCTGATTATCACAGCAACAGAATATACCCATGAACATATTATTCACAAAGATAATGTGTCTCTCTACTAGTCCTCAGTAGTTTATTACTATTTTCTGAACGAAGGGTCCTAAATAAAACCCCATGTATTGCCTTTATTCTAGACAAAACCATGTAAATTAAACTTAACTTAACTAATTTCTAACATATATATAAACAAGGTAATTACCATTCAACATACAAGACAATTCACTTAAATTATGAGTTAAGCGAAACAAAATCACAACAGGACATCATCCCCCCCCCCCAAGTTTTTTATACATCATTTATGTTTCCCCTCATATCAATTAAAGGTATTAACTCATTCAAAGAAAAACATATTTTAAAATAATATAACATACATCCTATATATTGTTAGTCTCTTTTATGGACTAACAATAACTTATTTATCTATTTAAGAAAACTCAAGAAGTCCAACCATAAAATCAATTGGCAATAAAATTACAGTAAAAAAAAATATACCTCACTCGAATATACATCCATATTAGTTATCTTAATACCTAATTATGTCTATTCTTCAAGACAACTCATTATAAGTATCAATAAAACCCTTTTCCATAACAAATGTGTCATATACATCCTCAAGTATCATTTTCCTTTTTAAATCATGAAATTTATATCTTGCTATCTGCAGTATTTTCTAACAATTTATTTCCTACGTTTCCATTTCTTCAGTAACTCCAAGTTCCTTTGAATAAGTGCTATCTCCACATCAATATCTTCTTCTTCGTATAAAGTATTACTTTCTTCCATACTACTATTTGATTCTGAATTTTCATCCATTTCTTCTTCATCTGTATGTCTATTACTAGCAGCTGCCAATCTTTTTCTTTCTATATCCAATCTAATTTTTTTATCATCGTTTCTTAACGACCTTTCTAATAGGGGTATATATTCGTCGCTTGATGAATTTTCCCTAATTCTTCTCTGTCTTTTCACTTCTCTTTCTCTCTGTCTCTCTATTCTCCTTTTCGTTGCTTGTCTAGTATTTTTAAATGGAGCACCTATCTCTTCTTCCATAGATTCTATGCTATCATAATGACCCTCATTCATATTTTTTTTCTATCGTTTTCGGTATTGTCTGTTCTTGAGTATCATCACAAACTGGAGTTGTTATTAATTGACTTTGTGCTGGATCTTTTCTAAAATCTGGGGGTATTGTAGCTCTTCTGACGACTTGTTCATCTAAGTATACGGTGTCTGAATAATAATAATTATTATAATTATTATTTCCCTTATCATCATTATCTCTTCTTAAGTGCTCTACGTGTGCCCTTGCTATATGTCCCGTGATCTGGTTCTTTATACAGTATGATACATTTCCTAGCTTTTCTAAAATGTAATAACCTGGAACCCAACGAGCATCAAACTTAGAGTTCCTTCTATGCTTCTTATAATAAACTCTATCACCTACTTTGAATTCCTGTAATTTTGTATTCACGTTTCTGTACTTATTCTGTCTTTCTCTAGCTTTAATTATATTGTTCATCAATCTTACATGTGCTTTATGCATTTCTTGTATGATGACCTCTTGAAAGTCTTCCCCCATATATTTACGTCTTGGTTTTAACAGATTATCTATGGGTAGTATTGGCTCTCTCCCGTGTAATAAATAAAATGGTGAAAACCCTGTGCTCTCATTTTGATTTGTGCGTATAGCGCTAAGCGCAGGTCCTAGGAATAGATCCCAATCTTTTTCATGTTCATCGACAATCTTTGCTATAATATCGTACAATGTTCTATGTTGTCTTTCGTTCTTAGCATTTGAAGAAGGTCTATAGTATGAGGTCTTTATATGTTTTATATTCAAATCTTTTAATAACTTTTCGAATTTCTTATTCACAAATTCTTTACCATTATCCGTGAGTACAATCTGTGGGCAACTAAATCTTGGTACGAATTCCTGTAAAAAAATATTAATGATAGTATCTGCGCTCTTATCTGGGATTGCATAAACTTCCGGCCAAAGACTGTAGACGTCCACCATATGAATTAGATATACGTTCCCTGATAATGTTCTAGGGTGAGGACCTGATATATCTAAACTAACTTTTTGCATTGGAAACTGAGGAATATCTGTATCTTGTAAGGGACACTTAATTGTTTTCATATTCCTTAATCTGCATCTTTCACACGTATCGACATATTTACAAGCAGTTTTAAATAAATTCGGCCAATAATATTTATTCGTAAGTGCTTTCACTAATTTATCACGACCGAGATGACCATTCTCATCATGATATGCTTTTAAAACTTCACTTTCCAAATGTTTTGGAATATATTTCCTTAGCTGTTCGTTTCTTTCACTCATGTAATATAACTGTTCATCCTCTTGTAAAACTAAATAATTCTTCTTATACTTATTCTCATCCGTTTCTTTTAATTTCTGTTTTATTTCTAAGACTTTTGGATCTAATTCTTGTTCTTCTTTCATATTAAATTGTGCTAAATGTGGGTCTTCTGCTCTAGGTTCAGACTCTTGATCCGACGGTAAACTCTCAAAATCTTCTCTATTTATTTTGGCAGAATCTAATATATTTACTTGCCAGTTTCGGTCGTCTATCTCCGGTTCACCTTCGTCTTCCGTGTTTCCTGATCACTGTGGATACGGGATTCTGGACAATAAATCAGCGCATGTGTTGTTCCTACCTGGTATGTATTCTATTCTTGTATTGTATCCTTGTAGATTCAACGCCCATGTCTGTATTTTTCTGTTCTGCACTGAAGCTTCTAACAAAGATTTTAAAGGCATGTGGTCAGTTCTAATGATGAAATTTGCGTTATGTAGATAGTAGTTAAGTTTCTGAAGAGCGTAATGAATAGCATAAGCCTCCTTCTCAATAGTAGACCATTTCCGCTGAGACCTGCTAAGTTTATGAGACAAGAAATAGATTGGCCTTTCATTTTTAACCCCTGGTATTCCAGATTCTTTTCCTTCATATGGTTGAACCAAACACGCTCCTATAGCATTATCTGAAGCATCTGTATATAATATTAACTGTTTATTCAAATCTGGATATGTCAATAGTGGCACTACTGTTAAGCTATTTTTTAAAAACTCGAACGCTTTTTGACATTCATCATCCCACTTAAATCTAGCGTATTTGCCAGTTAAGTTAGTAATAGGCTCTGCTATCTTTGAGAACCCTGGAATGAAACGCCGATAATACCCACAGGTTCCGATAAACGCACGCACTTCTTTTACGTTAGTTGGAGGAGGTAATTCTCTAATAATTTTAACCTTATCTTGATCTGGTTTAATTCCGTCTCTATTAATAATATACCCCAAATACTTTGTTTCTGTTTTTAAAAATTCGCATTTACTGAGCTTCAGTTTGACATCATGTATTCTTAATCTGTCGAATACTAATTTTACATGTTTTAAGTGATCATCTACATCTCCTGCTGTATAAATTAAAATGTCATCTATGTATGCCAATGCAAACTTTTGCATACCCTCTAATACTTGATTAATTAATAGCATATAATAAGAGGGCGCTGTACGAACTCCAAAAGGCATTCGTAAGAATTCGTAAGAACCTGCGTGTGTACAAAAAGCACTCTTTTTCTGGGCGTCTGGGGACATCGGTATACACCAAAATCCTGATCTTGCATCTAACGTGGCAAAGAAAGTAGACCCATTAAGTAAGCCTAAAATATCATCAATCACCGGCAATGGGTACGCTACATTCTCAGTGATTTTGTTCAACGCCCGGTAGTCGCAGCAGAAGCGATGTGAACCATCAGCTTTGGTCACGATTACAATCGGAGATGACCATTCTGACTTCGATCTTGTTATTATTCCTGCTTTCAACATATCTTCTATTGCCTTTTCCACAATTTCTCTATTTCTTAGGGGTGTTCTATACGGTTTCAAACTAATTGGTGGGTGATCTCCAGTATCTATTTCCATCGTAACTGTTTTTGTCCTTCCCAATTCTAAATCATTAATTGCAAATACATCCTGATTCTCTTTTATAAGTTGTTCTAATACTTTCTTATTTTCTGGTGGAGTTTTTAACTGTGCCAACAATTCTTGCTCTCTTGTTATTTTGTCTAGTGAATGTATTTAGGCTGTATTTCTTCTGAATGGATGGATCAATTCATCCTTCTGCACGTTCCCTTTTCTTTCGCGTCCGCGTCTGTTATTAATTCTTTCACTAGGAGTTTCTGAATAATTTATTCCCGGCATTTCTACTCTATCTGTTGCTAATATGTCATTAATGTTATGATCTACTTTGGCTATTACACATCCTCTGTATAATTTAATTTCTCTACCTGTGTTGTTAATAATCATTACTGGAAAAGTTAAGTGTTTATCTAATGATATTATTCCATCCGGAACTTCTAGACCAGGCTCATCAATTACCTCCATTTGCAATTCAGTGATTCTAACTGTGTGTCCTACTACATAATACGGATTTCTTTTTACCTTTGCCTGTATCAAATTAACCGTCTGTGGTTTTAACGTCGTAGACATTTTAACTCTAACCAGTGATGAAATGTGCATGACTTCTTCTAAATCTACATACACGTCCTTGAATTTTAATTTATGTAGATCAAACATAAGTCTTACACCATTTTTTATTAGAAAATCTCTTCCTATAAGCATATTTCTATTTCATTCATTTCTTGCGTGTAATTGGTGTGCCAGGATGTAAAACCAGGAGTTTCTACTCAAGATCTGCGCGGGTGCTACGGAGTTCGTGCATCGAGCGAAGCCATCCTTGAGTGAATTTTCAGCAGCGTGTGTGGTTCTCAAAAGTCTGTGTTTACGTTTTTTCAACATGGCGGAACAACGTGTGTTTTCCGAGCGATCAGCAGTCAACATACCGAAGCGGCGTGGTAGCCGCGCAGGGAAAAAGAAGCCAGGTAAACGCGGTGGCTTGAGACGTTTTAGACTCAAGTGTCACCGTCTAGGACTCAGGAACATCCGTATTCTATATTGGAACTGTGCCAGTGTAAAACAACGGGGCTCTATTTTAGAAACCCTAGTTTACAGGAACGACATTGTAGCACTCCAGGAGACGAGACTGGGCGATCAGCTACTCCGAATTGCCGGCTTCAAATGTTTCTACAACAGACGACATCTGGGAACGGCGATTCTCGTTCGCGACAGCATGGTGGCGTCAGAGCTAGACATGTCCAGTTGGAACAGTGACGATATACAAATACAGGCGTTGAGAGTTCATTCCAGTATACCATTCGTGTTGGTTAATGTTTATGCCCGCAATGCGAGTGTGGACGCCCAGAAGTGGCAGTGCTTAAGTGGCATATTAGGCCACGAGAGAAATGTTATTTTCTGTGGTGACTTCAACGCTAAAGGCATATCATGGGGAAACACTTCCTCCAATACACAAGGGGAGGAGCTCGAGACTGCACTGGAAACCATCGACCTGGTTTGTATCAACAGCGGCTGTGTCACCAGGACAGCAAGCCGCCCAGGCGATGAGGACAGTGCTATTGATCTGGCGCTAGTTTCACCTTCACTCACTACAGTGTGTAGATGGGGTGTCCTAGGACACCATGGCAGCGACCACCACCCATGCAGCATATTGGTGGAGAAAGGCAGAACCAGGCAGCACAAGCTAAAGGTAAAGACGTTCCAGTATGACAGTAAAGGGCAAGATGTGGTGAGTAAAATAAGACGTGACAAGCGCAGAACGTTTCAGGGCAGGAAAAAAAGGTGGGAGCAGCCACCGTGGTGGAGTTTCGAGGTGGAGAAGGCTTGGGTGGATAAGCGTAGTGCTGTAAGGAGATGGCAAAATGCCAAGAGGAACAGAGCTGGTCATCCTAGTCCCTGCTTGCACTTAGTAAGAGAGATGCACACAAAAGTAAGCTATTTCAAAAAACTGGTCAAGGTGGTTAAAAGCGAAAAATGGGCAGAGGTGTGTCAAAGAGTAAGCACAGACAAGTCACTGAAATTGTTCTGGCGACTACATAAAAGCATGAGTGGTGTAGTCAAGAATAAGAGCATTTCTGACTTCCAAGGTGCTGACCTCATCTGGCAGAGGACTGACGAGGACAAGGGCAAAGCCCTCTTTGAACGCTACCTTGAGCAGAGCAACCAGACAGACATGGGAGGCCGGAATCTGGCCAAGGAGGTCACCTCAGACAGATGCAAGGCCCAGAACACTTCGGATGAAGACACAGTGACAGTGAAAGAAATCAAGGCTGTGCTTCGACGATCAAAAAACAGTGCTCCAGGTCCTGATGGCATAAGATACGACGACATAAATAGGTGTACCGACAATGAGCTAGAGAAACTAGCAGACATGTACAACAACAGTATAGGGAGTGCTAGCATCAAGGAGGAATGGTTACACAGCTATCTGATTCCCTTGCCGAAGCCTGACAAAGACCACAAAAAAATTCAGGGATATCGAATTATAACCATGCAGAATACAATAGGCAAGCTGCTGGAGAAGGTAATTGCCAGGAAAATATCAAGCCAACTAGAGAGGCAAGGTGTTTTCCCACCTACCCTGGGTGGGTACCGTCCAAAAAGAGAAACCTGGACCAATGCAGCAGTCTTTGCCCACGATGTCTATGAAGGTTTCCACTCAGGCACTGAAACCGTTGCTGCAGCGATTGATCTTGAGGACGCATACAACAGAGTACCACTGGATTTTTTAATGTTTCAGCTTCTTGAACTAAACGTAAGTCCATTCCTCCTTAGCTGGATCGCTGCAGCCCTCTTCCAACGGAAAGTAGTTTTTAGATGTGGCAGTTGGACTTCGGAACCAACAACAATATATCCTGGCCTACCACAGGGATCACCATTATCTCCGGTACTGTTCAACGCCTACACAGTGAGAATCACCAGTGAGCAGATCACTGGACCTGGCAGGACATTGTCATATGCCGATGATGTTTTAGTGTATCGTCAGGGTAAGGATAGAGAGGAGGTTGCTGTGGAACTACAAACCGAACTCAATCGCATAAGTACTTGGTGTGATGAAGCTGGGGCAATGGTCAACTCAACAAAGGCAACAGTGACTTGGTTCTCGTTGAATAATCATATTGTCAACAATCCAACACCAACTGTAATGCTGTGTTCAGAGACGGTGGAAAGAACGCAGGCAATGAATTACCTGGGGATACGGTTTGATCGAAGCCTTGCTTATAATGTGCACATAGACCGGGTGATAGCAAAGGCCAAGCGGGGTTTGGCAGCGATGCGGGTGATGAAGGCAGCAAACTGTGAGCAGCGCCATCTATGTCTTCTGTACGAGGGGCTGGTCATGTCTGTTTTGGAGTATGCAATGGCAATCCTGACTGTCAGCCATAAGCAGATAGAAAGGATGGAAAGGATACAGAATGAAGCTATGCGCATTATTCTTGGATGTACAAGAGATACAGCATGCAGGGCGATGCGCTACCTTCTTGATTTTCCAACCATTGAAGAGAGAATACAAGTTTGCAGGGCACGCGCCTACCTCAGAATTAACGCAAACACACAACATCCACTGCATAGTGAAATTAGGAAGGTGAAAGGCAGTAGGTTAAAAAGAGGACGGTCGTGGATGGGTCAAGCCGAAGACATTCTTCAACAGGTGTGTTCACTTGAGGACTTAGAACCTGGCGAGGAGTGGGTGCAAGTGCCAACAGACTTCTGCACATCCTTTTCAGTTTGCATCCAACTAGATAGAAAATGCAGACAAGAAAATCCGGCTGCTGTGGAGGCTGAAGTACAAGCGTTGATTTTCGAGAATTCGCTAGACAGTGACGCGGTCATCTACACAGATGGGTCGGTCGTCCGACATGTGAGAAGCTCATGGGCCTTTACAGCTCGGGCCGGAAGGAGAATTGTGAAGGAGGACTCTGGTGCTTTCACTGAAACCACAAGTAGCCTGACCATGGAAGTCATGGCAGTAAGTAAAGCAATAACATGGCTCGAGACACAGACATTCACTAGGGCTTGTTTCCTTAGCGACTCAATGAACATGATCAAGAGGATAGAGGAGGGGTCGATCCGAAGAGAATGGTTGCTGCCTCTGGAGCGGTCTCGGCTGGCAAAGATTAGTTTCATCTTCGTGCCAGGGCATGCGGGAGTACAAGGAAATGAGCGGGCTGACAAGCTCGCAGGTGAGGCTACTGTGGAGGGCGGACGCGCCATGGACCAGGCTGACATTCTGAATGCTCTACGAGAAGTGAGACTTTTGCAAGAACCAAGTGATGACTGTGAATCTACAACAATGGCCAGACTGCGAGAGCAGCAAATTAAAAGAGGGGTGGCCAAACAAGAACACTACGCAGGAAGCCAAAGAAGATTGATAAACCAACACAGAACTGGCGTCGTTAGCCGCTACACGCTGCGGGATTTGCTGAGGAGGGGATCCGAGCACTTATGGACTGAATGGTCCGATGTGCAACGAGGATGATCTGTCGACTAACTAACTAACTAACATATTTCTATTTAAATCTTTCACTACATGAAAAAGATGTCTTACGTTGATCCCTCCTAATTTAAAATTCATTATTGTTTGTAAAATTACTTGTAAATTCTGTCCTGTAACAGAGTGAAGATTATTATGACTTCTGAATATTTTGCAATTTCTCATTATTTTGTATAAAAAACTTTCTTTGGTCACACTAACCTGAGCTCCCGAATCAATTAATGTACGAACTCTATACTTCCCTATTTCTATTATACATGAACTGGGATATGTTTTATTCACTGTGAACTGTTTGATTTAATCTAATTGAGAGCATTCCCTACTCGTCCTGCTATACCTGTTATTAAAATATTCTTTAAATCTTGGGACCTTGTTATTTTCCCTCCTACTACAGGTCCTATTTAATAGGTAGGGCGCCGGTTTTCCTGCGTTCTTGTACTTGTAAAAATTCTGTGTCTATCTTCAACATTCCTATTTAATCTGCTATTGCCATTTTTACTTTGTGTATTCGACTGGACACGCCTGTTACCACAAAAGCGAAAAATGTGTCCACGTTGGCCACAAGACCAACAGACTATATTTGTGTTATTTGTGTTATTTACCGTCTCACTTGTAGGATTTCTCATTTGTCTTCTTTCATCATAAGCATTTCTATTACTACCTTGTAATGTTTGTATACCTCCTCTCCTATTCCATCCGAACCTTGTTTGTCCTAACTCCATAGGCTCTTCAATCCTATCTTCTCGACTGGTACCTAGTTCCCGTCCTACTCTCAATCTAAATCTACGTCTCAAGTTCTCCTCTTGTACTGCTATATCTACAGCTTGTGATAATCTCTCAGGATTTTCCCTCATCAGCTTAAATTTCAGTCCATCTGACTTTATACCATCTACAAAAATCCCGACCAACATCCGCTCCACCTCTTCTCCTCGTACGTTCTGTCCTAAGAATGCTTCTTCAGCCAGGTTAATCAACCTATCGCTGAACAATTGTACAGTTTCTCCAGTGTTTTGTTTGGACTGTCTTAACACCGAAAACGCATGTTGTGGGTCCGTTATTTCAGCGTACTTATGAGCTAAATCGTCCTTGAACTGCTCCCATGTCTCATCTACCCTAGCCTCTAATTTTCTTCTGATATGATTAGAAACCGGTTCTGTTGCTGCCTGATAAGCAAGTTTCATTTTCTCTTCATCTGATGCTGACACCAAATATGCATATTTCTCTATTGAAGTTATCCACTTCTTAAAATCTTTTGCCTGTCCGCTAAATTTAACAATTTCAGCTGCCATTCCTTGTTGTTTCATGACTGTGTTGAGTTTACCTATTACCGTTCCTACCCCAGTCAAAACTTGTGTCAGTGAACCTTCTTCTACCATGCTGAAATATTTTACTATACACCTATACAAGCAAATTCACATTTATAACAATTTATCTAAATGACCTTATTAAAATCACATTAAAAATGTTCTCCTAGCAGTTATACTTAAATTAATTACCGTCGAGCATGTCTTTCCTTGATTCAAGAGAAGCGTGAATTCACGTAGGTTCTTTAAAAATATCCCTTGTCACGGTTCATATATAACTCAAACGTCTGGAGTTCGTATTATTTAGTAGCCATCCAAACGCGACTTCAGTGATATCCTTCTTCCAGCGTCTCAGGTTTCGTTACTTTCACTTTCAGCCCCTGGTCGAGCCCCTACCAGACTTGAGCCTTCTTTTCACCCTGAACAGGGCATTTCCAGGCGACGTCTTGAAAACTGGTCTAGCGATAAAGCGACTAGATTTGGGTCCCTTCTTCAGCAGGTCGGCAACCCAGTTTGCCCAACCACCTCCGAAGGTCCCCTATTGAGATGTTCGCTTTTGTTGAAAAACATTCTGACCTGTTAGAATTCAGGATGAGCGAATACAACTGTATTTTCTCGTGATTTCCAATTGAAGGAACAATAGGGTTGACTCAAAATAAGCTCTCATTTTTCTTCAGGTTCTCAAAGTCAATATTAAATGAACATAACAAAAGGAATTCTGAAGTAGATTCAGAATGCCCAGGCAACATTAAGATTAATTTTACACATCTGGGCTGCGATGTATCATTTCTAATGCTTTGAATTATTGCTACAATCGTATAGTAATTTTGCAAACAGATTCTGACATTCCCTTTGCTACTAAAATGTATTAAATATTGTAAATCTAGACATGATCATGTAAGAGTAATAAATATTGATAACCAATATAGCAAGCTTAGGAGTAGTGAACGAGTTTCCCAATCCTGACTTTTCTGGTTCGAAGTCATCACGGGTGATTTGGGAGAGGATCGCTTTGTATTGATTCTCACAGTTGTTTGATGGACATCCGTTCAGAAAGCAATGGCAAACTACTGAACGTAAAATTGCCAAGAAATTTAAAAAAAAAAAGCCAATAAATGTTGTGGTTGATTTAGACGCCCTGTAAAGAACGTGCAATTAAATGTTTAGTATAGCAAAGCTGCAGACATATTTGCACATCTTTGCCATTGTCACGGAATTTGTGTTCTGTGCAGATATTCGCATTGTGTCATCTATAGTAAGGAATCGAAGCAGTTATTTTGGCATCTATATGCAATAACGGGACCATTTACACATGAAACCAAACAGCTACATTCCTTCTGCAATGTCCTTCTCCATCCATCCATCATGTGCCATGGGGATAAGCGTGGGTGGTCATGTTTCGCCATCTCGCTCAATCACCAGAGTCGTGGATCAGCTCCTTGTTTCTGTCTCGACCATGCCACGTAGCCAAGCCATCCAAGTATTTACTTCTCGGTCTTCCCCTTGGTCTCTTCCCTTCGATCTTGCCAGTTGTCACCAAGTTCTCCAATTCATTTCTTCTCATAACATGCCTAAAAAATTGTGACTGTCTACGTCTAATGTCTCTAATCAGTTTACGATCTTCATTTGTTTCTTGAAGGTCATGTTCATTGTTTGTTTTTCTGTCTGTCCATAGCATTCTTTGCATTTTCATCAGAAACCACATTTCTACAGCCATCAGAGGTTTTTCAGCTTGTCTGCTCATTGTCCACCTTCACATTCAAACAAAAGTACAGATTCTGTGTAGCACTTCAACACTCTTTTTCTCGTTTCAATTGCTATCTTTTTATTGGCCAGTATGTTTTTCATCTTGCAAAAGGCTACCTTCGCAATGGCAATTCTTGTTCTAATTTCTTCAAGGCATCTTCCATCGGATGTTATGACTGTTCCGAGATAACTGTACCGATTCTTTTATTTAAGAATATGCCAATTTACTTGTATATTACATCGTGGTATTTCCTTCTTCCCAGTGACGACCATAATCTGTGTCTTTTTACAATTCAATTCTAACCCTAATTGCTCACTGTGTGCAACAACCGCATCTACTAAATGTTGCATGTCCTGTTCATTGTCTGCAATAAAGACTGTATCATCTGCATATCTTATGTTATTGATGTATTGTCCCCCAATGATGATTCCTTCCATATCTTCTATATTTTTGAAAATATTTTCACTTTACAGAGAAAAAAGATCTGGAGACATTACACATCCCTGTCTCACACTTCTCTTAATAGGCCTATTTCATTATAAATTCTTGTGGCAGCTTGTTGTTTCCAATATATGTGTTTTACAAGTCTAAGGTCTTTTCCAGCAATTTGAAGATCTTCAAGCATCCTTATCATGTCGACATGTCTCACTTTATAAAAAATCTTTGTGTAGTCAATAAAGCAGAGGTGTAGATCTTTGTTTACTTCTATAGTACGTCCTTCTATTGTAATAAGTCTTGGCGATTGTTCTTGCTCTAATTCACAGTTTAAACTCCATTAAAGTGAAAGCTGTTCTGTTATGCTATCATGAAGCACAGTGGGCATTCCTTAGCGTTGTGCACATCATTATCAATATTAACGTCAGCTATTTTGTCTTTAATAATAAATTAATATAGTACAGAATGTTTGCCTAATGGAAGATTGTCAGTACAATATCATAATTATAACCCAAACAGATATGACTCAGCTACCATATGACAGTAGACGGTACTACGTGCTTTCTGTTAGCAATGAATGTTGAGTGGCGATCACCAAACCCGACACTCCACATTGTGCCAACGCCTCCCGACGGTGAAGCGCATTTGGAAGGGTAGAAATCTTATCTTGATGCGAGGAAATGCAACCTAAATACTAAATGTCATGGCAGAACAGACCAAGCCTTAAGCCTTGGTCGGCAACTGGTCTAGGATCGAAGCTCTGATAGGTGGACAGTAAGACCATTGCTCTGCTCATTAGACGGTTTCTGCAGCTTGTCTTCTTCTAGACTAGGGGTCACCAAAGTTTTTTCTCGGCGGGCCGGATAACTAAAACAATGACGAGCGCGGGCAGCATACTTATTCTGTACAATATTTGCACCGACCTCCGTGGCGAAGTCTTACGGACGCAGTTCGTAATCCCGTATACCCGCGTTCGAAACACATGTGCGCGCGATTTGGCAGCAGACCGCGTTTCGTTGGCTTTTTACTCTATGGTATGGATGCGGATCGTTCAAAAAGCAATTGCAAACTACTGAACGTAAACTTGCCACGACATCAACAACAGCAAAAAATGCTGGTGTTGGCTGCAAACGTCCTGTAAAGGATATGCAACTAACGTTAACAACACTTGCAAGACAGAATGAACGCTCTGAAGAAAAAAGACGAATAACTAAGTTAATCATGGGTGAATGGCGTGCAATGCACACAAAAAACAAAGACAACCAACATATTTATTTACTACAAAAGGTTATCAAAGAAGGCAACGTTAGCAACAAAGATAGTTACATCAAACATAGTGTGCACATATCCGAATCTCACAAACTAAGCAGCAAAAAAGGTTAGTGAGATTTGTGAAGCTAATATTTGGCTTTCAAGATTTCATCCATGTTTGGTTTGAAATTGCAGCATCCAATCTAGAGAATTGCTTTCAAATGTTCATCAGTCAATCTCGTTCGATGTACTGATTTCACATATTTCATTTTTGAAAATGTTTGCTCATAGAATAAGTTGTTACAAACACTGATACCATTTTTTGTTATATATCCTTTACAGGATATAGCTGTCAGCATCAGCATCTTTCAGCTGCTTGTTGATTTCTTGGCAAGATTACGCTTAGTAGTTTGCCATTGCTTTCTGAGCGACCGGCTCACATACCCCTAAGTTACCAACGCGGATAGATCCGCTACCAATTCTCGCTCACATCACACTACTTACGAGAGTATACGAGATTACGGAGAAATTCGTGTAACTCCTAGACCAGGGAGCCGGCACTGATGCCATACCAGCGGCAAATTGCTTCAGTTTCGGAAACTCAACATCAGCTAAGCTGCGGTCTGTGGCGAAGTGGTCAAGCCGTTTGACGTTTGACTCGTGAGCCGAAGGTTGTGGGTTCGATTCCGGGCCGTGTCCTTCGGTTTACGAGTTAAATGTTTCGGAGACTCCCATGGGTCGTCGCTAAAAGCTACGGAGTTCGTGCTTTGTGCGACGTTTTCCGTGCTGCGGAAAGAGACCGAGCCATATGGGATAAAAACCCGGAGCAATGAAGTCGACCCTGTCGACTTTTAAGCGACTTTTTTTTTTTTCAATTCAATTTCCTTCTCTGTGCTTCTCTTTCAACAAGTCATTTGCTTGCAAATCAGTGAGCTTCAACTGTAGTTCAACTGGCACATCATCAAGGTTACAATCAAACGGATTCTGGAAAAGAAAAATGTCAGTTTCAATTCTGTCAAGATCTGAAAATCTCTCCAAACAAATGCTTCTTCAAGTCACGAATAATTTTCTTTCGGAAAATCGAGCTTGACACCTTCGGCGATGGTAGTGCAAAACTCTTTGAAACAGTAAAAATGAGAAACGTTTTCTCCTTCTTGTTGTATTACAAACAATGACAGCTTTCTCCGAAATCCTTTTGATGATTCTGTAGAGATCAGAGACGAGATTTTTCTTTCCCTGAAGTTTCAAATTCAGATCATTCATGTTTGATGTGATGTCGACCAAAAATTTCAACTTTGACAGCCAAGTAGGATCTGGTAGCTGTGTATCAGCTCTATTTTTGTTCAGTGAGGAAAACATCTATGTCGTTTCGAAGCTTGTAAAAACGAAACAGGACTTGACCGCAGCTGAGCCACACTCACTGATGTGTGATAAGGCAAGTAACAGAAGTCAAAATCAATTTCTTCAAGAAACGTCTTTAACTGACGGTGATTGAGTGCATATCCCCGAATGAAGTTCACAGCAGAAACGACTGGTTTCAGTACATAAGGAATGTCTAAGTCTTTCCCCACAGAGTACTTGCTGATGTATGATGCAGTGTATGAACAGAGTGCACGGAATTTGCAAATTTTCCAACTGAGTCCTGATCTGTACCATCGGACTCTTCATCATACCAGCCATGTTAATCCTCCATCAAAACTGATTCCACTGAAGGTTATACTGTTTGCACTTCCATTAAAATATATTTTCCTGTAGTTGTTCCATGCATGCTGCAAACGGATGCCAACTCTTCCGTTATCTGAAAGTTCAAATTGACACCACAAATAAACACGAGAAGTTGTGACGTACTCGAGAGATCAATAGACTCATAAAGCGCTAGAGAATACCACAACACGTTCCTAGTTTTCTCGAGTATCTGTGGCACTGTGTTCTCTCCAAATTCTTCTGTTCTTCGCACAACTAAACTTTCCGTAAGGCAGATAGTTCCAAAGAAATCGGCTTTCTCAGGACACAAGTCATTTTCTGCTTCCATAATACACTCTTTGATGAAGTTGCCATCAGTAAACTGTTTTCCTCGTTCTGCCATCTTATACACAATGTTGTAGCTTGTAAGAGTGACAGATTCATTTTCAGCAAACTTTCTCGTGAAGAGATTTCTTTGTGTTTCAAAACCACGTTTCATAGACTCATATTTCTCAGAGCGTAACTTTTCAGAAAACTTTTAATACGTTGATAGATGTTTTGTTTCGTAGTGACACCGAAGATTGTACTCTTTCAAAATGGCAACATTTTAGCTGCATATTACGCAACTGGTTTTCCGGTCCTTTGTTTCCACTAAGAAGTACTTTACTCCCCATTCTTCATTAAAAACGCGACACTCGCCGTCCACTTTTCTTTTCTTAGTAGCCATAATGAAGAGTG
This sequence comes from Cepaea hortensis, assembly GCA_963921405.1. Lineage (NCBI taxonomy): Eukaryota > Metazoa > Mollusca > Gastropoda > Stylommatophora > Helicidae > Cepaea > Cepaea hortensis. The sequence continues at coordinate 151,584,972 of OY992877.1, read as the reverse complement.
AAGTATACGGGATCTGAAAATGAAAAAGACATTGAATTAGAAACATAATTAATATCCTATTGACACACAAGAAGAGCAGGCGACTATGGGTCACTTGTGAAGCTACGGCTCACCATAGGTACATGGTAATATAATATATCTCATAATAATGTTTGCAAAATATATAAATTGGGCCAGCCTAAATAAACAGCCTAGAGCAGAGTTTTTCAACCGGGGTCCCGAGAGTGGCAGCCAGGTGTTCCGCGGAAACATGCCGAAATCGTCTAAATGCAACATTTCTGCCAACCTGGTTTATTACATAAAGTAGGACAGACACTTGGATCATCGCAGAGAGTTAATTTAGCAACGTAAACATTTGCGTAAGGATCTGCTCCAGCAGAAAGATTGAAAAACACTGGCCTAGCGACCAACTCGATTAACACCTTGACCGGGGAATTCTTCTGAGTTGGGGATAATATTTTCGTAATAACACGAGGATTCTATGGCATTTTTATGCTATGTTTGCTACTTTATTGCCGCTATTCACACTTGTAGTTCACTTACCTATCACCGACTAACATAGAAATCCGTGTTACATACCTAATAAATAGATGACTGGCAAAAATAAGTAAATATTTCTGGAGCATCGGACTTATGTTGACAGCCGGGCGCATCTGGGGGAGGGAAAGATGTGTGTGTGTGTGTGTGTGTGTGTGTGTGTTTGTGTGTGTTTGCGTGTGTGTGTGTGTTTGTGTGTGTTGCTCTTGAAACCATGGTAATGTCTTAGCGTAGGCGGCGCCACAACGAGCCGGGGAAGGACTTGGGATAGTGCGAAATAAGTAAACATTACAATAAACAAGGAACATCTAGATACAATAATTTATAATTGAAAATTGTAAATTTAAGACACATGGTAGTGTGACATGTTGGCCCAACTCTCAGATCGTTTTTTATTAGATGGAGATAGCCCTCAGTAAACCCCTCTATGTATCCTGTATTATTTTACATTGTTATCTATATTTTCAAATATTAACTAAGATAATCTTTGTTTAGTGTATTTATATACCTAAAACTATAGAGAGATAAAATAAGATTTTTCTCTAATATATAAAAGTAGATGTAGTGTAGAGTTTGGGTACACGCCAATCAATCACGTCAGACTGAATTTAATATTCAGTTTGGACGTGCATTTAATTTGGCCACAGGAAGTCTAGAACTCTCCTTAGGGGGAGATAATTCTGGTCAAAACCCTAACTTCTGCCATTTTGATCTCAGTACTGGACGGTGAAGGATGTGGCAAGTCCCTGGCAAAAATAGAACACATGTCTGTGTCTTAGACCTTTTTCTGTCTCTTGTTCAGCCGTACAATTTCAAATCACCATATAAATGCCAGTGCCACTTCTCACCCGATAGGTACAATCAAAATAAGTTGCAGGGTGAGTTAATAATAATTTTGTTAACAATTTTTCTGTGTGTGTATATATGCCGGCTAAATCTAAAGGCCATGCTGATCGATAATAGATACTAGTAATTAAAACTAGTGTTAGTTAACTAATACTAGAATTAGTACCATGTTTGTGCCATGTGGCTTGCCGACAAGGGTAAAACGCAAAGCTCGTCACATGTGGCATAAAAGCAGGGCTAAATTACATTACTTGATTCTCGAAATTAGGTATCTGCCTGCGGAAGGACACCTGAGTTAGTCAGTAGACAATTAGAGTTAAGATATATTAATTATGTGATTAACTTCGGAACTAGCGTATTTCTCTAGATAATATACTTATTAATTGAAGGAATTAGTTCAGAGAGTGAATAAGTTACAATTAATTATTCTTTATTAATCTCTAACTTGCCCATAGTCAGATTACTACCATGTGGTCCAAGATGGCCCACTTAACAAAGTTCAAACCTTGGGGGGATTCTCCAACCCTAATATTGTTCTTGTGTATAGTGAAAGTAATCTTAAACCTAGCCAGAAATCTTCTAGATAATTAATTATGTTTAATAAAATATAAGGAAGACTATTGCTAGTAGTAGGCCTACAACTCATAACTCTTTAAGTGAACTTGTGGTGTTTCATGGATTTAATGCTTCACTCGTGTACATCGTGACGTTATAGTTGTTATGTGTGATTTCATTTCATTCTATGTAATTCATCAATATGTGATGTTAATTCATCGTATGGAGTGTAGTTTGTGTGTTTCCATACTTGGAAAACGACGTGTGTTGTTTCATCGATTTAATGTTTTGTTAATATATATGGTGACGTCGGAGTTGTGGCGTCTGAGTTTCATTCCATTGAAGTCATACAATGATATGTACTGTTAATTCATTATGTGAATTGTGGTTCATGTTTCTATGATTAATCATGAATTAGAATATATATATATTGGAATGTGGTCTTTGAAGTAGAGCATTGTGATTGTACATGTTTGATCTAAATATCAGCAGAGGGAATAGAATATCATTTGTGTGCTGTTTCCATTAGATCAGTGTGCTGTTGTAGATTTCAGATAAGGAATCAAAGTATGTAAATTAAGCTAGTACATGCTATCAAAAATTATATGAGACAAGCAGGCCATGCAGGACTATGACATGACCAAAAGAATTTACAACTCTAGAAGAATTATTCACCCCTTCTCACTGTCATTCACAGAGCTTACACCCTGATCAACAGTAGCCGTAGTTACGACCGGTGATTGAGCTACGAACCACTCACATCATGCAGCAGAGAGTGGAGTCCATACCACTATCCAGTCAGCACTGTCAGCTTACCATCCAGGAGGCAAGAATTATCAGATGAGTGGCTAACCACCCGTTTGCCACTGCACAGCAATCACCAATTTATGTCCGCTATTGGCTATGATACTGTCTGTGATTACATCCTCTAGCTGAATACTTTGTAGAAATTTAGTCTAACCAGGGATCTGCGTATCTCTTATATGTCAGTAGTTCCCAGTGGGGCTCACGTAGTGTTCTTTAGAATTAAACAAGCTATGTTATATTTGTAATTTTAACAAACTGCGTCTGTCATTATAGAATTAGCTTATAGCATCATCAGATTGTGCGACGAGTGAAAGGACTATATCTATACGTATAAATCTGTCTTATCTCTTGTTGTGTGAGAATACAGTAGGCAGTGGGGGCTCATTATTCATCCAGGCAGGGTAGCAGGAATCTCTTGTCATACTGTCTTCGTTTGTTAGTACAGTTAGTCGTGATAACTTTCCGCCTGGCACTGTTTAGAAGTAGTGATCCATTCTGGGACTTTGAAAATCATTCTTCTAGAATTGCGAGCCATTTGATCGCTTCTTCAGCAGTGGTTAGATTCTCTATTCGTAGAAGTCATATTAGTATCTACTTTGATCCATTTTCATCCTAGTAGTATACGCTACGCTACAGGTAGCCAGGAAGTCTCCGTCACCATCGTCACCAGACGATGTCAAAGATGTATTGAAGAAAAAGCAAATGACACCTCACCAGGGCCCGATGGGGTTAGATGTGCCCACATGATGGATATTAGTGATTGAGAACTTATGGAGATGGCTACTTGCTTTAGTGTGACCATCAGGGTGACATCAGAACCCCAGGTTTGGGTGCATAGCTATTTAACACAATTTCCTAAACCAGGCAAAGATCATTCAAAGATAAATGGATTTAGGATTATTAACCTACATAATACTTTTGACAAGGTGCTGGAGAAGATCGTTGCTGTTAAGCTTCAGGACAATTTAGAAAGGGATAAGCTTACCTCCCCCTCCTTCCCCGTAAGGTTTGGGAGGTTACCGGTCAGGGAAAAATACTTGGTCCAAATGCAGCCACTTTTGCCTACGATGTTTATGAAGTGTAACAAGGTGAACTCACATAATTGACGGAACTCAGTTGTTTCTTATTAAAAGTGTTTAATCTTATAGATGACAGCCGGATCTAAGTTGGCGACCTTCTGGTTCTCTAGCTTGATGGTAACTGCCCCTTTGACAACAAACCACGTCACGACTTGAGCATCTCTCCTCTCGTTCGACCCCGATGCTCAATCGTGCTGTAGTCGTTTCCCACCTAAATACTACCAAAACCCCTACCTCTGTTACACCTCCCTATGTTTTTCTAAAGAATTTTTCCTATAAAGGAAAAATTCTTTACTCCCAACTCTCTTACTCTATTCCCTCTTTTTCCTTAACTCCCAGATTTCCTCTAATCTTCCCCAAACCAACTCAAATTTGAGTAAATATTATATCCTTTAACCCTTCTCCCTGTCGTATTTTCAATCTAGTACCCTACTATAAACTATTTCCTCTTCATAACATAATAACTCATATCAACTACATAATAACATTGAAAACTCAACTTTACAAGTATATACAATACATCATAGCACATATGGTTGAAATAACCACTCCTCCTCTTTATAAGCGACCTGCTTAAAAACTCAAACGCTGTACTCTTTCTGATACCAACTCCCCATTGTCTTCAACAACACTACCAACTCTCTACTTTCAATCAACCTGAAGAAAAAACTCGCACACGACAGAAAGACAAAGAATCGGTGGCCACCGGTATTTAAAAGAAGCAGTAGAACTCTTCCACACAAAAAAACCACACTCAGCTAAATCACACTCCTTTTACCAAACCATACTCCTTTACCCTCCTATGTCATTTGAGACTTTATGTAATAAAGTCTAAAATAATTATATCTCCTACAGTACCACTCATTATGGTAACAGTTTACGCTTCTATTTACAGCATCAAAAATACCAACCAAGTGTCTGTATATTTCAGACACTACCAACTTTATAACTCTGAACCTTACCTCAATGTAATGTTAACCACAAAACACGTCCCGAGGACACAATTAAAAATCAAGACCTGTTCCAATACACATCACCTCACATAATATACCTCTCTTGCCCCCTTACTGTCCATTTATTATGGGCACAACTACTCAAACCTCCAGTTGTTAATATATACCGTTATCAACAGCAACCATGTACTGCTCCTAACTCTCGTCTGTGACTGCAGTCCGTATAACACGGACCCTCAAAACCCCATGTCATTTTGTTCCCAATGTACATTTCCCACTTATTATTGTACTGTTATCTACAGTATCTAATCAAACATGGATTCAATTCATGTTTAATTATTTGTCTGGGGCAACACGTTACCCACTTCTTCTTCTTCAATCCCGTGTCTCTTATGAAAGTATATCATGGCTCTTCTAAACCCCATGGAGGCTATGTTCAAAACTTTTCCCTCATTCACCCCAGTGCTATATTCATTAATCTTTTCTTCAATTAATGCTCCCTTAATTTCCCCATAACCATAACCCCGTCACTTAAGTATGGCCTATGTTTCCACAACTTAACCTCTCAACGCTGATTATCACAGCAACCTTGCTAGTAGCATATACATCAACTTGTTATTTACAAGGAGAATATGTCTCTCTTCTAGTCCCCAGTAGTTTATTACTATATTCTGAACGAAGGTCTAAAATAAAACCCCATGCATTTTCCTTATTCTAGACAAAACCATGTAGACTAAACTTAACCTAACTAATTTCCAACATGTATTTTCAAACATACAAGACAATCCACTTAAATTATAAGTTAAGCGAATTAAAATCAAAACAGAACATCATACCCCCCAACTCATTTAAGGAAAAACACATTTTAACAAGATAATACATGCATTTCATCAAATCAGAAGAAAATATTCTATTATTACCTATCACTATAGGTCTCTTTTACGGACCCACAGTTTGTACGCAAAAGTCTAGGAATACAACAATCCTATTCTAAAACTACCATCATTTTACCGAACCAAATCAATTAAAAACATATATGAGGCATTGAAAACTCAACTTCAATCAAAAGCACTGTCTTCTCGCTAAAGAGAATATAATTCACACAGAATTAACCACTTAAAGTGACCAAGCAACACATACCTATTCACACACATCATGCCTATTTTGTTATAAAACAAAACAACTCAATGCCAAGTATTAATGCCAATATATATATATACATATATATATATATATATATATATATATATATATATATATATATATATACATATCTGTTATCTACAGACCAACATAACGCGGAACAATACTTGTTCCCCTCAACCAAAATCACCACTCCACAATTGACCGTTCCATTTTCTGGAAGTCAAACATTGATTATCTCCCCTCACAATATTTTACAAAACTAACTCCTTACACATCACAATATTTGGAATATAATCACTGTAAACTACAGGTCAACTCATTTCACCTATTACTATCCCAATGTTATCTCAAAGTACCAGTGGTCATCTATCCAGTAATAGAACCTGTGACTTGGCATACCAATTGTCTCCCTTGGATTTATTCCAAGTATTTCTACAACTAACTATTATTATTACCGTTAACTACGGTATCTCCAGCCTCTTACGTCCAACAAAACTTTGTCTCTCACCAATACAACCAACTCTACTTTTAAGTTTCTCGTCTATCCGACGCAATTAACTAATCACATCATTACTTTCCAACATCTCACCACGACTACTGTAAGCTAATCCTCAGGTCTCTCCTAGCACTCTTGTATCGTGACGATAATCAAACTGGTCACCCTTATCGGAACACATTCTCCAACATTCATTTAACTAACATTGTTTACCTCTGTACCTTTCACTCCTTTTCCTATTTATCGGGACTCTTCCAGAACAGCAACCCACTCCACTTATAACTGACAGCAGAGCTCACTTTTCTCATTTCTCAGTGTTAGGCATTCTTGCTTCGACACATCCCTGTCAACAATACTAAACATATTTTATGAAACATCATTCAGAATGTTAACTCTGTTTCCGTCAACTTGTCATACAACTTCCCTAATTTTTTTTCAACGTCAGATACTCTAACGAAACGACATCCCAATTCTCTAATCATGTTCTCTCTATCTCTCAATTTTTGCATACTCTATTTTCCTCTTTTTATCAACGTCACTTATCAACCAGTCTTCGTATATTCACACGGACAATGATACACAACCTCTCTCTCATCTCACTACTACTCTCGCATCGCGACAACCTAACGTGTCCATACTATTACTTCCAAAAAAAAATTACTTTAGACGCCAATTCAACATTCCAGCAATCACTCACCACAATCTAAGCGTATCGACCTCCTCTACACACCTTGACACAAGATATATCAGCGCACTATTACATTTTATCTATGTACTTCGCTTAGGCGACATCACCAAACCTCACTCCTACTTCACTCATCGCGACGAACACCTGTTTGTCTAGAACTATACTCACGTACGAACTAAACACCTCGTACATGCATGCTGTACTTAACACTTGCCAACAGCCTATCCATACTCAACGCACATATGTTTGTCTACATTTTTACAGCTACAAGAACAACGGATTATCAGACAAACTACTTCAACACTCAACAGGACTTTCACAATTCAACTGTTTACTTATTTCTACTTTTCTCACTCATCCTCTCTTTTTCACAGGTCATAACGTAAGCATTATCTCTCGCACACTATAACTCTCTTACACACTAACCAACACTATCAACGATCTCTTATAACCAATTTCACTCCGACGAGCCACTAACCTCGTAACTATCATTCTATATTTCTCCACACAAGTTTCTCATATTTAATCAGCTCTTCCTTCTCCACAAGCATGACGTAATTACTTCATCCCTCTCACCAAGAACTCGTATTCTTCAATCATCAACTTCTACAGTCTTTTACTCTTAATATTCTCGCGTTCAACTGGCTATTTCACACATGATATCCAACTCCTCCTCAATCTGTATCTCTTCACTAGACACTCTCGGCCCAGCCGTAAACAACACCACACCTACTTCTCAATCTACCAAACAAAACTATCTCAGACTTCATGTCACAGCTCTGAGTCGAACCATCCATACTTATTTTATCCGTCTCTCTACTTTAATCACTCCATTTACACATCACTCAACGTGACTAACTCTCTGTATCTATTCATTCTGGACAAAGGACTATTTTCATTTCTACTCTTCCTACATCGTCACTAAACACAATATATCCTAATTCTGTATTACGTATCCACGTAAAATCTCATTTGCCGTAACTCTCTATCCTCAACAACACTATTGCCTACCTTGTATCATGTGATGCCACACCAAACAATTTCATTTGTCTATTTTAGACAGCTCAAACCGCAATTCTTCCAAAACAATTCCATTTTCCTTCCTCACCCAAATAATTTTAACAACCATAGAGCGCATCGAAACCAAATATTTCGTCGTCTCTTAGTACTGATGTTCGTCTCGCTTCAATTATACCATCATCACTATCCGTTGTTAACCTGTTGTTAAAGTACTCTGGTCTTAAGGTCATAAGGTCTTCTATTTTTCTTAAGTCACTTTCTGTCGTTGAATAAATTCCCGCTATCTGTCTACTATTATTCTTCTTCTTAAATGAATTCTTTCCTTTATTTCTTTCACTTGCGTCGGTCTGCTCACTGTTTCCTGTCAACCTTATATAACGTTTATATTTCCCCATCTCGTCTTCAGATGACACACTGATAACAGTTCCTTCATCAGACTCATAACCTACTGCAAACACGTCGACCCTATTCCCATAGTCATCTCTAGAACGTCTGATTTTCTTTCTCTTTCTCGGTCTTCGTCCCTTAGCCTTCCCTACTTTCTTGTCATATAAACTAGTATCTAGTTCTCTAGAGTCACTAACTAAAACTCTGTCTGTCTGTCCACCAGCAACTACACCGTACGAGGGAACATTACGCTTCAAGTCAGGATCTGCTCGTAGTGCAACTCTCTCACTCTCCGAATCATCAGTATTAACATCTGTTTCAGCATCACTATAACATGCGGCGGTGGAAATATCTTCTTCGTAATCTGAACTCCGACAACTAATATTCCTACACCATTTGGGAATTAGTTTCATGTCTATACTTGAGGAACTTGACATGGCAGTACCTCTATTAACTATCATACTACTATTTCCTCTTTCAATACCTCTCCTCTTTGGCTTCCTTTCGTCCTTGGTTTTCGTCTGTCTATCTTTCTTAACTTCAACTGTGTCTCCTTTTTCTAATTTCACCTGAGGTGTTTCCGCAATTTCCACCGTCTTAATAGTCTGCGTTCCCCTTACTATTTTCTTAGTTGGTTGCACTTGGGTATTTTTCTCTACAACATCTACCTGAGTCTGCGTACTATTTTCTATCATTTTACCTGCCTGCGTCTGTGTCTCTCGGTTTATTTTTTTCACTAATACCATCGTTTTCTTTTCCTGTCCACTAGTCACATTCGCAACCATTTTAGGACTAGTTTGTATTTTATTTACAGGTTCAACTCTGTCTCTTACACCTGAGTTTAGATATTGTCTTTGTCTTTTTTCAAACCATTCGTCACGTCTTTTTCTAGCGCTTACAGTATAGGATGGCCAACTCCTAGAACAGTCTCTCTCATGTCCATTTCTGTATCCCTGATCATTATACCAGCTCCTAACCCTAGTCATCCTTGGATTAACGTAAACGTTTCTATACTGCCCTCTATTTTCATTAACTAGTGGCTGTCCTCGGCTATTCTTGTTGTTCCTTTTTATCTCATTACTTCCTACATTAGTTGTTTTACTCTGTAACCAGTGTACGAAACATTCTACCTCGCTGACTGCCACCTTTAACTCTCCTAACCATGCAGTCACGCGTCCTAAGTCTCTGCTCAGGTGCATTTTTACTCTTTATGCTATCTCAGCCTAAAAACAATATCTTCTTCTATATGCTTCTTAGTACCTGGAAAAAACAAACTTGTCTTGAGCTCAGCCGAAATAATTCTCTACTGTGCCGTGATGAATCTGTTATGCTGAAATATTATTATATAGACCAAACAATCACAACCTCATTTGTAATCAGCTAATTTAAGAAATTCACTTTACATATACACAAGAACAGTTCGACCAGATAATAGGCTCACAGATTACCCTACTCTCGGTTCCTGATCCAAGCAAGACGTATTCCTCTAGACTCGTCTTCAGGTTAAACTCAAACACTAGGATTCTGCGTCAGCTGAAATTCAATCAGTCGCGGAGTTCAGGTAGTCTGTCTCTTCCCCCAGGTAACTTCGTCTCTTCAGTTAGTTACTTCTCTTGGGATGCCTGGATAAACTTCAACCCCTGGTTGGGTCCCGACCAGATTTCTGCCTTCTGACTTCGCCCCGGGTGGGTTACTTCATCGACGTTTTGAGAAGGATTCAGAGGTAATAAAGCCCAAAAGGTTAAGCTAGCGGCTTATAGATAGTCTGACTGCGTCAAACAAAACATGGGCCAATCAATGAAAGTATGCGTCAGGTAAGTCTTAAAAATTTTTGTTTGGTTGGAGGCGAGTACTTGACTTGATAGAGTTATTAGAAACCTCCTGCTCACCTAAAACGACTCTTCAGTGGCTTGATGACCCAGGACCGACCTTCAGGAAAATTCCTGCTCGCTCGAGACAACGGTTAGACGGCTTGACCTTCAGGAAAACTTCTGCTCCTGACACGTCCGTTAGATGAACGGATAAGAGGAGTCGCCAGGATGGTGTTTGCAGTTGACGCTCGCCGGTTTGATAACGATCTCAGGTGTCGCAACTCGTTATGGCCAGTTGTTTTTCACTTTTCTCTTTACGCCAGTAAAATTTTGACAGCCAGTCTTGAAAAAGACTTACAGACAACCACCCCTGGGCGGGCTTTTGGTCGCTGTATTTTTCGCTGATAAGTTATTGGCCATTTTTCTAACTGCGCCTTGTTTCTGTTCAGTATTTGTCTGGAACCGCAATTCTGTCCTTGGTGACCGACATGAACGGAGTAAAGATCTTCAGCATTTTTGAGACTTCGCGTTATACCAGGCTCGAATCCTGAGTCGTGGGCACCAATTTCACCTTCTGTAACAAGGTGAACTCACATAATTGACGGAACTCAGTTGTTTCTTATTAAAAGTGTTTAATACTATAGATGACAGCCGGATCTAAGTTGGCGACCTTCTGGTTCTCTAGCTTGATGGTAACTGCCCCTTTGACAACAAACCACGTCACGACTTGAGCATCTCTCCTCTCGTTCGACCCCGATGCTCAATCGTGCTGTAGTCGTTTCCCACCTAAATACTACCAAAACCCCTACCTCTGTTACAGAAGGGTTCCAAAACAGACAGGAGACGACGGTGGCAGCACTCGATTTCGAGGACGCGTACAGCAGTCATATGATATTTTGATGTACGCTCTTATGAAGAAGAGAGTATTCCACGGTTGGTGAATTGAATTGCAGCTGTTCTGTATTCTCATAGCGTGGTTCTCCGGCTGGGTACATGGACCTCTGAGCCATGAATCAAAGCCCCCGGACAATCACAGCAGTCAGCAGTTTCCCCTGTGCTTTTCAATGTGTATACGAGCAAGATTGCAAACCTCGAAGCTCCAGGGGCTGGAAGGATATTAACATTTGCAGATGATATTCATGCATACAGGCAGGGGAGGGACAGAAATCAAACAGCCCAGGAGATGCAGGCGGCACTGGACAAAGTAATGGCGTGGTGTACGGAGATGAATGCCGTCGCTAACCCAGAAAAAGCATCTGTCTTGTGGTGCTCTCTGGAGAATAGGATTGTCAAAGCTGACCTCCCAAGCCTCACAATAAATAGTAGAGCTGTGAATAGAGACATGATGTGGGTATGAAATGTGATGAGGAAAGTAAACTGGCCACCACATCTCCTTGTGGACCGAGATGATCTCCGTGGTGTTGTGGTTAAACCACTGGCCTCGCGCTCCGAAAGAAATGGGCTTGTTATGGGACACAGGGATTCGGTTCATGGGTGTAATTTTCTGGGAGACTCCTGTGGGCCCGTAGTGCGTGTGCTCTGTGCGACGCTTTTGACAGTTCCCTCTGTGGAAAGGGATTCAGCCATCTAGGATAAAACCAGTTGAAATGTAATGATCCCTCTTACCTTCCAACCATATTCAATATGCTGTGGCCTAGAAATTGTGAAGGCCTAACACTTCACACTCCATCGGTAGTATATGCAGTGGGACCATCTCCACCGTACACAGACAGACAGTCAGACAGGCAGGCAGGCAGACAGGCAGACAGGCAGATAGACAGATAGACAGACAGACAGACAGACAGATAGATAGATAGATAGATAGATAGATAGATAGATAGATAGATAGGTGGATAGGTAGGTAGGTAGGTAAGTTGGTAGGTAGGTAGGTAGATAGATAGATTGATAGGTAGGTAGGTTGGTTGGTAGGTAGGTAGGTAGGTAGGTAGATAGATAGGTAGATAGATAGATAGATAGACAGACAGACAGACAGACAGATAGATAGATAGATAGATAGATAGATAGATAGATAGATAGATAGATAGATAGATAGATAAGGTAAGGTAGGTAGGTAAGGTAGGTAGGTAGTTAAATAGGTAGGTAATTGATTGATTTATTGATTGATTGATTGATTTAGGAATCGCCATCACAGCATTCGGGGCATTCCCATAAGTGCTCCGTCCCCATCCTCAGTAGCCAGCGAAGAGTTCCAACACTAATAGTACCAGTAGCAATCTGATTATAAGTCCGTCTCGCCTTTCCTCTGAGCGTTAAGCGTCGGCCAGATCCCCTCGTCACTCCTCGCTGTCTCATTCTTGCCAGACCATGGCAATCCATTTGCTCCTCCGAGGTGTGCACGTGCTCCCACAAGGCCGCAACCACATCTGCCTTGTTATGTATCAATACTCCACCAAGTTCTGCAAAGCCAGCCAATCTGTCCGCCTGTTAATTTCCCAGCACACCGGCATGCCCCGGAGAAAAAATCCAGGCGATGCTTGTTACCCGTGACCTCCGAAGCGAAGCAAGCCACTCCGCACGAAGCCTGCCCGTCCTCACCCTCGTCAGCATGCTTTCTGAGTCAGTTACAATCACGATGTGTGTGTGTGTCGTATTCTCCATCCAGCGGAGAGCCGCAGTGACTGCCTCCACCTCCATTCTTAAGCTGGATGTTGTGGTATCATATGCCAGGCTCTCCTGCCCCAAACATCGACCATTAGCTTTGGCTATGAACCCCCAGCCACTTCTCTCACCTCTTGACACCGAACCATCTGTGTAGATAATCACATCACCCGAGTGAGCATTGTCCTGAATTAGTTGCTGGATTTCCACTTCCGTGGCCCCTGCTGGCCACTCCCTGCACTCCCGGCTTAATGTGATTATAACTCTGCACAAGTCTGACTGCTCCGCTGGCACTCTGACCCACTCCTCTCCACGCCTAATGTTCTCCAAGGGGTATACCTGTCTGATCGTATCCTCTGCCTGAGCCATCCATGATTTCCCTCTTATCAGTCGCTGACCCTTAACTGCGTCCAGCGCCTCATGCAGTGGGTATTCTGTGTCTGCAGCTACTCTGAGATATGCCTTCGCCTGCATCACTTTGAGCCTACCAGCAACAGTCGGCAGACCAAGGATGTAACGCATACACACTACTGGGGTGTCTCTAGTGCTTTCCAGAGTGGCGAAGTGGTCAAGCCGTTTGACTCGTGCCTCGAAGGTTGTGGGTTCGATTCCGGGCCGCGTCCTTCGGTTTACGGGTCAAATGTTTCGGAGACTCCTGGTGGGTCGTCGCTAAAAGCTACAGAGTTCGTGCTTTGTGCGACGCTTTCCGTGCTGCGGAAAGAGACCGAGCCATATGGGATAAAACCCGGTGCAATGAAGTCGACCCTGTCGACTTTTAAGTGACTTTTTTATGACCCGCATAGCTTCGTTCTGTATGCGCTCTAACTTCACCAGCTGACTCTCTGAGACAGTGAGCAGACCTAATCCATAATCAATTACTGAGAGGATCAAGTGCTGGTATAGTGTGAAAAGCATTTTCTGCTCTGTGTCCATTGCAGCCATAGTTTTAAGTGCACTGAGTCCCTTTTGAGATCTTGTCACAACCGTCTTCACATGGTCCTTGAAGGACAGGCTCCTGTCAAATGTGATCCCCAGATACTTCAGTTTGTTCTCTCTGCTGACATTTCTACCATCTATCGCGAGGCTTGGGACATCAGCTCTTACAATCCTGTTGTCCAGAGAGCACCACAAAACAGCCGCCTTTTCCGGGTGGATGACAGCACTCATTTCTGTGCACCAGTCAATCACTTTATCTACTGTCGCCTGTAACTCCTGGGCTGTTTGCTCCCTATCTCTCCCCTGCCTATATGCAAGAATATCAACTGCAAATGCTAGTATTCTTCCAACCCCTGGTGCTTCTAGGTTTGCAATCTTGCTCGTATACACATTAAAGAGCACCGGTGAGACTGCAGATCCCTGTGGCAGTCCCGGGGTTAACATATGTGGCTCTGAGGTCCATGCACCCAGACGGAGAGCAACCTGACGAGAGTGCAGGACGGCTGCTATCCAGTTCACCAACCAGGGATTGACCCCCTTCTCCATCAGTGCGGTCATCAAAATATCATATCGAACTCTATTGTACGCATCCTCGAGATCAAGCGCTACCGCCATCGTTTCATGTCTACTCTGGAACCCCTCATAAACATCAAAGGCAAAAGTGGCTGCATTTGACCAGGTATCTTTTCCTGGCCTGTAGTTCCCCAGGCCTCTTGGAAGAAACTTCCCCCTTTCCAAAAAATCCTGCAGCTTAACAGCGACTATCTTCTCTAACACCTTCCCAAATGTATTTTGAAGGGTGATGATCCTAAAGCCGCGAAGCTTTGACTGATCCTTGAATGGTTTTGGGAGAGGGATGAGATAGCTGTGCACCCAATCCTGCGGTACTGATGCTGTCCTAATGCTCTGGTTAAAGCAGTCAGTCATCTCCTCCAGGTCTGCATCGCTCAAACCCTTCATGTGGCCATACCTGACCCCATCGGGCCCTGGTGCCGTATCTTTTGCCTTTTTCGAAATGTGTTTAACATCTTCCACCCGTATGATGTCTTCATACTGCATATTCTTCGTGGTGCCAGATAACTCCTCTCTAACTGCATCTCTGGTGTCCGCATCATTATGATTGGTCTGCTCTAAAAATCTCTGGAGAAACGCCTCCCCTTTCTCTTTGTCTGTTGTCACGCGCACACGATCATCTCTATAAATTGTTCACACTGTCATAGGCCGATCTTTTCTCTGCATTTGCCTGTGCAGTTTCCAGAATTTTCGCAGTGTTTTATCACCCCCAATCTCCTTCATGAAACATTCCCATTTTGCCTTTTTGGCATCTGCAGCACAGCGCTTGAAAACCTACACCTGGTCTTTCTTGACGTTTTCCGCTGTGTCCACTTCCTTTCGTGAGCTTCGAAGTGTCTGTCGCATTTTCTTTAGCTGCTTCACTGCAGATCTCTTTGCTTTCCAAGCATGGTCTACTTCTGGGGTCCACCATGGGAGCTGCAAAAAAGGGAGTTTTAACAGTCCTGTTGCATGCTCCTTGTCTGAGGCGTCCAAGAAGGCAATCGGTCCACTCATACCGGAAGGTCTTGCGCGCTCTCCCAGCTTTAACTTTCCTGGGTTTAGAGATCAGGACTGAGCATGGCATGTGATCACTCCCATGGTCATTCAAAACAGTCCACTTTACATTAAGGACTGATAGGTAGGTAAATAGGTAGATAGATAGCCAAATAGATAGATAGATGGATAGGAAGGTAAGGTAGGTAGGTAAGTAGGTAAATAGATAGGTAGGTAGATAGATAGCCAGATAGATAGATAGATAGAACAGACAGACAGACAGACATACATCAGCACTCACACAATATATTCAGAACATTATAGGGTTAGGCTGGCCATGGCGGCCATACCACTTCCCCTTCAAGAGAAATTCATATTCCCACGGATTTCAATATGTAAACAATACAATTTCAACTTCAGACTACAGGGATATTGATGTATGCTCGTTAATATTTGTACAATACGTTACAAGCAGATGTGCAGCATTCTATAAGTTTTACTTATATTCAAAGAGTTTTATCTAGATTCTGATCGCAGATTTTAAGAAATCAAATTATTTCTAACTATAAAATGATGCTTTGAAAAGGAAATATTTAGGCTCTATAGAACCAAACATCTATAAAAGAGAAGGTTGCCTCCCTTGGACTAAATAACAACTGTTTGAGCCCTTTCCAGAATTGAATATTGAAGAAGGTTGGCTATTAAAGACGATAAAACAAAGAAAATTGAAATATTTTGGTCACTTGAAACGTCACGAAAATGTGGAGAGAACAATAATGGAAGGATATATGCCTGGGAAGAGAGGAAGAAGAAGGTCAAAGAGCAGATGGGTGCAAGATGTGGCGGATGATCTCCAGATGGGTGTATCAGACGCGGGACATCTTGCTTATGATCGAGAGGTTTTCCGGAAGGTTGTTTTGGCAGCGAGGTTCTGCAAAGGACATGCTACTGAATGAACGAATGAATGAGCCCTTTCCTGTCACCACTGGGGTGAAGCAAGAATGTGTCCTGGCACCAACACTGTTCAACCTAACGTTTTCAGCTATGTTGACGAATGCCTTCGAGAACAAAGACATTGGAATAGACATAACTACCGCATGGATGAAAAGTTATTCAATCTCAGAAGGCTGAAAGCTAAAACAAAAATTAACAGCGACACCGTCAGAGAGCTCCTGTTTGCTAATGATTGCGCTCTATATGCCAACTCAGAGGCAGACATGCAACACACTATTTCAGCTTTCTCACATGCCTGTGCCAACTTTGGGCTCAATATCAACTTAAGGAAGACTGTAGTTATGTACCAGCCAGCTCCAGGGAATAATCACTCTGTGCCGAATATCAAAGTGAATGGTCATAGTCTAAGTGTTGTGGACAAATTCACCTATCTTGGCAGCACCGTGTCACAAGCTGCCACAACTGATGAGGAAGTGAATGCGAGAATCTCCAAGGCCAGCGCGGCCTTTGGCAGACTGTACAAGAATGTATGGGACAGAAATGGAATAAGCCTGCAAACAAAGCTAAAAGTCTACAAAGCAGTTGTATTATCCACACTGCTATATGCTTGTGAAACCTGGACTGTTTATCAGCGACACGCTAGGAAATTAAACCATCCACACAGTCTGCCTTAGGAAGCTACTGAAGATTAGATGGCAAGACAAGATCCCAGACACTGAAGTCCTAGAAAGAGCGTCCATGCCCAGTATCCACACTATACTAATAAAGAATCAGATTCCCTGGGCTCGTCACTTAACTCGCATGCCAGATCACAGGCTCCCTAAACGAATTTTTCTACGGCGTGTTGCGTTGTGGTAAACGCTCCCAAGGCGGCCAGAGAAAACGCTTTAAAGACACTGAAAATCTCACTGAATGCTTTTGGAATTCATCATGACACCTGGGAGACTGCAGCCAGAGACCGAAATTCGTGGCGTGCATCATTACGTAAGGGTGCAGTCATGTGTGAAGCAACCAGGACTGCAAGAACTGTGAAGAAAAGGCAGGACAGAAAAACCACTGCAGGCGATCCTCCTCCTGGAACGTCAAGCATTCTTTGTCCACATTGTCAAACAACATTTCGAGCCAAAATTGGCCTTATCAGCCATCTTAGAACTCACGGCTCCATACTTTCAACCCCACTGAATGAAATGAATGGTCATCATCATTCTTGATGGACAAACAACACAACAAATCACATCGTTGTTAGTACGCTTGCCTACCAAGACAGCGGTCAGGTTTCAGTCCCAATAGTAGGTTTACCGACCAGGACAATTTGTGGGCCGATCCAGCCTAATTAAAATAATTACCAACATTATTTAGATTTATCTGGAAATTATGTGGGAGGTGAGTTGCGTTGATCCCTAAAGGACAGGCTTCTATCAAAAGTGATTCCCAGGTACTGCAGTCTGCTTTCTCTAATCATATTTCTACCATTTATCGAGAGGCTTGGGAGAGCTTTAACAATCCTATTGTTCAGTGAGCACCACAAGACCTTTATGGGCCTGATCTGAAACTTAATAAATGTATATGCCGCGGTTGATTCTTTTTTTATTTTTTATTTTTTTACAAAGGAACGACGGGACTAGCTTATGGAGCTGGAGGACATCCCAGGTAGTAGGCTGCTCAATGTACGATGTGATGACTTTAATGTACGAAAAAGAGAGTGGGACAATACCGTGGAAAACCGACAGGGAAATGCCCTAGCAGAAGCCATGGTGGATTCAGAAGTAGTCTGCATAAACGATGGGAGGCCAACTAAAATGAGGATGAGACCTGGTTATGTGGACACGACTATTGACCTGGCATTTGTTACCCAGTCGGCAGTATTGAATGTTAAATGGACTATCCTGTGTGATCATGGGAGTGACCATCTATCCTGTTCACTATTGATTTCTAAGTTCAACAAGACCAACGCTGTTAGAGCACCTCAGCCCTTTAAATATGAGACCTTATGGGTCGTCTCAGATAGAGGGCAGGCAGTGTCACTAGCAAACCTACTTATGTGTAGTCTCCTTGGTGGACCTCCGAGGTAGAACGTGCATGGAAATCCAAGAGAGCTGCAGTTAAACAGTTACAGAAAGTGCGGCGGACACCTCACAAGAGGAAATGGAGAAAGCTTCGCAAGAAAAGAAAGCCAAGGTGGATGAATTCAAGCGCTGTGCAACAGAGCCCATACGAGCGAAAAAGGAACACTTTATGAATGAGATTAGAGGAGATAAAACACAAGGAATTTCTGCAAATTGGATAAACAGGTGGAAAGGAAAGATCGTCCTGCCACAGTGGGTACAATATACAGAGATAGCGGTTCGCGTTTGACAATGGACAAAGATAAAGGGGAAGCTTTCCTGCAGAGATTTAGCACTGAAGATCAGAACGATGGGGACATCAGAGGCTAAGATAGAAATCTATCTGGTACTATTAAAGATACCTACTGTAAGGATATCATTCAGCTAGACCAGGGGTCACCAAACTTTTTTCTCGGCGGGCCGGATAACTGACAAAATGACGAGCGCGGGCCGCATACTCATTCTGTACAATACTTGCACCGGTCTCCGTGGCAAAGGTCGTACGGACGCGGTTCGTAATCCCGTATATCCGCGTTCGAAACACAGATGCGCGCGATTTGGCAGTAGACCGCATTGCGCTGGCTTTTAACGCTATAGTATGGGTGCGGGTCGTTCAGAAAGCAATGGCAAACTACTGAACTTGCCAAGACATCAACAACAGCAAAAATGCTGGTGTTGACTGCAAACGTCCTGTAAAGGATATGCAACTAACGCTAATAACACTTGCAAGCCAGAATGAATGCTCTGGGAAAAAAGACGAATAACTAAGTTAATCATGGGTGAATGGCGTGTAATGCACACACAAAAACAAAGACAACCAACATATTTATTTACTACAAAAGGTTATCAAAGAAGGCAACGTTAGCAGCAAAGATAGTTACATCAGACATAGTGTGCACATATCCGAATCTCACAAACTAAGCAGCAAAATAGGTTAGTGAGATTTGTGAAGCTGATATTTGGCTTTCAAGATTTCATCCATGTTTGGTTTGAAATTGCAGCATCCAATCTAGAGAATTGCTTTCAAATGTTCATCAGTCAATCTCGTTCGATGTATTGATTTCACATATTTCATTTTTGAAAATGTTTGCTCACAGACATAAGTTGTTCCGAACACTGATACTATTTTTTGTTTCATATTCTTAACAGGACATCGCTGTCAACATCAGCATCTTTCAGCTGATTGTTGATTTCTTGGCAAGATTACGCTCAGTAGTTTGCCATTGCTTTCTGAGCGACCGGCTCACATACCCCTAAGTTACCGACGCGGAGAGAACCGCTAGCAATTCTCGCTCACATCACGTTACTTAGAGAGTATACGGGACTACGGAGAAATTCGTGTAACACCTAAACTAGGGAGACTGGCACTGATGCCATACCAGCGGCAAATTGCTTCAGTTTCGGAAACTCAACATCAGCTAAGCAGCGGTAAAATTCAACAAGTTTTCCTTCTCTTTGCTTCACTTTCAACAAGTAATTTGCTTGCAAATCAGTGAGCATCAACTGTAGTTCAACTGGCACATCATCAAGGTTACAATCAAACGGATTCTGGAACAGAAGAATGCCACTTTCAATTCTTTCAAGATCTGAAAATCTCTCCAAACAAATGCTTTTCAAATCACGAATAATTTTCTTTCGGAAAATCGAATCACTTTTAGCGATTGTAGCGCAAAACTCTTTGAAACAGTGAAAATGAGAAACGTTTTCTCCTTCCTGTTGTATTACAAACAATGAAAGCTTTCTCCGAAATCCTTTTGATGATTCTGCAGAGACCACAGACGAGATTATCTTTTCCCTGAAGTTTCAAATTCAGATCATTCATGTTTGATGTGATGTCGACCAAAAATTACAACTTTGACAGCCAAATAGAATCTGGCAGCTGTGTATCAGCTCTATTTTTGTTCAGTGAGGAAAACATCTATGTCGTTTCGGAGCTTGTAAAAACGAAACAGGACTTGACCGCAGCTGAGCCACACTCACTGATGTGTGATAAGGCAAGTCACAGAAGTCAGAATCAATTTCTTCAAGAAACGCCTTTAACTGACGGTGATTCAGTGCATATCCCCGAATGAAGTTCACAGCAGAAACGACTGGTTTCAGTACGTAAGAAATGTCTAAGTCTTTCCCCACAGAGTACTTGCTAATGATGTATGATGCAGTGTATGAACAGGGCGCACGGAATTTGCAAATTTTCCAACTGAGTCCTGATCTGTACCATCAGAATCTTTCTCATTCCAGCCATGTTTTTTCCTCCATCAATGCTGATTCCACTGAAGGTTATACTTTTTGCACTCCCATTAAAATGTCTTTTCCTGTTGTTGTTCCATGCATGCCAACTCTTCCGTTATTTGAAAGACCAAATTGACACCACAAATGAAGACAAGAAGTTGTCACGTACTCGAGAGATCATTAGACTCATACAGCGCCAGAGAATACCACAACACGTTCCTAGTTTTCTCGCGTATCTGTGGCACTGTGTTCTCTCAAAATTCTTCTGTTCTTCGCACAACTGAACTTGCCTAAGGCAGATAGTTCCAAACAAATCGGCTTTCTCAGGACACAGGTTCCGAGAATGGCAGCCAGGGTTTCCGCGGAAAAAGACCGAAATCGCCTAAATGCAACATTTCTGCCCATCTGGTTTATTACATAAAGTAGGACAGACACTTGGATCATCGCACAGAGTTCCCTGAGCAACGTAAACATTTCCGTAAGGATCTGCTCCAACAGAAAGATTGAAAAACACTGGCCTAGCGACCAACTCGATTAACACCTTGACCGGGGAATTCTTCTGGGTACTTTTGCTTTCTTTCACCCAAAACAAAAGGGAATCCCAGGGTATGACGTCACATCCAGGGGTTCCCTGTGTTGCGCCGAACATTTAGGGGGTTTCCGTGTGTTGCGCCGTAGCTCGGTGCGCAATTCTATGCGGCGGCGGTGGTGCGCTATTCTTTCACTTTCCGGTTAGGGTTAGGGGGTAGGGTTAGGATTAGGATTAGGGTTAGGATTAGGGTTAGTGTGTGTACCCTACCCCTAACCCTAATCCTAACCCTACCCCCTAACCATAACCCTAACCGGAAAGTGATTGCAGGACCGATGCAAATGAGGATCGAAGGGAGACAGAAATGGTTGCCACAGCCCAAAGAAACAACACTGTGGTGTGGGGCAATTGAAACGCACTGACACGCACTCCACCCGAACACAGAGGAGATCACCGTCGGCGCTAAATATAGCTGGTGACTCTAAATATAGCTGGCAAAGTTTGTTTGGGGTGAAAGAAAGCAAAAGTACCTTCTTCTGATCTGGGGAGAATATTTTCGTAATAACACGAGGATTCTATGGCATTTTTATGCTATGTTTGCAACTATATTGCCTCTATTCACACTTGCAGTTCACTTACTTATCACTGTCAAACATAGAAATCCTTGTTACATACCCATAAAGTGGATGACTGGCAAAAATAAGTAAGTATTTCTGGAACATTGTAATTGTGTTGACAGCCGGACGCACCTGGGGGATGGAAAGGTGTGTGTGTGTGTGTGTGTGTGTGTGTGTGTGTGTGTATGTATATGTGTGTTTGCGTGTGGGTGTGTGTGTGTTTGCGTGTGTGTGTGTTGATCTTGAAACCATGGTAATGTCAGAGCGTAGGCGGCGCTACAACGAGCCGGGGAATGATTTGGGATGGTGCGAAATAAGTAAACATTACAATAAACAAGGAACATCTAGATACAGTAATTTATAATTGAAAATTGTAAATTTAAGACACATAGTAGCCAGGAAGTCTCCGCACGTGTGAATCAATCAATCTATCAGGTTCCGCCTCCACAATGAAGGTTGGCTACAATGGATCTCTAACACTGTCTCTCGTCTTGACTGTACATTATATCAGGTTGATGTTCGTCCATCTCTTGATGTTATCTTCCCACTTGTATCGTTGTCTACCTCTTGCTCGCTTGCCCTCAACCTTGCCCTCCAGTATGGTTTTTATAAGAACATCATGTCTTTTAACGTGGCCGAAATATTTCACGTGCCTCCTCTTTATTTCTTTCATCAACTCTCTCTTCATTCCCAGTTTTTCTAGAACCTCTGCATTTGGTTGATTTTGTTTCCACGAAATACGACATATTCGTCTGTATATCAACAAACCCGAGGCTCCCATGCGACTTTCTAGTTGCTTGTTCAATGTCCAAGCTTCCGCGCCATACAGAAGTGTTGAATATACATATAATTTGACAATTATCATTTTTAATGCGCTATTAATTTCTCTAGATGTTAATACTGATTGTGTGTGGAGATTACATATTATTCAAAATATAATATTGACATTTAAATTGTATCACAACGCCTCGAGTTCCATACGTTATATCAAGCATTTTTGAGTACCGTCGGCGGGCCGGATGAAATGACGTCGGGAGCTGATCCGGCCCGCGGACCGTAGTTTGGTGACCCCTGTTCTAGACGTATTGATGTTACCTTTCCTATGTAGTAAGCTAGGAATCCGAGAGAGGGATCATGCTGCATGGGCAACACATAGTCTCTACAATTCAGCAGTTTTTGTGCTATGGAGAAGTTATTATGCGTTTTTTAAACTCACAATGTATATTAGCATAATAAACTATTGCCTATCAAGACGGCAGGGTGCCAGTAAACCTGACATATCGATTTGATTAATTTAATAAAAGGTTAATGATGCTGCTATAAGACTGATATCTTCTTCTTCTTCTTCTTCTTCTTCTTCTTCTTCTTCTTCTTCTTCTTCTTTCTTCTTCTTCTTCTTCTTCTTCTTCTCTCTTCTTCTTCTTCTTCTTCTTCTTCTTCTTCTTCTTCTTCTTCTTCTTCTTCTTCTTCTTCTTCTTCTTCTTCTTCTTCTTCTTCTTCTTCTTCTTCTTCTTCTTCTTCTTCTTCTTCTTCTTCTTCTTCTTCTTCTTCTTCTTCTTCTTCTTCTTCTTCTTCTTCTTCTTCTTCTTCTTCTTCTTCTTCTTCTTCTTCTTCTTCTTCTTCTTTCTTCTTCTTCTTCTTCTTCTTCTTCTTCTTCTTCTTCTTCTTCTTCTTCTTCTTCTTCTTCTTCTTCTTCTTCTTCTTCTTCTTCTTCTTCTTCTTCTTCTTCTTCTTCTTCTTCTTCTTCTTCTTCTTCTTCTTCTTCTTCTTCTTCTTCTTCTTCTTTCTTCTTCTTCTTCTTCTTCTTCTTCTTCTTCTTCTTCTTCTTCTTCTTCTTCTTCTTCTTCTTCTTCTCTTCTTCTTCTTCTTCTTCTTCTTCTTCTTCTTCTTCTTCTTCTTCTTCTTCTTCTTCTTCTTCTTCTTCTTCTTCTTCTTCTTCTTCTTCTTCTTCTTCTTCTTCTTCTTCTTCTTCTTCTTCTTCTTCTTCTTCGTTCTTC
>OY992877.1:151457246-151559746 GCA_963921405.1 Cepaea hortensis | reverse complement strand
AAGTATGGAAAGATGTAAGGAGGTTGTATGAGACAGGGGACATATAGGATATGGGGGATGTGAAAGCAAGTTATGAAAGTATAGGTTGGCAGACCAGGCCAACGATGAAGTTCGGTCCCGGCCAAGGCTAAACCACTTGGGAGGGCGGAACTGGAACATCACCCTTGGAACATGTGGGGAACATGTATTCTCAAGAAGGCTTCTTGACTCTAAGGAGGAGTCTGATAAGAAGAGTTTGCTATGGCGTGGGCAGGTGGTCCCACCAGCAAACAGGCATGTGTACATATTAGATATGATCATGTACTATTCCTATATCCCGAGGGATGGTATATTGATCAGTATTATGTTTACTAATGAACATAGATGATGTAAGGAACGAGTCCAGTGACTCTTTCCTTAATGTTTAGTTCGATTAAATTAGAACTATGATAACAGCCTACTATCACTACTGACGTTAGCGACGACTGGTAGATGATTAGGGATAGGTGAGACCTACGATCAGACTCGTCATTCTGATTTCTTGCTCTGTTTGACGGGCTGTTCTGTGAGGCCAGCTGACATTACTGAACCCATGCTTTACTACTCTCCATATAGAGATAATGCTTTAGTTATATGCATAACTAAGTAGCATGACTGAGGGTTGAGTAGTCATTGGTAGGATGCATGTGGACTAATGTTTGGGCCAGTATACTCTCACCGGTCGCTCTTCCTTTTCAGGAGTTTGCCTGTTGAGGAACCAGTCAACTATATTTGTCGTTGGCGGGAAACCACTTCGTGTGACACAGCGAAGGGTTCAATTCTTTACTTCTCACGCCAGACTCAACCACACCATGTACCCAGTGTGATTCATCATGCGTGCAGGTTTGCCTCCAGTGATTTAGGGGCCCTGAAGGTGCACGTGTGGGACATGATGGTTTGTGTTGTTTTTCTGCATTAGAAGATAATCTATTTCAGCCAGGAACATTTCAGCAATTTGAGCAATCATGCTCAAAGAAGGGAAACACCTGACCGTATATTATTACGATGGTTCCGCCTAAACGCGGAAAAAGATTTAGACACTTGAATGGTTCGTATGACAGCTTTGGTGGCAGGTCTTGAGAAGAACTACACCAGCTATTAATAACTTGTGGCAAGTGTTACCAGGTGGAAGGGACAATAGATTCTAGTCCAACCTGAATTGTCTTCCTTGGAAGTAGATGTCTGATTCTAATAGTGTACTGCACGAGTATGACGACTTTGAACTGTGTTCGTGTAGGACTCAGTGACATATCAGTTGCCTTATCTGATTCTTTAAGCAGTGTTACTGTGATATGAGTACGGGACCATTGAATTGGTTATGGACATATTCTTCAAGCGGTGTTACTGTGATATGGTTGCGGGACCATTAGATTGGTCAGGGACTTATTCTATAACCAGTGTTACTGTGGTGTGAGTACGTGACCATTGAATTGGTCAATAGACTTATTATCCAACCACGGGTAATGTACTACTGAGGGACCATTAGATTGGTCAGTGACTACTTAGGTTCATCGAAGTCACGAATACTTGGAGTCAAATCCAGGAGGATTGTCTCCCAGCCAGTGTTGATAGAGAACTGTGTATTAACAGTGCCTTAGTAGGTGTGATAAAGATGCAGTTGGTCCAGTTGAGTGAGGTCCAGCGGTGACTCTATTGTTGTGGATCCACGCTCTGGGGACGGAGTGGTCTCCAAGGTTCTAGTCATCTCACTGGAAGGAAGCCGGGTGAGTGGCGGACCGACTGGACGGGACATCTGCATCCAATCTACTTCTCAACCTGATGATGACAACCATATCTCTGATTCTGTCTCTACTCTATCCTCTATTTGTGTAAATAGATTATTCTATCAGGACGTTCATTTCAGTTCTATATTCTCAAGGGTAGAATAAACTTTATGTAAGTTGACTTGCTCTTTGTATAATGATTGAGTGTGGTCTCGGACGATGCCTAAGTGTTCATTGTTCCACAGGAGTAGGTAGTTAGTGGGGGTCTAGAATCTGGAGGGGCTTGTAGACATAATTAACTAATATGAGATCAGCCACAGAGTAAAAATGTGTATCTGCCTATCCAACCCCTGGGGTTAGAATACACGGGAGTGCTAGAGACACCTCGGGCGTGCTTCACTCTCACTACCCAAGGCGATCTTGTTACAATATCTAAAGCTGCCAGAAGCTCATCCGAAAACATTGTCCAGCCCAACTGATCAACCTTCTCACAATCAGTCGTAAAACTCCTTTCACCACCTTGCATTTTCGTGCTATTTCTCTAATTGTTCTTTTACTTCCATATTGATTTTGTTTACTTTTTCTTATAATGTCCATCAGTTGTATAATGTCCCCTGTCATCCATTTCATATTCACAGTCTGTTTTATGTCTGGTATTATTTACTTTGTTGAATGTTGTATTGACCCCATTGGCATTTCCCAGTGTTCGTCTATACTATATTTTTCTATAGCAGTTGTTCGTCTAAAAAAGCAAATCTACAACCATATATATATATATATATATATATATATATATATATATATATATATATATATATATATATATATATATATATATATATATATATAGAGAGAGAGAGAGAGAGAGAGAGAGAGAGAGAGTTTAAATGAACTGCTGCTTGCAGACGACCACAGTTTACTGTATGAGAACAATGCCAGTCTCCAGAACTATATAAATTGCCCTGACAACTGCTGCCAGAATTTTGATATGAAGATTAACACCGAAAAGACAGAATTTATGACAATTCAACGAACACCAGTAAAATATAACGTAAATGTAAATTTAAAAAAAAAATCATTAAAACAATTTCATCATCATCAAGTACCATGCCGGCTGGCGTAGCCGTTTATGGTTCTCCACAGATTTTCGGTCTATGGTTTTCTGGATCAACTCCGCTGTTGATATTCCTCCATGCCAACGTCTCAATCCATCTGGCATCATTTCTCTTGGTCTGTCTCCACCTCTCCTCCCCTCGATCTTTCCAGTTGTCACGATGTTCTCCAATGCCTCTCTTCTCACCACATGACCAAAAAAAAAAAAAAAAAAGATGTTTGTTCACTGGGCACTCATGCAGGGTTCTCCCAGCCCATTACTTGATGTCTTTCTCATGTATGATGTAACGATGTCTTCTAATTGGACGTTACTCCTCCACCTTTCGGCCGAGAACATCTCCAGCTCTTTTAGCACTACTAGACAACCCTCGATAAGTTCATAGAGCGTGTTTGTAAAGTCTCACTACACTTTGCATGTAGAACAAATTTGAAAAAATGAAGTACATGACGTCATCCAAAATATGTGCTTAAAAATTCATTAAATTAATTACAATAGTTACTGCTATGGTCTAACGCTGTTTTGGGGAAGCTGGAAAGTACCAATGAAATATTAATTACTAGCTGACGACCCGATCCGGCGTCGCCTAGCTCCTGGCGGGGAGCGTCTCATTTAATTCATATAAGTAGACATTATACATTCAAATACATTTCTCTAAAAGCACAGAGTACGCGTTCGGCTCCTGGGCCCTCGCAGCTAATTTATTGATATTTTATTAGTTATATGAGAATAAATATAACTCTTTTTTTTTTAATAGTCTTAAATAGAATAGATTCTATTTTACTGCAATATACATTATCTCTATACACTTTTATTTGAGCATCGCGTACTCGAACGGTTTTCAGTCTTGCTTGCCGTTGCTCGCCTGTTTCAGATGAACGTGCTTGAGCAGTGCGTACTCGATTGTTTTCCAGATGAACGTGCTTGAGCAGTGCGTACTCGATTGGTTTCCAGTCTTGCTTCCTGTTGCTCATCTGTTTCTGAAGCTCGTAATGCCTTTTTCTTTCGTGTTTGAGGAAAAATTGTTGATTTTAAACTAACTATTTCAGTTGGATCCACGGGAGTGAGAACAACATCTGTACAAAATTTCATCTCAATCGGATGGACCGTTAGGGAACGCATATAGGACACACGCACACATTCTCTTTTAAATATATAGTAGATAACAGGTTTTGGAAATGTCCACCACAGTATTCAATACATAACTATTCACGTATCTTATTATTGTCAAATACAGTCTGCAACATCTCTGTTGTTACTTCCGTGTGTATCGAGCGCCATTTCGTAACACTTGTTCAACCAAAAATAAAATTCTTCCTTCCTTAGATCATGCGCCGACTTGGGCTCAAGAGGAAAGACTAACTAACTAACTAACTTCCTTAGATAACATCATTCTTTTTGGAGTGGAAAGAATTACTCCATCAGACGACAGCCAATCGCTTCATATTGCTTCACGATGGACAGTGGAGCACATTTTTATGACGTCATGTACTTTTTCAAATTTCCTCTACATATAAAGTGTAGTGAGACTTTATAAACACCCTCTACAAGTTATGTTTATGGTCTTCTTACTTTAACTAGTTATGTCCGTTGGTTGTATTATTTTAATCCATTAGAATTCAAAGATTGTTACTCTACAGTACACAAACGTTGGGATTGAATATTCTGAAGTAACATCCGCTGGGGCGGAAAGAGTTAATCTGCAAGCAACTGCCAAATACTTCCACTTCCGCCCGTTGCTACATTTCGGCGTCAAAATGGCGGCTGGACAGTTGTGGGAAGACCGAGATGTTAGATTTGATGTCAATACAAGGTACTAACATTTGCCACATGTTCATATTCGTTATTCAGTTTTATCACCAGCATCAAGTGCATTGCCGGCTGGCGCGGGTGACATTGTTTCTCTGTATCTTCCAATCGCCAACAGCTTGTTGTATTATCAATATTGGTATTACTATTAATTTACTATTAACCTTTTTAGGACGGAACAACATTGGGCCAAATTTAGCTTTCCCTCTGAAGAAGAGTGAGTCATTTTTTTGGAGTACAAAAATGACTGATGTGACAATTTTGTAAATTCCAAAAAAAAAAAAAAAAATATTAGAACACTATATAGGTATATAAAAGTTGTTGTTTGTCCATCAAGAATGATGATGACCATTCATTTCATCCAGTGGGGTTGAAAGTATGGAGCCGTGGGTTCTAAGATGGCTGATAAGGCCCATTTTGGCTCGAAATGTTCTTTGACAATGTGGACAAAGAAGGCTTGACGTTTCTGGAGGAGGATTTTCTGCAGTGGTTTTTCTGTTCTGTCTTTTCTTCACAGCTTTTGCAGTCCTGGATGCCTCACAAGTGACTGTACCCTTGTGTAATGATGCACGCCACGAATTTCGGTCTCTGGTTGCAGTCTCCCAGGTGTCATGATGAATTCCAAAAGCATTCAGTGAGATTTTCAGAGTGTCTTTAAAGCGTTTCCTCTGGCCACCTTGGAAGCGTTTACCACAACGCAACTCACCGTAAAAAATTCGTTTAGGGAGCCTGTGATCTGGCATGCGAGTCAAGTGGCCAGCCCAGCTAATCTGATTCTTCATTAGTAGAGTGTTTATACTGGGCATGGATGCTCTTTCTAGGACTTCAGTGTCTGGGATCTTGTCTGCCATTTAATCTTCAGTAACTTCCTAAGGCAGACTTTGTGGAAGTGGTTTAATTTCCTAGCGTGTCGCTGATAAACAGTCCAGGTTTCACAAGCATATAGCAGTATGGATAATACAACTGCTTTGTAGACTTTCAGCTTTGTTTGCAGGCTTATTCCATTTCTGTCCCATACATTCTTGTACAGTCTGCCAAAGGCCGCGCTGGCCTTGGAGATTCTCGCATTGACTTCCTCATCAGTTGTGGCAGCATGTGACACAGTGCTGCCAAGATAGGTGAATTGGCCCACAACACTTAGTCTATGACCGTTCACCTTGATATTCGGCACGGTGTGATTATTTACTGGAGCTGACTGTTACATAACTACAGTCTTCTCCCAGTTGATATTGAGCCCAAAGTTTGCACAGACATATGAAAAAGCTGAAATATTGTACTGCATGTCTGCCTCTGAGTTGGCATATAGAGCGCAATGATCAGCAAACAGCATTTCTCTGACGGTGTCGCTGTTAGTTTTGGTTTTGGCTTACAGCCTTCTGAGATTTAACAAATTTCCATCCAATCGGTAGTTGATGTCTATTCCAATGTCATTGTTCTCGAAGGTATTGTCAACATAGCTGAAAACATGAGGCTGAATAGTGTTGGTGCCAGGACACATCCTTGCTTCACTCCATTGGTGACAAAGAAAGGGCTCAGACAGTTCTCTTGTACTCTTGCCTGCATACCATCATGAAATAGTCGCACAGTTTGGACAAACATTTGTGGACAGCCATATTTCGCCATAATTTTCCACAGTCCTTCTCTGCTGACTGTATCAAAAGTCTTGGTAAGGTCTGTCGCGGAACCACTGTTAGTTAACGATAAGATGATAAACTAACAGAGACAGCCTGTTTTCACAGCTGCAATTGTTTGTTACTAGTACAGAAACATTCACGTCGGATTAAGGGAACCGCCAGTCCTTGAAAATTCCCTAGGAAACGGGAAATGTCGGCGTGTTGTTTTGTTGAGTCGCGAGATGAAGGGACAGACGGTTGCTTTAGTTGTAGTAAGGGGAGACGAAAATTCCTGTGAAGTTAGGGACGGATTGTCTGCCCCTGAGAACACCCGTTGTTGACAGGAGAATAACGTCACTATGACAATCCCCGATTGCAGAAAACATAAATTCTTTTGCCGCCAGTGTGAAGAATGGAATTGAACTAGACAGAAGTGTTAGCTGACTCGGTTCTAGTGTTGAATAGAATCGCATGTGTTCTGTATCAATTAACATGTATTTTTTTTATGGCAAATTGTGAATTCGATTCAGGATTGAGCTAGGATTGCATAAGGTATTTGCGGGATAGCATCTAGCTGTAAATAATGTGGAATAGTTTGTGATAGATAGAGTTTAGAACTCCATCATAGTGTTGTTGCGTTGTGGTTAGGTAGTCAAGGAGTATCGGCGACAGTAGACAATCACATTGTTAAAATTAACTAGTGTGGGAAGTCAAGTAGCTCAGCTGGTTGGGAATAGTGAAATGGGATGATGTTTAGAGAGATTGAGGATGGTTGGGGGATAGTAAGAATGTCCAATGGTGGGATCTTCCAGTGGGGTCTACTGGGGTTCTACACTTTACATTTTGCTCTGTCCTTGTCTAACCCTACCTCAGACCGAGGTGATGAGCTCCTCTGCCCATGACAGAGTTGGTTCACTGTCATGTATCTGAGTGAGGCCATCGGCCTACGCTCATCTAATAGGGGTCAGTGACAGGTTGCTCTCACCGGGTGTGTTGTTCTCTCTTTTACAGGTACCCTCAGGTTAGGATGAAAACCACTGAAACATGGCAAATTCAAATCCTGGAGAAAGTAGTGCAGGAAGGTTTATACATCAGCCTTTGCACTGGGCCTATGATAGAAAAAGTCTGAAGGACATGGCTCTGGTGAGACGATACCTATAAGCATCCAACAGGATGAATTCTCAGAACAATAATGTTTGTGTTACACGCCACACGAGACCTGAACATTAGTGAGCGTTTTTTTCACATCATGATTGATTGATTGATTGATTGATTGATTTAGGAACCAACATCACAGCATTCGGGACATTCCCATAAGCGCTCCGTCCCCATCCTCAGCAGCCAGCGAAGAGTTCCAACACTAATAGTTCCAGTAGCAATCTGATTTTATGTCCGTCTCGCCTTTCCTCTGAGCGCCGAGCATCGGCCAGATCCCCTCGTCACACCTCGCTGTCTCATTATTACCAGACCATGGTGATCCATTTGCTCCTCTGAGGTGTACACGTGCTCCCACAAGGCCGCAACCACATCTGTTTTGTCATACATCAATACTCCACCAAGTTTTGCCGAGCCAGCCAATCTGTCCGCCTGTTCATTCCCTAGCACACCGGCATGCCCAGGAGAAAAGATCCAGGTGATGCTTGCTACTTGTGACCTCCGAAGCGAAGCAAGCCACTCTGCACGAAGCTTGCCTGTTCTCACCCTCCTCAGCATGCTTTCTGAGTCAGTAACAATCACAATGTGTGTATGTATCGTGTTCTCTATCCAGCGGAAAGCTGCACTGACCACCTCCACCTCCATTCTTAAGCTAGATGTAGTATCATCATACGCCAGGCACTCCTGCACCAAACGCCGACCATTAGTCTTTGCCAAGAACCCCCAGGCACTTCTCCTACCTCTCAAAACCGACCCATCCGTGTAGATAATCACATCACCCGGGCGAGAATTTTCCTGAATTAGTTGCTGAATTTCCACTTCCATGGCCCCTGCTGGCCACTTATAACAGAGTGGATCCGTCATGGGGCTTGGTTAGGTAGCATGGCATGCAAAGGGAAAGGGTCTAGGGGTTGATGCACGCGCGAGCACCGAGAAGTAGAGGTAGTTAGGGACGCTCTCGCGCTGACGTAGGGGTAGCGAGGCAGAAACCATATTAGTGACCACCAAGATCTCTTGTCAACAGGACGTGGTCCGCATTTGTACTCTATGTATTTATTTTGATACCAGATGACAACTCTTGCAATAAACTTGGACATTCTCAACTAACTACTGCTTGGTCTCCATTCAGTTGCATGCAGTTGCTTTTGTGTCCTGTCGCACTGTTAAACACTCTCTACACTCTCGGCTCAATGTGATTATAACCCTGCACAAGTTTGACTGCTCGGCTGGCACTCTGACCCACTCCTCTCCTCGCCTGATGTTCTCCAAGGGGCACACCTGTCTGATCGTATCCTCCGCCTGAGCCATCCATGATTTCCCTCTTATAAGTCTCTGACCCTTAACTACGACCAGCGCCTCATGCAACGGGTGATCTGTGTCTGCAGCTACTCTGAGGTATGCCTTCGCTTGCATCACCATGTGCCTACCAGCAACAGTAGGCAGACCAAGGATGTAACGCATACACACTACTGTGTGTCTCTGGTGCATCCCAGAATGACCCGCATAGCTTCATTCTGTTTGCGCTCTAATTTCACCAGCTGACTCTTTGAGACAGTGAGCAGTCCTAGTCCATAATCAATCACTGAGAGGATCAAGTGCTGGTATAGTGTGAAGAGCATTCTCTGCTCTGTGTCCATTGCAGCCATAGTTTTAAGTGCATTGAGTCCCTTTTGAGATCTTGTCACAACCGTCTCCACATGGTCCTTGAAGGACAGACTCCTGTCAAATTTGATTCCCAGATACTTCAGTTTGTTCTCTCTGTTGACGCTTCTGCCATCTATCATGAGGCTTGGGGCATCATCTCTCACAATCCTGTTGTCCAGAGATCACCACAACACAGCCGCCTTTTCCGGGTTGATAACAGCACTCATTTCAGTGCACCAGTCAATCACTTTGTCTACTGTCACCTGTAGCTCCTGGGCTGTTTGATCCCTATTTCTCCCCTGCCTGTATGCAAGAATATCATCTGCAAATGTTAGAATCCTTCCAACCCCAGGTGCTTCTAGGTATGCAATCTTGCTCGTATACACATTACAGAGCACCGGTGAGATTGCAGATCCCTGTGGCAGTCCCGGGGTTAAAATATGTGGCTATGAGGTCCATGCGCCCAGACGGAGAGCAACCTGACGAGAATGAAGGACGGCTGCTATCCAGTTCACCAACCAGGGATTGACCCCCTTCTCAATAAGTGCAGTCATCAAAATATCATAGCGAACTCTATTGTACGCATCCTCGAGATCAAGCGCTGCCGCCATCGTTTCCTGTCTACTCTGGAACCCCTCATAAACGTCAAAGGCAAAGGTGGCTGCATTTGACCAGTTATCTTTTCCTGGCCTGTAGCTCCCCAGGCCTCTTGGAAGAAGCTTCCCCCTTTCCAAAAAATCCTGCAGCTTAACAGCGACTATCTTCTCTAAAACTTTTTCACATCATATGGGAAAATAACAATAGGAAGTGTCAAGGAAATTAGTAGATTCCTGTGAGACTATGTACAATACTTGAGAGAGGGTGAGAACTAGGACATCTCTTAGAAAGGAATAATGTTAATTTCAAGGGACAGTGTTCTGCGTTTTCACTATTCAGGAATTGTGAAGTCTCAAACTCTAAGAACATTTAGGGACAGTGTTTATGATCAAGTTAGGATCAGTATCGGACTATATCTGTGATTGATGTCCTAGTATCGTGATTATCACAAGCTACGGGAGATATTCTACATCTGGCAGGAGGGACACATCGTTTGGTGAGGTCTTTTGTGCTGACTCAGATGATGTTGTGTAGTCCTTACCATGATGATCGGATGTTGCTCCTGAGCTGTTCGGTCTGATTCTACAGATACACTAGAGTATACGACACACATTCTACACATACACTTCTTACATAGATACACCTTGCTTCATTAAATTATTTGTTATTAATTTTTAGAAGCTAGAGTTGTTGAGTATGTTGTTTTGGGGAAGTGTGAGAGGGGGCATGATCCAGTGGTGAGTGAGAAAGAAAGAGGTATCCATTGACTGAGGGAGTGTGGTGGACGGAATGTGGTGGATTCTCGAGAATAATGATATGGGGTTAAAAATAATGTGGGTGTTGATTCCCCTCTCTCCAGGGACGTCACTTTAAAGGAAACACACGACAAGGTCAATAAAAGTGGAGAACATTTCAGAGTTCTGTTCCTGACATTTCTCTTACAGCTGCCTTGTAGCGAAAATCACGTCAACAGTTTCTCGTTCTTTTCTGAAGCCACATTGACTCTCAGGAAGAAGACCTTGATTGAGATGGGCCGTGATGCGATTGAGAAGAATTCTGACGAGTATCTTCCCTGCAATTAAGAGCAAGGAGATGCCTCGGTGGTTGTCACAGGATTGGCGGTTTCTTTTACGTTTGTAGAGGTGGACTATTGACGCGTCCTTGAAATCTTGTGGCATGGTCTCGTTCACGCATATGTTTGGAAAGACTTGGCGAAGCTGCTCTATTAGGAAAGGCCCACCTGCCTTGTATATCTCTGCTAGGATGGAGCCATGACCAGGCGTCTTTCCACTGGAAAGGTGCTGGATGGCTTTGTTTACTTCCACTTTCGTTGGCAGGTCATCAAGTGTATCGTTAGTGGGAACTTGAGGAAGGCAGTTGATGGTTTCATCATCGAAAAAAGAAGTTGCATTTAAGATGTTGCTGAAATGCACTGCCCAGCGTTGAAGGATTTCTTTCTTATCGGTGACCAATGTTCCCGCATTTGCACTGAGGAGGGAAACTATGCCTGGTGATGAGGACCGTAGACCTCTTTCAGGGAGTAGTAGAAGTTTTTCATATCACGTCTGTCAGCAAAGCCTTGAATTTGATCAGTTTTATTGCTCAGCCAGGAGTCCCGCATGTGCCGAAGTTTCTGTTGCACTACTCTCCGAATGTTATTGAAGGCATTTTTTTTTTTTTAAATGTTGACTTCGGGTCATTCAAATGTGCATGATGAGAAGATGTTTCTCAATCAGCAATTGGTTGATGTCTTCAACATTTTCATCAAACCCGTCTTTATGCTTTCGTGGTTGGGGGGGGGGGGGGGGAAGGGGGGCTGGACCCAGGATTTCTATAGCAGTGTTGTAAATTATGTCCTTTAGGGCTCTCCATTCTGTTTCCGCATCCTGTTTAGCTGCAGCATTGGGCTTGAGGCGCTCTTTCAGCATGTTTTCAAACGACAGCTGCATTTGTTTTGATGTTTAGGCGGGTGACATTTAGTTTTTTTTTTTTTTTTTTTTCATTTTTACCCTTTGAGGACGCTGTGGTGGTTTGATATGTATGTTTATTTTCGAGATAATGAGACGATGGTCTGTCCAAAATTCGGCGCCCCACATGGATTTTGTCACCCGAACGATGACATAGTCAATGAGGTGCCAGTGTTTCGAGCGAGGGTGCATCCATGATGTCCTATTTCTCGTGGGAAGACTGAAATTTGTGTTGGTGATCAGGAGATGGTGTTCGGCACAGGTCTGAAGGAGGAGGAGCCCATTGCTGTTACAATTTCCGACTCCGTACTTTTCAATGATGCCACTCCAAGAGGCTGTGTCCTCTGCCTACTCTGGCATTGAAGTCCCCAAGGAGTATAAGTTTGTCTCCTTTGGCAACAGATGTTAATACATTTTGCAGATCTTCACAGAACTTGTTTTTGACGTCATCTTCATTTGTCATGGTTGGTGCATAGACACTTACGATGGTTGCATGCTTTCCCCCTTTCAGCAGGGGTAACTTAATAGTCATAAGCCTGTCATTTATTCATTCATTAATTCAGTAGCATGTCCTTTGCAGAACCTCGCTGCCATAACAACCCTCCGGAAAACTGCTCGATCACAAGAAAGATGTCCCGCGTCTGATACACCCATGTGGAGAGCATCCGCCACATCCTGCACCCATCTTCTCTTTGGCATTCCTCTTCCTCTCTTCCCAGGCATATAAAAATGTTTGCATACCCTTTACAGGACATCGTTGCCAACACCAGCATCTTTCAGCTGATTGTTGATCTCTTGGCAAGATTACGCTCAGTAGTTTGCCATTGCTTTCTGAGCGATCGGCTCACATACCCCGCAAGTTACCGACACGGTTAGAACCGCTACCGATTCTCGCCGACGCCACGTTACTCACGAGAGTATACGGGAATACGGAGAAAGTCGCTAAATCCTAGGCCAGGGAGACCGGCCCCAGGCACATACCCCTCCATTATTGTTCTCTCCAAACTTTCATGGCGTTTCAAGTGACCTAAATAATTCAATTTTCTTTGTTTTATCGACTTTAATAGCCAACCTTCTTCAATATTCAGCTCTTGAAGTATGTGTCAGGGTCTTAAACCTGGCTCGTTAACCTAACACATGTGAGACAGTACAAATACAACGTGATTTGACTTGAGACTCAACGACACTAAGTTTCGATGGATTTATTTACAGATCACGATCTAGAGATGATCATCACAATACATAAGTTATAACAATACACTTACAAGCACCCACAGCTTACAATCAGTCTCGCAAGATGTACAAGCACTCGACTTTCGGGCCACAGAACTACACAAGCCTTTCTCCCATCATACGTCCAGTCGAGTCCGAGTCCCAGAGCTGTCTGGCTATTTCTCGCAACGCGCCTGCCCACCTGAAGTGGCTTCACGAGGCCTGCGTGCGTCCTGCTTTGTCCTTGCCTGACCGCTGGCTGTCTCGTCAGCCGGCAACCTCGCAGGCAGGTAACTAATACTCGCCTGGCGGGCGTAACGATGTTACAGCATCCCCACTAGGGACTATTCGCCTGGCGGGCGTAACGATGTCCCTGCATCTCTGCTGGCAATACATTAGACTCTGACATGCTCCCCGGGGGCTTCTTCATGAAAGATGTCATCTTTCATGTACACTCTATATACAATACTGGGTTAATATTTTTAACCTGTCAGAGTCAACCTTTCTGTTATATACATTTACTTTGGTGTAGAAATACAAAAACACACATCTTTGCATAGAAACACATAAGAAAATGGACATTGTATCTAAAGACATGTGGTGTTCAACCTTTAACACTCGTCAAGCTTCATCCTCTCGATGGCTGATTACCTTAATTGCATTATTGACCCAGTCTGATCGGTAGTAACAGCTTCCCAAGCAACTACCTCGCAGCCTTTCAAAAAAAAAAAAGTAATAATATGCTTTTTGCGACAAAAAACATCTGGCAAGACCGTAATACGGCTTTATATAGCCGCATTCAACGCTCAAACTCTGACCTCATTTGGCCAGGAGTTCTTGTGTCGGTCTGCAATGTCGGTAACACTCTACCATGCCCAGTAGATGGCTTCTTGGCGTGTTAACAATCTGGCAACAACATGGCTATTTATACACAATACATCATCGTATACATTTCAATTAACGCCCTTGGTGTAATAATGTAATAACAATTAAATGAAAGGGACATAACTTCAAACATTAAGAAATATAATATCTTACAATAATTCTTCTATTTCTCAGCGTCATAGCTTGATGTTTCTTCATACTAGCGAAAAAATGTCGATAGTATGAATAAATTAATCAAGATATGATTCTAAGATTACACTAAATGAAAAATATTAATACACGATTCGTGTATTCGAAATTATTGAATCGTAAATAGTTTAGAAATGTTATAACTTTTTAAGCTTTTGTTTGTCGTCTGCTAATTTTAAACTAAATTTCTAAATCATCCGGAAGTACACACGAACAGCTGATGTTGAAATTTGTAGAACACATTTGTTCCGGTCTGATGTAGTAAAACGGAATGTGCAAAGTTCTGATCGTTCATGTGTTGGTTGTTTCACTGGAAAAACTTCTGGATTTCGATTGACTGAAGTGGTGTAGATGTCAATGTTCAGGTCACACTTTCACACACGGAGTTAAAATATCACTGGATATGTTCCAAATGCAGATACCACGGATAAATTTGACAGTTCGCTTGCGGTAAGTTCAGAGCGAATGTGGCACTGTTCTTGTTTCGTAATATATACAATTAATAAAGTTCTCTTTCTACCACACACTACACAATTATTCACGACAATCACTACGTTAATAATAAAATAAGAAAAACTATATATATTGGGAATGAACCCTATCACATCATATAGACATACACAGCTTTCGTGAAAAAAAAACTTCACTGATGCATGGCTGTGTTGGTCTGAGTGTATTTTACACACTGCACTCAGACATTGGTGCTTAATGGGTCGGTCGGACAACGGCACAAAAGATCGGAAATCGTGTTGGTTCTGCCCGCGATGTGTCGAACTTCAAAGCTGTAATCTTGAAATTTAAGAGACCAGCGAGCTATCATTTGGTTGGAAGGTACACCTGAATTGATAAATCTCAATGGACTACTGTCAGACTCCACAATAAAATGACGTCCCAGGAGGAATCTGGAAAATTTAGTTATACCCTCAACTAGAGCAAGGGCTTCCAACTGCGGTGTCGACCAAAAGCGTTCTCTAGGTTTTAATTTTCTCGAGAAGTAATATACAGGATGTAGGATGTTATCATGTTCCTGTAACAGAACTGCTCCAATCGCTACGGAGCTCGCGTCTGTGCGTAATCTGAAAGAAATAAGAGAATTTGGCAATTTGAGAATGGGATTCTTTAAACTATTCTCAGAGAAATAAGATAATACTTTCTGGAATGCAAATTTTAGGCATTCATTGCTTACAATTTTCTCGGGTTGATCTTTTGTTAGTAAGTTAGTAAATACTTCGGTCAGTTCAGCAAAATCTGGTATGAACTGCCTATAATAATTTATAAGTCCCAACAAACTTCTGACTTGCTTTTTCGTAGTCGGAAGTGAGAGTTTTAGTATCTTGGACACAATGTTATCGTCTGTCGTGACAAAGCCATTAGATATTTTGTACCCCAAGAAGGATATTTCCTGATAGGCTATGCCTACTTTTGCAGGCTTTACCGTCAGTCCGTGCTGTCTAATGCGTTCAAAAGTCTGTTCTAATGTCTTTATGTGGTCTGTCATTGTCTTTGTGTGAACACAAATGTCGTCTATGTAACAGATAATATTCGGTATGTCTACTAGTAGA
Source organism: Cepaea hortensis (assembly GCA_963921405.1). NCBI lineage: Eukaryota > Metazoa > Mollusca > Gastropoda > Stylommatophora > Helicidae > Cepaea > Cepaea hortensis. Next base: position 151,544,260 of record OY992877.1, on the reverse strand, counting down.
AGTCGTGTCATACGTAAGAATGTTGCTGGGGCATTGACAAGCCCAAATGGAAGTTTGCACCATTCGTACAGTCCCCAAGGTGTGGCAAAAGCTGTCAGATGTCTGCTCTGTTCGTCTACTGCTATTTGCCAGTAACCTTTTGTCATGTCTACCTTCGTAAAGAACCTAGCGTCTGTCAGTTCTGTCAATAGATCTTCCGAGTTTGCCATTGGCTCTAAATCTAAAAGAGTTATCTTATTTAATTTCCTATAGTCGACACAGAGTCTTATTGTGTTGTCCTTTTTGCGTACTATGACCATTGGAGATGAGAAATTTGATTGGGATCGTCTAATGATGTTGTTTTGATCTAAGCTGATGATCTCTTGATGTAAGTGTTCTTTGTAATGCAATGGAATGGTGTATGGTCTGCATTTTATGGGTGTATTTGACGTGAGTGTGATGTGATGTTGTACTAATTCTGTTTGTCCTGGGTTGTTGGAGAAAATGGTGTTGTACTGTTGTATGAGCTGTTTGCAACTGTCTGTTTCTGCTTGAGTTAACTTTGGGTTGATCTTAATTTCCTTCAAGCAGTTCGTCGTGTTTAATGCAGGTGTTGGAATTTCGTCACTAGCCTCGTCATCTTCATGGTCTATTATCACTGTACATGCTGTTGTATCGTCTTGTTCGTTGTCTCTGTTGTAATATGGTCTTAGCATATTGACGTGGAATATTTTGTGTTTGTCTTTTATTTGGATCTCATAGTCTACAGGTGAAATCTGTCTCGTCACTTTAAATGGTCCTTGCCAAGAATCAGTCAATAAGTGTCTGTCACTAGGTAGAAGAAGAAGAGCGTCCTGTCCAGGTGTCAACGTTATTGTCCTGTTACCTTTGTCAGCATATTGTCTATATGTAGCACCAGATAATTTTAGTGCATCCTTTGCAATTATACAAGATTTGATGATTCTTTCACGCAATGATGTAACATATACGTATGATGATATGGGTTTGAGTAAAGGAGTGGATTCCGTTAACATTTGATGATAGATGCTTAATGGGCCACGTGGTTTGGCACCATAGATAAGTTCAAAAGGAGAGAAACCTGTACTAGCCTGTGGCACCTCGCGATAAACAAAGAGAATAGCAGGTAAATATACGTCCCAGTGATTGGGGTGCTCTTGCGTGACTTTAGCAAGCATATGCTTTAAATCACCATTAAATTTTTCTATAATTCCGCTCGAGTGAGGATGGTACGGGGAATTGAAACATTGCTTCACTCCTAACATTTTGGTGAAAGCTTGAGTAGATGCGGCGATGAACTGACTTCCCCTATCTGATTGGATTGTGTCTGGAAATCCTATCCGTGAAAATATATGGAAGAAAACTTCCATTATGTCATTGGCAGTTATATTCTTTAGCGGAATCGCTTCAGGCCAGCGGCTACATTGATCAATAATAGTTAATATATATTTATTCCCTCTGGTTGTTATCTGATTAAGAGGGCCCACTATGTCGACAGATATTTTCTCAAAAGGTCGACTGGCTAAGTCAGTAATTTGTAACTTTGCCTGTGTTTTTTTCCCTTTCTTTACAAGTTTTTGGCAGATGTCACAACTCCTGCAATATTGCTTAATGTCATTGCAGAATTTGGGCCAATAAAACTGTAATAATAATCTTGATCTGGTCTTAGCGTATGCCATATGCCCTGCAAGAGGTATATCATGGGCAAGATGTAAGGCTTGCTTACGATACTCAATTGGCAAAACAGTTTGCTCTGTTGTGGTGTCACCTCTGGTATAATACCTGGTGAGGATACAATTTTTCAACGCAAAATGCCATCTTGCATTTTTGGTTAACTTTGGCTTTTGGCCGATCAGATTAAAATATTTTGACAATGAAGGATCAGCCTTTTGGGCTGTTACAAAAGTCTCCTTCATGGTTTTAGGAGGTAGTAATACTGGGCTAAGCATTTCTATAGCCTCAGTTTGATTAATTTCATCTTGCATTCTAGCAGTAGATCTGGTTACTGCGTTCACACATTCAATGATATCAGATGGTGATGAAATAGTGTTATCACTGATGCCATGAGATCCTAGTGCTACGTTAGCTACCATACATTCATTAGGTGGTACAACATTATCAATGATGACATTTGATGGTGATGTTGTGATCTCATTAATGCAAAGAGATGTTATGTCATGAGGCATATCATTCACCTCTGGTAAATTTCCAATTATAATATCACACACCGGGTTTGTTAATGCTGCGCATTTTACTTTCCCAGTGAGGAAAGATGTTTGAATATATGCCCATGCTAGTGGGTACTTTTCAATATTGCCAGAGAATGTTCTGCATGTTACGTGCCTGCCTGTATAGTCTGTAGGCATTATGAACGTTCTCTTCAGTCCAATCAATGAACTTCCCGTGTCCCGAAGGACTGTAGCAGACTTGCCATTCACGTATCCCTGATGGATGTTTATTCTGCCTTTGGAGTCTATTACCAAATTAGCTTCTTCATTGGCAATAGGAATGGAGTGGCCGCATGTTAAAATACCATCTTCATAAAAGGTATTACAAACAGTACATTTATTTGCGTTAAACATATCAAAAGCCTGTGCTGAGTTCACAGGGTGTTTTTCTGATTGTTCTTCATCTGATGATGAACTATCAAATAAGGCGGCATTGGCTTTCTTGGTGTTTTGCCTACCTTTACAATCATGGCGATAATGTCCATACGCCTTACAGAGGAAACATTTACGCAAATTTCTAAAAGATTTACGCTCTTTATCTTGTCTGTTTACGAAGTTCTGTAAATATGTAAGATATGCGGGGTTTTTGTCGCACATCTCACCTTGATGATGTGACATTCTACAATAGTTACAATGGTTGTACTTCTCTGATGTAGGCTTATAAGGTTTTTGCCTACTATAGGGTTTGTCATAGTTAGCCGATGCTACAAAATTGGTTTCAGTAGCTTCACTGGCAAAACAATGTTTGTTGGCTGTGTAATAAGCCGAACCACGCCTCTCAATCTGCTCTACACTCGTACATTCATTCTCTTGCAAAAACTTTGAAAATGCTGATGGAATAGATGAAATGACTTTATCTCTGATGATAAGATCTTCTAACTTTTGATAGTTCTTATCAATTTTAGCTGCTGAAGTCCATTTGGAAAATATATCTCGGACTAAGCAGAGGTAGTCAGAGAACGTTTGAGTCGGTTTGGGGCTCAACTTGCTGAATTGTTCTCTGTAACCTGCCTCATCTAACATAAAATGTGCCATAATCTTTGATTTTAGATAATGGTAATCTTTCCTGAGGTCTTTGGGGATAGTCTCTATGACTTTCAGAGGCTCCCCTGATAAACTTCTCATATAAATTATATTCCATTCAGACAATGGGGCCTGGTAATGGTCCATTAAAGTCTCAAAATTTTGGGTGAAGGCTGCAATGCAGTCACCCGAGGTATAATTTCTTACGATACCTTGATATTTCTTGTACTGGTTTTCTTTCTCCAGTCTCTCAGATTTCTTGGACTCTTTGTTTATGGCCGTCTCAGTATCAAGTTGTTTGATTTTTAGTTGCACTTCCAGCTCTTCCCGTTTACTCTGAGCTGCTATCTCTGCCTTCTTTAATTCTGTCTCTCTTTCAATCTCTGCTTGCTTTGTTTTTGCAGATAGCTCTGCTTCTGCTTGCTTGGCAGCTCTTTCAGCTGCTCTTTCTTCACGCTCGTGGTATTCAGAGTATTTCTTCTCACTCCACTTCGTTAACTCATCACCTGTTAACTTTAACTTCAACCCCATATCGATGAAATCATTTAATGACGACATGATGGAAAATGCAAATGAAAAATCAGACACTCAATTTGTTACAAGTTGTTAGTAACGTGAACAATTTACAATTGTGTTCTAATTACAATATGTGCCTAAATTTGCATCCGAAAGTATATAGAAAGAAAAAATATACTCAAGTGTCCTGGATGCGGTGAAGAACGGTTGAAATTTGGGCTAGGAACTGTAGGGTCGCTACTTCTAAACACAAATGACCTCTACGGGCAAGGGTTTCAGATGGCACAGAAAACCTGCTTTGTTTTTGGAGGAAATAAATTAACGTCTGTTTGATGTGGTGTGTATGCTTGTCACTAAGTTTTGGTTAGGTTTGTATGGCGTTGAGGGTAATTGTAGGTCGTAATGTTGTCAGTCAACAATTTTTTTCAAAAACACACGTCACTTTCTTTCCGAAACTTTCTGCTTTCTACAATTCACTTTACAAAGACAATCTAACTATATCTCAACACTCTACAACATTGATGACACATCACTTACATTAAGATGACATTCAGTAAGGACATAGACATCAAGTTTACAAGATGGCGACAAGGTCACAATGGCGACAACTTCACAATGTCGACAAGGTAAAAACGGTGACAAGTTCCACAATCACAAATGTTTTACACGTTTACAAGATCAAACAATATGTATGCACTGTACGTTTACATTTAGTCTCCATGTTCAAACAATGTAATAATATATACCAAAATGAGCCTTTACAATCACATTTAAATGTACTCTAAAGTTGAACAAAAATTTCTAAGTTCAGAAATCTAGGTTTTAAATGTTAATTACTTAAACCACGTTCATTTTAAAGCCGGACGAATGCCACCACGTCCACACATGTCAGGGTCTTAAACCTGGCTCGTTAACCTAACACATGTGAGACAGTACAAATACAACGTGATTTGACTTGAGACTCAACGACACTAAGTTTCGATGGATTTATTTACAGATCACGATCTAGAGATGATCATCACAATACATAAGTTATAACAATACACTTACAAGCACCCACAGCTTACAATCAGTCTCGCAAGATGTACAAGCACTCGACTTTCGGGCCACAGAACTACACAAGCCTTTCTCCCATCATACGTCCAGTCGAGTCCGAGTCCCAGAGCTGTCTGGCTATTTCTCGCAACGCGCCTGCCCACCTGAAGTGGCTTCACGAGGCCTGCGTGCGTCCTGCTTTGTCCTTGCCTGACCGCTGGCTGTCTCGTCAGCCGGCAACCTCGCAGGCAGGTAACTAATACTCGCCTGGCGGGCGTAACGATGTTACAGCATCCCCACTAGGGACTATTCGCCTGGCGGGCGTAACGATGTTCCTGCATCTCTGCTGGCAATACATTAGACTCTGACAGTATGGATGCATTTCTTCTTTTCTTTACCCAATATATTCTTAGAACTCGTCTATAACATTTATATTCAAAGGCATTAATGCGCTGTTCAGCTTGTTTAGTATGTGTCCAGGTCTCACAGGTGAATGTTGCAATGAGAAAGATGCGTGTTCTTAAAATCTGATTTTTGTAGTTCTATCTGACCCACTCCATAATTTATTCAGCTGTTTTAGTCTTTGAAGAGCAACAGCTATTCGTCTTTTAATTTCTTTCATTGTGTCACCATTGTTGGTAATCAATGATCCAAGATACTCCAAATTTTCGACCACCTCCAAATTTTCCTCTTTAACACATATTTCTTTCTCCATAGTAGTTTTATCTGTATGCATTATCTTTGTTTTCGCTATGTTAAGATATAAGCCGTGGTTTTTACTATTCAAATGGGTTGAGGTTATTAGGTTTTCTATACCATTCTGTGTTATGGATAACAATACTGTATCATCAGTGCCATACGATATGTCGGGGTGTAGAATCAATTCCAACAAATAACTGTATAAATAAATTCGACTCGAAAGCAATAGCAGGTTAGAAGCCAAACGAACTAAAATGACGAAGTCCAGTCAGTTACCTTTTAACAGTTATGACGCCGTTTATTTTTCACAGCGTGCAGACTTGCGTCAACAATAAACAATAACTAAATTTACGGTACCTGTTCTGTCCAGGTTGGGTCGTAAGAAAAATATCATTAAGATTACTGATTGTTGCAAGCCATCCCTGTTCGAAGATCAACAATGTCCTTGTTCGTCGTCGCGGAATCCTTCTGTCAATCCGCCAAGTATCCTTCGTGCCGCTTCACAGACATCTAGTTTTCTGCGTTTATTCGTGGCTACGATAAGCGCTGCTTCGATTTCCAAGTATTCAGTCAGTCACTGAAGCGCCATCAAGCCAATATTTAGCCCACCTATGGTTGCAGAATTAACATGAGCTGCCGCCTTGATCAAACGCCCAAGTTAGTCTGTTGTTATTGACATTGTCGTGTGACGATTCTGTGTAGTCGCGTCATCTCCTTCACTTTTCTTAGCGCTTTTGTTCTGGGATTCTTTGATCTATCTAATTTACGTCATTATGTCGCACTTGCTCCTTGGCAACCACCATATCGAGTCTCTGGTATGTCATGACCTGTGATATTTAGGGCATCATGTTTATATTATCTCTGACATGTCTGATTATATTTTCGGCGTACAGGTTAAACAAATAAGGGGACAGCACACATCCCAGGCGGAGGCGGACTCCTTGCTTGATGTCAAACCAATCTGATGTCTCACCATCTATTCTAACCGCTGCTTGTTGGTCTAGATATAGCAGTTTTATGAGTTGTATTACATGTGATGGGAAGCTCATATTCCCCATGATTTCCAAAAGTTTCTGATGTACACAGTTAAATGCTTTTGAATAATCCACACACAAAAATGAGAATAGGTTTACATCACATTCTCTGCACTTTTCTATTATTAAACACAGGTTGAGTATGTGATCTCTTGTTCCTCTTCCTTGTCTAAATCCAGCTTGAACCACGTTAATTTCTTCTTCCATTTTCTTACGAAGTTTTTCCATTATGAATTTTAGTAGAATTTTACTTGCATGACTGATCAGGGCAACAGTTCTATTCATTCATTCATTCATTCAGTAGCATGTCCTTTGCAGAACCTCGCTCCCATAACAACCCTCCGGAAAACCTCTCGATCATAAGCAAGATGTCCCGCGTCTGATACACCCATCTGGAGATCATCCGCCACATCCTGCACCCATCTTCTCTTTGGCCTTCCTCTTCCTCTCTTCCCAGGCATATACCCTTCCATTATTGTTCTCGCCAAACTTTCGTGACGTTTCAAGTTTTTTTTTTTTTTCCGCGTTTCCATCCTGTTTCAGGATATTGCGGTCAACACCAGCATCTTTCAGCTGTATGTTGATTCCTAGGCTAGATTACGCTCATCAGCACGCCACGACTTTCTGAGCGACCGGCTCCATACTCTCATAAGTCACTTTTGCGATTCGAACCACTGCTAATTCTCGTCGCGTCACGTGACGAGAGTATTCGGAGTTAGCGGAGAAAGCTGCTTGTTTTATCGTCTTTAATAGCCAACCTTCTTCAATATTCAACTCTTGGAGTATGGATGCATTTGTTCTTTTCTTTACCCAAGATATTTTTAGAACTCGTCTATAACACTTATATTCAAAGGCGTTTATGCGCTGTTCAGCTTGTTTAGTAAGTGTCCATGTCTCACAGGCGTATGTTGCAATGGGAAAGATGCATGCTCTTAGAAATCTAATTTTTGTAGTTCTGTCTGTACCACTCCATAATTTATTCAGCTGATTTAGTCTTTGAAGAGCGATTGATAGTCGCCGTTTAATTTCTTTCATTGTGTCCCCGTTGTTGGTAATCAATGACCCAAGATATTCAAAATTTTCCACCACCTCCAATTTTTCCCCATTAATGTATATTTCTTTCTCCATAGTAGTTTTATCTGTATGCATTATCTTTGTATTTGCTATGTTAAGATATAAGTTGTGATTTTCACTATTCAATTGGGTTGAGGCTATTAGGTTTTCCATGCCATTCTGTGTTGTGGATAGTAACACTGTATCATCAGCATATCGAATCTCTGGTATGTCATGACCGCCGATATTTAGGGCATCATATGGCTCCCTGTTTATATCATCTCTTACATTTCTCATTATATTTTCAGCGTACAGGTTAAACAAATAGGGTGACAGCACGCAGCCCTGACGGACTCCTTGCTTGATGTCAAACCAATCTGATGCCTCTCTATCTATTCTAACTGCTGCTTGTTGGTCTAGATATAGCATTTTTATGAGTTGTACTACATGTGATGGAAAGCCCATATTCCTCATGATTTCCCAAAGTTTTTGATGCTGTACACAGTCAAATGCCTTTCAATAATCCACAAAATATGAGTATAGGTTTACATTAAATTCTCTGCACTTCTCTATTATTAAACGCGTGTTGAATATGTGATGTCTTGTTCCTCTTCCTTGTCTAAATCCAGCTTGAACCACGTTAATCTCTTCTTCCATTTTCTTACGAAGTCTTGCCATTATGACTTTTAGTAGAATTTTACTTGCATGACTGATCAGGGCAACAGTTCTATAGTTGGTGCATAATTTCAGGTTGCCCTTTTTGGTATTGGAATGAAGATAGTTCTCTTCCAATCTTTTGGCCATATACCATATCTTTTTACCTAATGCTTAATAGATTTGTATGCTTTCTTCTCCTCTCGCTTTAATTAGTTCAGCTTGTATCTCATCACATCCAGGTGATTTATCATTCTTCAGCTTCTTTATTGCCCAAGCAATTTCATCTAATGAGGGTTCAGGTTCTATCTCTGCTGTCATTGGTTCATGAATCTCATTCATATGCTCAATGTCATTCATATCATACATTCCATTGCAGTACTCCTGCCATCTTTCTAGAATTTGTTTAGATTCTGTTAAGGAATGTCCTATCTTGTCACAGATAACATTAATTGAGGTTGAACATTTCTTGTCAATAACTTCATTTCTTTGAACATTTCGTAATCTCTTCCAGCCTTATGATATTGCTCTATACGGTACAGGGATCTTGTATATATTGGTTTTTGTCTTTTCTTGTGTTCTTTCTCATTTCTCGAGTTAAAGATTTATATTGCATCCTACTGTTATCGGATTCACCCCCTTTCTGTTTTAGTTCCCTTCGTTGTTTTATTAATTCTAACGTGTCTGATGTAATCCATGGCTTATGTTGCTATTTCTTAGTAGGAATTAAATCTTTGACTGCAGTTATCAAGATAGCTCTACCTTGTACTGCCAATTCATCAGGTGTCAATTCCTCCTGTATAGACGACATCAAGACCCCTAAACAATTCTTCACTTTATGTTGTATGCATCTAGTATTTTTGTGAGATCAAAACGCAGTGGCCTTGGTCCTCGGGTACGCTTTTTGAGTTTTACTTTCAGATCTGCTTCTAATAACGGATGATCTGTATCACAGTCTGCACTTCGTATGGGTTTTGCAGATGTTATGCTTGATCTCCATCTTCTTTGTATTAAAATATAATCTATCTGATTTTTGGTAATACTGTCCGGGGACTTCCACGTGAAGAGTCTTCTTGGGTGTAGTTTAAAAAGTGTGTTGGCTGTCGTTAACTCATTTTCTGTGCAAAATTCAATTAATTTGTCACCTGCATCATTTCTATTTCCCAATCCAAATTTTCCTATAACGTGTCTTTTATGTTCAGCTCTTCCTGTATGCACCTTTGCATTAAAAGATGATTACCTTATATCTTTCAAATAGACTTATGAATGATTTAACTGTGAACTTATTTCCGGCTTTATTCAGAAGTAGATTCAGAATGCCCAGGCAACATTAAGATTAATTTTACACATCAGGGCTGCGATGTATCATTTGTAATGCTTTGAATTATTGCTACAATCGTATAGTAATTTTGCAAACACATTCTGACATTCCCTTTGCTACTAAAATGTATTAAATATTGTAACATCTAGACATGATCATGTAAGAGTAATAAATATTGATAACCAATATAGCAAGCTTAGGAGTAGTGAACGAGTTTCCCAATCCTGACTTTCCTGGTTCGAAGTCATCACGGGTGATTTGGGAGAGGATCGCTTTGTATTGATTCTCACAGTTGTTTGATGGACATCCGTTCAGAAAGCAATGGCAAACTACTGAACGTAAAATTGCCAAGAAAAAAAAAAAAAAAAACAGCCAATAAATGTTGTGGTTGATTTAGACGCCCTGTAAAGAACGTGCAATTAAATGTTTAGTATAGCAAAGCTGCAGACATATTTGCACATCTTTGCCATTGTCACGGAATTTGTGTTCTGTGCAGATATTCGCATTGTGTCATCTATAGTAAGGAATCGAAGCAGTTATGTTGGCATCTATATGCAATAACGGGACCATTTACACATGAAACCAAACAGCTACATTCCTTCTGCAATGTCCTTCTCCATCCATCCATCATGTGCCATGGGGATAAGCGTGGGTGGTCATGTTTCGCCATCTCGCTCAATCACCAGAGTCGTGGATCAGCTCCTTGTTTCTGTCTCGACCATGCCACGTAGCCAAGCCATCCAAGTATTTACTTCTCGGTCTGCCCCTTGGTCTCTTCCCTTCGATCTTGCCAGTTGTCACCAAGTTCTCCAATTCATTTCTTCTCATAACATGCCTAAAAAATTGTGACTGTCTACGTCTAATGTCTCTAATCAGTTTACGATCTTCATTTGTTTCTTGAAGGTCATGTTCATTGTTTGTTTTTCTGTCTGTCCATAGCATTCTTTGCATTTTCATCAGAAACCACATTTCTACAGCCATCAGAGGTTTTTCAGCTTGTCTGCTCATTGTCCACCTTCACATTCAAACAAAAGTACAGATTCTATGTAGCACTTCAACACTCTTTTTTCTCGTTTCAATTGCTATCTTTTTATTGGCCAGTATGTTTTTCATCTTGCAAAAGGCTACCTTCGCAATGGCAATTCTTGTTCTAATTTCTTCAAGGCATCTTCCATCGGATGTTATGACTGTTCCGAGATAACTGTATCGATTCTTTTGTTTAAGAATATGCCAATTTACTTGTATATTGACATGTTTTGCGTATCCTTTTACAGGACTTAGCTGTCAACAGCAGCATCTTTCAGCTGTCTGTTGATCTCTTGGCAAGATTACGCTCAGTAGTTTGCCATTGCTTTCTGAGCGGCCGGCTCAGTATCCGCAAGTCACGAGCGGGGGTCGAACCACCTCAGTTCTCGCTCCGCTGCGAGACTCTGCGTGATAAACGGGATTACAGAGAGAAAGTGTTGTAACCCCACAGCCAGAGAGACCGGCACTTGTATATTACATCGTGGTATTTCCTTCTTCCCAGTGACGACCATAATCTGTGTCTTTTTACAATTCAATTCTAACCCTAATTGCTCACTGTGTGCAACAACCGCATCTACTAAATGTTGCATGTCCTGTTCATTGTCTGCAATAAAGACTGTATCATCTGCATATCTTATGTTATTGATGTATTGTCCCCCAATGATGATTCCTTCCATATCTTCTATATTTTTGAAAATATTTTCACTTTACAGAGAAAAAAGATCTGGAGACATTACACATCCCTGTCTCACACTTCTCTTAATAGGCCTATTTCATTATAAATTCTTGTGGCAGCTTGTTGTTTCCAATATATGTGTTTTACAAGTCTAAGGTCTTTTCCAGCAATTTGTAGATCTTCAAGCATCCTTATCATGTCGACATGTCTCACTTTATCAAAAGCCTTTGTGTAGTCAATAAAGCAAAAGTGTAGATCTTTGTTTACTTCTATAGTACGTCCTTCTATTGTAATAAGTCTTGGCGATTGTTCTTGCTCTAATTCACAGTTTAAACTCCATTAAAGTGAAAGCTGTTCTGTTATGCTATCATGAAGCACAGTGGGCATTCCTTAGCGTTGTGCACATCATTATCAATATTAACGTCAGCTATTTTGTCTTTACTAATAAATTAATATAGTACCGAATGTTTGCCTAATGGAAGATTGTCAGTACAATATCATAATTATAACCCAAACAGATATGACTGAGCTACCATATGACAGTAGACGGTACTACGTGCTTTCTGTTAGCAATGCATGTTGAGTGGCGATCACCAAACCCGACACTCCACATTGTGCCAACGCCTCCCGGCGGGGAAGCGCATTTGGAAGGGTAGAAACCTTATCTTGATGCGAGGAAATGCAACCTAAATACTAAATGTCATGGCAGAACAGACCAAGCCTTAAGCCTTGGTCGGCAACTGGTCTAGGATTGAAGCTCTGATAGGTTGACAGTAAGACCATTGCTCTGCTCATCAGACAGTTTCTGCAGCTTGTCTTCTTCTAGACCAGGGGTCACCAAAGTTTTTTTTTTCGGCGGGCCGGATAACTGAAACAATGACGAGCGCGGGCCGCATACTTATCTTGTACAATACTTGCACCGGTCTCCGTGGCGAAGGTCTTACGGACGCAGTTCGTAATCCCGTATACTCGCGTTCGAAACACAGATGCGCGGGATTTGGCAGCAGACCGCGTTTCGTTGGCATTTTACTCTAAGGTATGGATGCGGATCGTTCAGAAAGCAATTGCAAACTACTGAACGTAAACTTGCCACGACATCAACAACAGCAAAAAATGCTGGTGTTGGCTGCAAACGTCCTGTAAAGGATATGCAACTAACGTTAACAACACTTGCAAGACAGAATGAACGCTCTGAAGAAAAAAGACGGGTGAATGGCGTGCAATGCACACAAAAAAACAAAGACAACCAACATATTTATTTACTACAAAAGGTTATCAAAGAAGGCAACGTTAGCAACAAAGATAGTTACATCAGACATAGTGTGCACATATCCGAATCTCACAAACTAAGCAGCAAAAAAGGTTAGTGAGATTTGTGAAGCTGATATTCGGCTTTCAAGATTTCATCCATGTTTGGTTTGGAATTGCAGCATCCAATCTAGAGAATTGCTTTCAAATGTTCATCAGTCAATCTCGTTCGATGTATTGATTTCACATATTTCATTTTTGAAAATGTTTGCTCACAGACATAAGTTGTTACAAACACTGATACTATTTTTTTGTTTCATATTCTTTACAGGATATCGCTGTCAACATCAGCATCTTTCAGCTGATTGTTGATTTCTTGGCAAGATTACGTTTAGTAGTTTGCCATTGCTTTCTGAGCGACCGGCTCACATACCCCTAAGTTACCGGCGCGGAGAGAACCGCTACCAATTCTCGCTCACATCACACTACTTACGAGAGTATACGAGATTACGGAGAAATTCGTGTAACTCCTTGACCAGGGAGACCGGCACAGGTGCCATACCAGCAGCAAATTGCTTCAGTTTCGGAAACTCAACATCAGCTAAGCTGCGGTAAAATTGTCCTTCTCTGTACTTCTCTTTCAACAAGTCATTTGCTTGCAAATCAGTGAGCTTCAATTGTAGTTCAACTGGCACATCATCAAGGTTACAATCAAACGGATTCTGGAAAAGAAAAATGTCACTTTCAATTCTGTCAAGATTTGACAATCTCTCCAATAAAATGCTTCTTCAAGTCACGAACAATTTTCTCTCGGAAAATCGAGTTTGACATATTCGGTGATTGTAGCGCAAAACTCTTTGAAACAGTGAAAATGAGAAACGTTTTCTCCTTCCTGTTGTATTACAAACAATGACAGCTTTCTCCGAAATCCTTTTGATGATTTTGTAGAGATCACAGACGAGATTATCCTTTTCCTGAAGTTTCAAATTCAGATCATTCATGTTTGATGTGATGTCAACCAATAATTACAACTCTGACAGCCAAGTAGGATCTGGCAGCTGTGGATCAGCTCTATTGTTTTCAGTGAGGAAACCATCTATTTCGTTTCGGAGCTTGTAAAAACGAAACAGGACTTGACCGCAGCGGAGCCACACTCACTGATGTGTGATAAGGCAAGTCACAGATGTCAAAATCAATTTCTTCGAGAAACGTCTTTAACTGACGGTGATTGAGTGCATATCCCCGAATGAAGTTCACAGCAGAAACGACTGGTTTCAGTACATAAGAAATGTCTAAGTCTTTCCCCACAGAGTGCTTGCTGATGTATGATGCAGTGTATGAACAGAGTGCACGGAATTTGCAAATTTTCCAACTGAGTCCTGATCTGTACCATCAGACTCTTCCTCATACCAGCCATTTTAATCCTCCATCAAAGCTAATTCCACTGAAGGTTATACTTTTTGCACTTCCATTAAAATATATTTTCCTGTAGTTGTTCCATGCATGCTGCAAACGGATGCCAACTCTTCCGTTATCTGAAAGTCCAAATTGACACCACAAATGAACACGAGAAGTTGTGACGTACTCGAGAGATCATTAGACTCATACAGCGCTAGAGAATATCACAACACGTTCCTAGTTTTCTCGAGTATCTGTGGCACTATGTTCTCTCCAAATTCTTCTGTTCTTCGCACAACTAAACTTGCCGTAAGGCAGATAGTTCCAAACAAATCGGCTTTCACATGACACAAGTCATTGTCTGCTTCCATAATACACTCTTTGATGAAGTTGCCATCAGTAAACTGTTTTCCTCGTTCTGCCATCTTATACACAGTGTTGTAGCTTGTAAGAGTGACAGATTCATTTTCAGCAAACTTTCTTGTGAAGAAATTTCTTTGTGTTTCAAATCCACGTTTCATGGACTCATATTTCTCAGAGCGTAACTTTTCAGAAAACTTTCAATACGTTGATAGATGTTTTGTTTCGTAGTGACACCGAAGATTGTACTCTTTCAATAAGGCAACATTTTAGCTGCATATTATGCAACTGATTTTCCGGTCCTTTGTTTCCACAAAGAAGTACTTTACTCCCCATTCTTCATTGAAAACGCAACATTCGCCGTCCACTGCTCTTTTCTTAGTAGCCATAATGAAGAATGAAGCATACGGGATCTGAAAATGAAAAAGACATTGAATTAGAAACATAATTAAAATCCTATTGACACACAAGAAAAGCAGGTGACTAGGGGTCTCTGGTGAAGCTACGGCACACCATAGGTACATGGTAATATATATATATCTCATAATAATGTTTGCAAAATATATAAATAGGGCCGGCCTAAATAAACAGCCTAGAGCAGAGTTTTTCAACCGGGGTTCCGAGAGTGACAGCCAGGGAAACAGACCGAAATCGCCTAAATGCAACATTTCTGCCCATCTGGTTTATTACATAAAGTAGGACAGACACTTGGATCATCGCAGAGAGTTCATTTAGCAACGTAAACATTTGCGTAAGGATCTGCTCCAGCAGAAAGATTGAAAAACACTGGCCTAGCGACCAGCTCGATTAACACCTTGACCGGAGAATTCTTCTAAGCTGGGGATAATATTTTCGTAATAACACGAGGATTCTATGGCATTTTTATGCTATGTTTGCTACTTTATTGCCTCTATTCACACATGTAGTTCACTTACCTATCACTGTCTAACATAGAAATCCGTGTTACATACCTAATAAATGGATAAAAGACGATGTATGTATGTATGTCTGTAGGGATGTATTTGATGCGTTCGATAACGGTCCATCCGATTGAGATGAAATTTTCTACATGTATTCTTTTCATTCCCGTGCAGCCAACTGTCATAGTTTGTTAGTGTACAATCAGCTATTTACTTACACAAATTTAATATTTAAATTTACATTATCATTTATATATAGCGAGAGGACTTAACTTAAGAAAAGTTATTTCAAGGGGCATAACTTTTGAATAGCATTGCTATATATTTTATATATAGATTGTTGCATTGTTTTCAAAGATTTATAAACTCTTTGTCTACAGTTATTTACATGCATATGAGTTATAATAATAATGATATAATCTTTAAGGCATTTTCAAAGTTTTCATAAAAATAATGCATCTATTTAAATAGTGAAAATTTTCTAACTTATCTTTTTATGTTTAAAGAAGTTATCTACAATCATGTAGGTGATTAAAAACAGTTTTCATTAAAAATAATGGATGGTGTGTGGAAGGATATTCTTAAGTTAATTTTTTTTGTTATATGAATTTAATGAGACGCTCCCCGCCAGGAGCTGGGCGAAGCCGCGCCGGGTCAGATAGATAGACAGACAGACAGACAGATAGTCGGGAACGGGAGCTTATGTGACTACTTATATGAATTAAATGAGATGCTCCCCACCAGAGGCTGGGCGAAGCCGGGCCGGGTCAGACAGACAGACAGACAGACAGATAGTCGGGAACGGGAGCTTATATGACTACTTATATGAATTAAATGAGATGCTCCTCACCAGGGACTGGGTGAAGCTGGGCAGGGTCAGACAGACAGACAGACAGACAGACAGACAGACAGACAGATCCCCGCCAGGGCCTGGGCGAAGCCGAGCCGGGTCAGCTAGTACCTAATAAATGGATGACTGGCAAAAATAAGTAAATATTTCTGGAGCATTGGACTTCTGTTGACAGCCGGGCGCATCTGGGGGAGGGAAAGATGTGTGTGTGTGTGTGTGTGTGTGTGTGTGTGTGTGTGTGTGTTTGCGTGTGTGTGTGTGTGTGTGTGTTGTGTTTGTGTGTGTTGCTCTTGCAACCATGGTAATGTCAGAGCGTAGGCGGCGCTATAACGAGCCGGGGAAGGACTTGGGATGGTGCAATATAAGTAAACATTACAATAAACAAGAACATCTAGATACAGTAATTTATAATTGAAAATTGTAAATTTAAGACACATGGTAGCCAGGAAGTCTCCGCACGTGTAAATCAATCAATCAATCAGGTTCCGTCTCCACAATGAAGGTTGGCTACAATGGATCTCTAACACTGTCTCTCGCCTTGACTGTACATTATATCAGGTTGATGTTCGTCCATTTCTTGATGTTATCTTCCCACTTGTATCGATGTCTACCTCTTGCTCGCTTGCCCTCAGCCTTGCCCTCCAGTATGGTTTTTATAAGCGTGTCATGTCTTTTAACGTGGCCAAAATATTTTACTTGTCTCCTCTTTATTTCTTTCATCAACTCTCTCTTCATTTCCAGTTTTTCTAGAACCTCTGCATTTGGTTGATTTTGTTTCCACGAAATACGACATATTCGTCTGTATATCCACATACCCAGGGCCTTCATGCGACTTTCTAGTTGCTTGTTCAATGTCCAAGCTTCCGCGCCATACAGTAGTGTTGAATATACGTAGCATTTGACAATTATCATTTTTAATGCGCTGTTAATTTCTTTAGATGTTAATACTGATTTTGTGTGGAGATTACCTATTATTCTAAACATAATATTGATATTTAAATTGTATCACAACGCCTCGAATTCTATACGTTATATCAAGCATTTTTGAGTACCGTCGGCGAGCCGGATGAAATGACGTCGGGGGCCGATCCGGCCAGCGGGCCGTAGTTTGGTGACACCTGAGCTAGACGATGTCAAAGATGTATTGAAGAACAAGCAAATGACACCTCACCAGGGCCCGATGGGGTTAGGTGTGCCCACATGATGGATATTAGTGATGGAGACAAATCTGGAGGACAGAAGAATTACCCCATGACTGGAAAGAGTCATTATTGATACCTATCTTTAAGAAAGGAGACAAGTTCCAATGTGGAAATTATAGAGGAATATCACTACTGTCCACAAGCTATAAGATACTATCCGCAGTATTACTAAATAGACTAAAACCATATTCAGAAGACATATTAGGTGACTACCAGGCGGGTTTTAGACAAAACAGATCAACAATAGATCAGATATTTATCTTACGACAAATAGCCGAGAAACATTGGGAATATAAAAGAGATCTCCATAACAATTTTGTGGATTTTAAAAAGGCTTATGATAGTGTCCATAGGAATAGTCTATGGAATGCTATGCAGGAATTTGGAATACCAAGGAAGTTAATCAACATGACCAGACTATGCATGGAAGATACTTATAATATAGTAACATATAAAGGCAGGAAATCAGACCCCTTCCAAATAACATCTGGCTTGAAACAGGGTGATGCACTATCGCCGCTACTCTTCAATCTGGCTCTAGAGAAAGTTGTAAGGAAGATAAAGGAGGAATGTGATATTGGAGGAACATCCAAGCTGCTTGGTTATGCAGATGATATAGATATTATAGGGCAAAGTGAACAAAAGACATTGGAAATATTGACTCACTTAAAGGAAAAAGCCCAACAGATGGGGCTGGTTATCAACCAAGATAAGACAGAATATATGGTAATTTCAAGAGACGGAATGGCTAGAAACTCTGGCCACATACAAATAGATAATATGACCATTAAAAGAACGGAAACATACAAATACCTGGGTACGATCTTCAACTGCTCCAACATCATAAGGGAAGAAATACAAACTAGAATCAACTCTGGAAATAAGATATACTATGCACTACAACATCTACTAAAATCAAAGGCGCTATCTCGTAACACCAAAATCACAATATACAAAACACTGATCAGACCAGTTGTGCTGTATGGCTCTGAAACCTGGAGTACAACGAAAGGAGACGAAGCCTTGTTACAAGCCTTTGAGAACAAAATTTTAAGACGCATCTTT
Organism: Cepaea hortensis; assembly: GCA_963921405.1. Taxonomy (NCBI): domain Eukaryota; kingdom Metazoa; phylum Mollusca; class Gastropoda; order Stylommatophora; family Helicidae; genus Cepaea; species Cepaea hortensis. Next base: position 151,525,955 of record OY992877.1, on the reverse strand, counting down.
GGACCCATTAGGGATACACAAAGTGGAGAGTGGAAAAGAAGAAGTAACAAAGACATTTATGATCTGTTTAAGTCCCCGCTAATCACTGGTATCATGAAGGCTAATAGACTACAATGGCTGGGGCATATAGAAAGAATGGAAGATAATAGGGAAACAAAACTCGCTTACACTCAGGAAATAAATGACCGTAGACCCCGAGGTAGACCAAGAAGGCGGTGGAGAGATAATACATGTACAGACCTACAAGCACTTGGAATCAACGACTGGCAAGAGAAGGTCCACCAGAGAGACGAATGGAGACGGATTGTATTTGCAGCAAAGAACCTCAATGGCTCGGAACGCTGAAGAAGAAGAAGAAGAAGAAGAACTTATGGAGATGGCTGCTTGCTTTAATCTGACCATCAGGGTGACATCAGAACCCCAGGTTTGGGCGCATAGCTATTTAACACCATTTCCTAAACCAGGCAAAGATCATTCAAAGCTAAATGGATTTATGATTATTAACCTACATAATACTTTTGACAAGATGCTGGAGAAGATCGTTGCTGTTAAGCTTCAGGAAAATTTAGAAAGGGAAAAGCTTACCCACCCCCACCCCCCCCCCCCTCTTCCCCGTAAGGTTTGGGATGTTACCGGCCAGGGAAAGATACTTGGTCAAATGAAGCCACTTTTGCCTTCGATGTTTATGAAGAGTTCCAAAACAGACAGGAGATAATGGTGGCAGCAGTCGATTTCGAGGACACGTACAGCAGTCAGATGTGATATTTTGATGTACGCTCTTATGAAGAAGAGAGTATTCCTTGGTTGATGAATTGAATTGCAGCTGTTCTGTATTCTCATAGCGTGGTTCTCCGGCTGGGTACATGGACCTCTGAGCCATGAATCAAAGCCCTCGGACTACCATAGCGGTCAGCAGTTTCCCCTGTGCTTTTCAATGTGTATACGAGCAAGATTGCAAGCCTCGAAGCTCCAGACGATGTTCTTGCATACAGGCAGGGGAGGGACAGAAATCAAACAGCTCAGGAGATGCAGGCGACACTGGACAAAGTAATGGCGTGGTGTACGAAGATGAATGCCGTCGTTAACCCAGAAAAAGCGTCTGTCTTGTGGTGCTCTCTGGAGAATAGAATTGTCAAAGCTGACCTCCCAAGCCTCACAATAAATAGTAGAGCTGTGAATAGAGACATGATGTGGGTATGAAATGTGATGAGGAAAGTAAACTCGCTACCACATCTCCTTGTGGACCGAGATGATCTCCGTGGTGTTGTGGTTAAACCACTGGCCTCGCGCTCCGAAAGAAATGGGCTTGTTATGGGACACAGGGATTCGGTTCATGGGTGTAATTTTCTGGGAGACTCCTGTGGGCCCGTAGTGCGTGTGCTCTGTGCGACGCTTTTGACAGTTCCCTCCGTGGAAAGGGATCCAGCCATCTGGGATAAAACCAGTTGAAATGAAATGATCCCTCTTACCTTCCAACCATATTCAATATGCCGTGGCCTAGAAATTGTGAAGGCCTAACACTTCACACTCCATAGGTAGTATATGCTGTGGGACCATCTCCACCGTACATAGACAGACAGACAGACAGGTAGACAGGCAGGCAGGCAGACAGATAGATAGATTGGTAGGTATGTAGGTAGATAGATAGATAGATTGATTGACTGATTGATTGATTGATTTAGGAACCGACATCACAGCATTCAGGACATTCCCATAAGCGCTCCGTCCCCATCCTCAGCAGCCAGCGAAGAGTTCCAACACTAATAGTTCCAGTAGCAATCTGATTATATGTCCGTCTCGCCTTTCCTCCGAGCGCCGAGCGTCGGCCAGATCCCCTCGTCACACCTCGCTGTCTCATTCTTACCAGACTATGGTGATCCATCTGCTCCTCCGAGGTGTACACGTGCTCCCACAAGGCCGCAACCACATCTGCCTTGTCATGCATCAATACTCCACCAAGTTTTGCCGAGCCAGCCAATCTGTCCGCCTGTTCATTCCCCAGCACACCGGCATGCCCAGGAGAAAAGATCCAGGTGATGCTTACTACCCGTAATAGATAGATAGAACAGACAGACAGACATCAGCACTCACACAATATATTCAGAACATTATAGGGTTAGGCTGGCCATGGCGGCCATAACACTTCCCCTTCAAGAGAAATTCATATTGCCATGGATATCAATATGTAAACAATACAATTTCAACTTCAGACTACAGGGATATTGATGTATGCTCGTTAATATTTGTACAATACGTTACAAGCAGATGTGCAGCATTCTATAAGTTTTACTTATATTCAAAGATTTTTATCTAGATTCTGATCGCAGATTTTAAGAAATCAAATTATTTCTAACTATAAAATGATGCTTTGAAAATGAAATATTTAGGCTCTATAGAACCAAACATCTATAAAAGAGAAGGTTGCCTCCCTTGGACTAAATAACGACTGTCTGAGCCCCTTCCTGTCACCAATGGAGTGAAGCAAGGATGTGTCCTGGCACCAACACTGTTCAGCCTCACGTTTTCAGCCATGTTGACGAATGCCTTCGAGAACAACGACATTGGAATAGACATCAACTACTGCATGGATGGAAAGTTAGTCAATCTCAGAAGGCTGAAAGCTAAAACAAAAATTAACAGCGACACCGTCAGAGAGCTACTGTTTGCTAATGATTGCGCTCTATATGCCAACTCAGAGGCAGACATGCAACACAATATTTCAGCTTTCTCACATGCCTGTGCCAACTTTGGGCTCAATATCAACTTGGAGAAGACTGTAGTTATGTACCAGCCAGCTCCAGGGATTAATCACACTGTGCCGAATATCAATGTGAATGGTCATAGTCTAAGTGTTGTGGACAAATTCACCTATCTTGGCAGCACCGTGTCACAAACTGCCACAATTGATGACGAAGTGAATGCAAGAATCTCCAAGGCCATCGCGGCCTTTGGCAGACCGTACAAGAATGTATGGGACAGAAATGGAATAAGCCTGCAAACAAAGCTAAAAGTCTACAAAGCAGTTGTATTATCCACACTGCTATATACTTGTGAAACCTGGACTGTTTATCAGCGACACGCTAGGAAATTAAACTACTTCCACACAGTCTGCCTTAGGAAGCTACTGAAGATTAGATGGCAAAACAAGATCCCAGACACTGAAGTTCTAGAAAGAGCGTCCATGCCCAGTATCCACACTTTACTTATGAAGAATCAGATTCGCTGGGCTGGTCACTTGACTCGCATGCCAGATCACAGGCTCGGTAAACGAATTTTTTACGGCGTGTTGCGTTGTGGTAAACGCTCCCAAGGCGGCCAGAGAAAACGCTTTAAAGACACTGAAAATCTCACTGAATGCTTTTGGAATTCATCATGACACCTGGGAGACTGTAGCCAGAGACCGAAATTCGTGGCGTGCATCATTACGTAAGGGTGTAGTCACTTGTGAGGCAACCAGGACTGCAAGAGCTGTGAACAAAAGGCAGGACAGAAAAACCACTGCAGGAAATCTTCCTCTAGAAACGACAAGCATTCTTTGTCCACATTGTCAAACAACATTTCGAGCCAAAATTGGCCTTATCAGCCATCTTAGAACTCACGGCTCCATACTTTCAACCCCACTGGATGAAATGAATGGTCATCATCATCCTTGATGGGCAAAAAACACAACAAATCACATCGTTGTTAGTACGCTTGCCTACCAAGACAGTGGTCCGGTTTCAGTCCCAATAGTAGGTTTATCGACCAGGACAATTTGTGGGCCGATCCAGCCTAATTAAAATAATTACCAACATTATTTAGAATTATCTGGAAATTATGTGGGAGGTGAGTTGAGTTGATCCCTAAAGGACAGGCTTCTATCTAAAGTGATTCCCAGGTATTGCAGTCTGCTTTCTCTAATCATATTTCTACCATTTATCGAGAGACTTGGGAGAGCTTTAACAATCCTATTGTTCAGTGAGCACCACAAGACCTTTATGGGCCTGAGCTGAAACTTAATAAATGTATATGCCGCGGTTGATTCTTTACTTACAAAGGAACGACGGGACTAGCTTATGGAGCTGGAGGACATCCCAGGAAGTAGGCTGCTCAATGTACGATGTGATGATTTTAATGTACGAAAAAGAGAGTGGGACAATACCGTGGAAAACCGACAGGGAAATGCCCTTGCAGAAGCCATGGTGGACCCAGAAGTAGTCTGCATAAACGATGGGAGGCCAACTAAAATGAGGATGAGACCTGGTTATGTGGACACGACTATTGACCTGGCATTTGTTACCCAGTCGGCAGTATTGAATGTTAACTGGACTATCCTGTGTGATCATGGGAGTGACCATCTATCCTGTTCACTATTGATTTCTAAGTTCAACAAGACCAACGCTGTTAGAGCACCTCAGCCCTTTAAATATGAGACCTTATGGGTCGTCTCAGATAGAGGGTATGCAGTGTCACTAGCTAACCTACTTATGTGCAGCCTCCTTGGTGGACCTCCGAGGTAGAACGTGCATGGAAATCCAAGAGAGCTGCAGTTAAACAGTTGCAGAAAGTGCGGCGGACACCTCAAAGCTCACAAGAGGAAATGGAGAAAGCTTCGCAAGAAAAGAAAGCCAAGGTGGAGGAATTCAAGCGCTGTGCAACAGAGCCCATAAGAGCGAAAAAGGAACACTTTATGAATGAGATTAGAGGAGATAAAACACAAGGAAATTTCTGCAAATTGGATAAACAGATGGAAAGGAAAGATCGTCCTGCCACAGTGGGTACAATATACAGAGATAGCGGTTCGCGTTTGACATTGGCACCTTGCCGTCTTGACAGACGATAGTTTGTGCTTTAAAAAGGCATAATAACTTTTAACTATGGCGGTAGCGAGTGTGACTGATAAGGCCAATTTGCGCTGTAAATGTCCGTTCACAGTGGGTGCATGTGAACACGTGGTCATTTCCACCATCATGCACCATCTTACGTCTCAAACGCTTGGTGTGTGACTTTTCTGCAATAATTTTCTCCTTTGACTTTATTCCATTTCTGATATTTGCCCTCCATGCAACACGTTCAGCGGCGACTTGCTCCCAATGTGCATTATCAATGCCTGTATCAATCATGTCCCGCTTACACACATCTTTGTATCGTAGTAGAGGCCGACCCTGAGATCTCTTACCCATCTGTAATTCACCAAAAAAGATATCCTTTGGTATTCTACCATCATCCATCCTCCTAAGATGTCCTATCCATCTAAGTCTACGAAGACTGAGCATGGAATAAACTGTCACACAACCTGATCTTTCCAATACTTCAGTATTTGTGATTTTGTCTTGCCACTTAATATCAAGAATTCTTCGCAGACACCGCATATGAAAGCTGTTTAAATTGTTCTCTTGGTGTGAGTAAGTTGTCCAGGTTTCACTGCCATAGAGAAGAGTACTAAGGACACAGGCTTGATAGACAAGGACTTTTGTTTTGGCAGTAAGCTTCCTGTTCTCCCAGACTCTTTTTCTTAACCTGTTCATTGTTGTTGCTGCCTTACCAATCCGGATGTTGATTTCCTGATCTAGGGATAATTTGCTATTTACCACTGATCCTAGATATGTAAAATGGTCTACTATCTCTAGTTCGGCGTCGTCAATAAAGATTGATGGTACCCCATGTGCACCTTGTGACATAATCTGTGTCTTCTTTTTGCTAATTGTTAAACCAAATTCAGAACAAGCATTGGAGAATGCAGATAGTAGACATTGCAATTCTTCCTCAGAGTGGGTCGTAACTGCAGCATCATCTGCAAAAAGCAACTCTCTGATCAGTACCCTCCTAATTTTGGTCTTAGCCTTCAATCTCTCAGCATTGTAGAGGCCGCCATCTGAGCGTGAGTGAATGTATATACCACCATCCTGATCACGAAAGGCATATTTCAGTAGAAGTGAAAAGTATATTCCAAAGAGGGTGGGAGCTAGTACACAACCTTGCTTAACTCCACTCTTGATTTCAAATTCTTCAGAAGTTGCACCATCAAACTTGATTATACCCCTCATGCCTGTGTGGAACGATTCCACAATGGACAGAAGAGTTGGTGGGCAGCCAATCTTCTTTAGTGCCTTGAACAGACCCCCACGACTGACCAAATCAAATGCCTTTGTGAGGTCGATGAAGGCAATAAACAGTGGTTGATTCTGTTCACGGCATTTTTCTTGCATTTTTTCTTGCGTTTGACAATGGACAAAGATAAAGGGGAAGCTTTCCTGCAGAGATTTAGCACTGAAGATCAGAACAATGGGGACATCAGAGGCTAAGTTAGAAATCTATCTGGTACCATTAAAGATACCTACTGTAAGGATATCATTCAGCTAGACCAGGGGTCACCAAACTTTTTTCTCGGCCGGCCGGATAACTGACAAAATGACGAGCGCGGGCCGCATACTCATTCTGTACAATACTTGCTCCGGTCTCCGTGGCAAAGGTCGTACGGACGCGGTTCGTAATCCCGTATACCCGCGTTCGAAACACAGATGCGCGCGATTTGGCAGTAGACCGCATTGCGCTGGTTTTTAACGCTATGGTATGGGTGTGGGTCGTTCAGAAAGCAATCGGAAACTACTGAACTTGCCAAGACATCAACAACAGCAAAAAATGCTGGTGTTGACTGCAAACGTCCTGTAAAGGATATGCAACTAACGTTAACAACACTTGCAAGACAGAATGAATGCTCTGGGAAAAAAGACGAATAACTAAGTTAATCATGGGTGAATGGCGTGTAATGCACAAAAAAAAAAAAAAAAACAAAGACAACCAACACATTTATTTACTACAAAAGGTTATCAAAGAAGGCAACGTTAGCAGCAAAGATAGTTACATCAGACATGGTGTGCACATATCCGAATCTCACAAACTAAGCAGCAAAAAAGGTTAGTGAGATTTGTGAAGCTGATATTTGGCTTTCAAGATTTCATCCATGTTTGGTTTGAAATTGCAGCATTCAATCTAGAGAATTGCTTTCAAATGTTCATCAGTCAATCTCGTTCGATGTATTGATTTCACATATTTCATTTTTGAAAATGTTTGCTCACAGACATAAGTTGTTCCGAACACTGATACCATTGATTGTTTCATATCCTTTACAGGACATCGCTGTCAACATCAGCATCTTTCAGCTGATTGTTGATTTCTTGGCAAGATTACGCTTAGTAGTTGGCCATTGCTTTCTGAGCGACCGGCTCACATACCCCTAAGTTACCGAAGCGGAGAGAACCGCTAGCAATTCTCGCTCACATCACACTACTTACGAGAGTATACGAGATTACGGATAAATTCGTGTAACCCCTAGACTAGGGAGACCGGCATCGATGCCATACCAGCGGCAAATTGCTTCAGTTTCGGAAACTCAGCTAAGCAGCGGTAAAATTCAATTCAATTTCCTTCTCTGTGCTTCTCTTTCAACAAGTCATTTGCTTGCAAATCAGTGAGCTTCAACTGTAGTTCAACTGGCACATCATCAAGGTTACAATCAAAATGATTCTGGAAAAGAAAAATGTCACTTTCAATTCTGTCAAGATCTGAAAATCTCTCCAAACAAATGCTTCTTCAAGTCACGAATAATTTTCTTTCGGAAAATCGAGTTTGACACCTTCGGTGATTGTAGCGCAAAACTTTTTGAAACAGTGAAAATGAGAAACGTTTTCTTCTGCCTGTTGTATTACAAACAATGACAGCTTTCTCCGAAATCCTTTTGATGATTCTGTAGAGATCACAGACGAGATTATTCTTTCCCTGAAGTTTCAAATTCAGATCATTCATGTTTGATGTGATGTCGACCAAAAATTACAACTTTGACAGCCAAGTAGGATCTGGCAGCTGTGTATCAGCTCTATTTTTTTCAGTGAGGAAAACATCTATTTCGTTTCGGAGCTTGTAAAAACGAAACAGGACTTGACCGCAGCTGAGCCACACTCACTGATGTGTGATAAGGCAAGTCACAGAAGTCAAAATCAATTTCTTCAAGAAACGTCTTTACCTGACGGTGATTGAGTGCATATCCCCGAATGAAGTTCACAGCAGAAACGACTGGTTTCAGTACATAAGGAATGTCTAAGTCTTTCCCCACAGAGTGCTTGCTAATGATGTATGATGCAGTGTATGAACAGAGTGCACGGAATTTGCAAATTTTCCAACTGAGTCCTGATCTGTACCATCAGACTCTTCCTCATACCAGCCATGTTAATCCTCCATCAAAGCTGATTCCACTGAAGGTTATACTTTTTGCACTCCTATTAAAATATATTTTCCTGTAGTTGTTCCATGCATGCTGCAAACGGATGCCAACTCTTCCGTTATCTGAAAGTCCAAATTGACACCACAAATAAACACAAGAAGTTGTCACGTACTCGAGAGATCAGTAGACTCATACAGCGCCAGAGAATACCACAACACGTTCCTAGTTTTCTCGAGTATCTGTGGCACTATGTTCTCTCCAAATTCTTCTGTTCTTCGCACAACTAAACTTGCCGTAAGGCAGATAGTTCCAAACAAATCGGCTTTCTCAGGACACAGGTTCCGAGAATGGCAGCCAGCGTTTCCGCGGAAACAGGCCGAAATCGTCTAAATGCAACATTTCTGCCCATCTGGTTTATTACATAAAGTAGGACAGACACTTGGATCATCGCACAGAGTTCCTTGGGCAACGTAAACATTTGCGTAAGGTTCTGCTCCAGCAGAAAGATTGAAAAACACTGGCCTAGCGACCAGCTCGATTAACACCTTGACCGGGGAATTCTTCTGATCTGGGGATAATATTTTCGTAATAACACGAGGATTCTATGACATTTTTATGCTATGTTTGCAACTGTATTGCCTCTATTCACACTTGCAGTTCACTTACCTATCACTGTCAAACATAGAAATCGTTACATACCCATAAAGTGGATGACTGGCAAAAATAAGTAAGTATTTTCGAGTACCGTCGGCGGGCCGGATGAAATGACGTCGCGGGCCGGATCCTGCCCGCGGGCCGTAGTTTGGTGACCCCTGTTCTAGACGCACCTCTAAAAAGTACTGGAGAGTTTTGGTCATAGACCATAACTTTAGGAAGGGAAAATCCCAACTGCACCTCCCCGTGGTAGAGGATGGAAACACACCACGGTGTGGCTAACACAGCTCTGGGGACCGAGTATCCACCGGAATAAGTGGACAACTCTGCAGCTGAGCAGAGCAGGACACTCACTTGTCCTTACAGTCGGAAATGGCTGCTAAAGGTAGAGGTAAAAGACCACCATGTGAATGTGGAAGGCAAGGGGAAACCACCACATTATCTTCCCAAGACTTCATGGCAAAACACATATCAGAGTTATTGAACGACGTTAATGGCTGTCTTAGGACATCCTCGTCCGGTAGGGACAGTCATGAGCCATAGGTGACACCAGACCGTCATCCAGCTACTGATGGCAAAATCATAAATAAAATAAATAAATTTAGAGTAGGAACATGGAATGTTAGGACATTAAATGAGCTAGGAAAGATGAACAATGTTCTAAGAGAAATGGATAGCATGATTATGAATAGGCGTTAGTGAGATGAGATGGAAGGGATCTGGCAAAATTATAGCTGATAACCACACAATAATTTATTCTGGAGGGGATACACATGAAAAGGGTGTAGGAATAATACTTGACAAAGAAACAGCTAAGTCTCGTAATGGATACTGGTGTATTTCAGATAGAGTTATTTTTGTCAACATCAAAGGCAAACCAATAAATATAAATATTATACAAGTATATGCACCAACATCAAGCAGTAGTGAGGAAGAAATACAACACTTTTACAACGAAATAGAAATGGCGATGGCTCAAATTAGATCACAGGAAATAAAAATAATACTTGGAGATTTTAATGCAAAAGTAGGAAAAGGAAAAATGGAGGATGTAGTGGGGAATTATGGTTTAGGTACAAGAAATGAAAGAGGGGAAAAGCTAATAGAATGGGCAAATAGCAATGATATGATAATTGGAAACACATGGTTTAAACACCATAAAAGACGACTATACACATGGAAAAGCCCTGATCAGAAAATACGCAACCAAATTGACTACATACTAATTAATAAAAGATTTAGAAATGCTCTAATTAATGTAAAAACAATGCCTGGCACCGACTGTAATAGTGATCATGTACCACCATGTGGACAAATAAAAGTAAGATTAAAGAGAGGGAAACAAATGGTTAGGAACATGAGACTTAATAAAGAGGTTCTGAAAGTAGATAAAGAAATTCAAGAACAATACATAGTGACTGTGAAAAATAGGTACAATGCAATAGCTAAAATACAGAGTATAGATGAACAATGGGAAATGTTAAGGGACTCCATTCATCAAACTAGCAAAGAAATATTACCGGAGAGAAGTCAAATAGCTAAGAAAAAATGGATGAATGAAGAAATCTTAATGCTGATGGACAAAAGAAAACAGAGTAAAAATGACAAACAAGAATACGCTAAGATAAATAAAGAAATAAAAGATAAATGTTGGAAGGCAAAAGAAAGTTGGTTAAATGAGCAGTGCAAAAAAATTGAATTAAATGCCATTAAAGATGCAAAAAATATGCACAGACAAAACAGTGAGCTCACGGGAAGAAAAATAAGAATAAATACAGGGTGTTTGAAATCAAAAACAGGAAAGACATTATTGGAGGAAGATGATATAATGAAGAGGTGGAATGAGTATATAAAAGAATTATATGATGGGGAAAGGGAAGAATTAACAGAAGAAAGTAACTTAGAAGGTCCACCTATTCTAAAAGAAGAAGTCGCTGACGCTTTGAAATATATGAAGCAAGGAAAAACAGCTGGACCAGATGAAATCACAACAGAAGAGTTAGAAGTATTGGGAGAATTTGGAGTAGATATATTAACCAAAATGTTAAATGATATCTACAGCAGTGGATATATACCCAGTGATATGCTGAAATCTGTATTTATAGCTATACCAAAAAGACCAGGAGCAATTGAATGTGAAGATTTTCGCACAATTAACCTCATAAACCATATCACTAAGCTTCTGCTCAGAATCATAATGAGAAGAACCAGAAAGAAAATAAAAATGGAAATTAGTGAAGAACAGTATGGATTTGTGGAGGGAAAGGGCACAAACAATGCAATATATACATTACGGACACTAATAGAAAGGTCAATAGAGAAACAGAAAGACATATATTTATGCTTCATAGATTATACTAAGGCATTTGATAAAGTAAAACATGATGAGCTGATTAAAATGTTGGAAGATATCAACATTGATGGGAAAGATTTAAGAATAATAAAGAATATTTACTGGAACCAAGTAGCAGCAATTAAAATAGGAAATAAAGAGGGTGGTTACGAACACATAAAGCTAGGAGTTCGACAGGGATGTGTCTTGTCACCAGATCTCTTCTCCCTATATAGCGAAGTAATAATGAGAGAGATAAAAGAGATACCAGGAATACTAGTTGGGGGTTATAATATAAATAACTAGCTGACCCGGCCCGGCTTCGCCCAGTTCCTGATGGGGAGCATCTCATTTAATTCATATAAGTAGTCATGTAAGCTCCCGTTCCCGTCCCCGACTATCTATCTGTCTGTCTGTCTATCTGTCTGTCTGTCTGTCTGACCCGGCCCGACTTCGCAAAGACCCTGATGGGGAGCATCTCATTTAATTCATATAAGTAGTCATATAAGTTCCCGTTCCCGACTGTCTGTCTGTCTGTCTGTCTGTCTGTCTGTCTGTCTGTCTGTCTGTCTGTCTGTCTGTCTGTCTGACCCGGCCCGGCTTCGCCCAGCCCCTGGTGGGGAGCATCTCATTTAATTCATATAAGTAGTCATATAAGCTCCCGTTCCCGTTCCCGACTATCTACTGTCTGTCTGTCTGTCTGTCTGTCTGTCTATTATTAGAAAGAGCACTTGAAAGATCTTTACATCTTCCCCCAACAATTAACTTGGGTAAATGGAGCGTCTCATTTAATTCATATTCGGCCCCTGCTCCCATTCCCGTTTCCAAATAAGACGACCCGGCCCGGCTTCGCCCAGTCACTGGTGGGGAGCATATCATTTAATTCATATTTGGCGGAGGGAGGAGGCGGAGGGAGGAGGAGGAGGGAGGAGTAGGAGGGAGGAGGAGGGATTAGAAGGAGGGAGGAGGTAGGGGAGGGAGGAGGAGGGAGGAGGAGGTAGGAGGAGGTAGGAGGAGGAAGATGGAGGAGGAGGGAGGAGAAGGGAGGAGGAGGAAGAGGGAGGAGAAGAAGGGAGGGGGAGAAGGGAGGAGGAGGAAGAAGGAGGGAGGAGGAGGAGAGGGGAGGAGGAGAGGGGAGGAGGAGGAGGAGGAGGGAGGAGGAGGAGGGAGGAGGAGGAGGGATGAGGAGGAGGAGGAGGAGGGAGGAGGAGCGATGAGGCAGAGGGAGAAGGAGGAGGGAGGAGGAGAAGGGAGGAGGAGAAGGGAGGAGGAGAAGGGAGGAGGAAGAGGGAGAAGGAGGAGGAAGAAGGAGGAGGAAGAAGGAGGAGGGAGGAGGAGGAGAAGGATGAGGAGGGAGGAGGAGGAAGAGGGAGGAGGAGGAGGGAGGTGGAGGAGGGAGGTGGAGGGAGGAGGGAGGAGGAAGGAGGAGGAGGGAGGAGGCGGAGGGAGAAGGAGGAAGGAGGAGGAGGGAGGAGGGGAGGAGGAGCGATGAGGAGGAAGAGGGAGGAGGAGGGAGGAGGGGGAGGAGGAGGGAGGAGGGGGAGGAGGAGGGAGGAGGAAGAGGGAGAAGGAGAGGGAGGAGGAGAAGGCGGAGGAGGAGGAGGGAGGAGGAGGGAGAGGGAGGAGGCGGGAGAGGGAGGAAGCGGGAGAGGGAGGAGGAGGGAGGAGGAGGGAGGAAGAGGAGAGAGGAGGAGGGAGGAGGCGGAGGGAGGAGGAGGAAGGAGGAAGAGGGAGAAGGAGGAGGGAGAAAGAGGAGGGAAGAGAAGGAGGGGGAGGAGGAGGAGGAGGGAGGAGGAGGAGGGAGGAGGAGGAAGAGGGAGGAGGGATGTGGAGGGAGGAGGAGGAAGGAGGTAGAGGGAGGAGGAGGGAGGAGGAGAGGGAGGAGGAGGAGGGAGGAGGAGAGGGAGGAGGAGGGAGGAAGAGGGAGGAGGGGGAGGAGGAGGGAAGAGGAGGATTGCGGAGGAGAGAGGAGGAGGAGAGAGGAGGAGAAGGGAGGAGGAAGGAAGAGGAGTGATTAGGAGGAGGGCGAGGAGGAGGAGGAAGAGGGAGGAAGAGATAGGCTGAGAGAGGAGGTGGAGGGAAGAGGAGGAGTAGGGAGGAATAGGAGGGAGGAGGAGGGATTAGGAGGAGGAGAGAGGAGGAGGAGGGAGGAGGAAGGAGGAGGACGGAGGAGGAGGGAGGAGGAAGGAAGAGGACGGAGGAGGAGGGAGGAGGAGTAGGGAGGAGGAAGAGGGAGGAGGAAGGAGAAGGAGGGAGGAGAAGAACGCAGGAGGAAGAAGGGGAGGAGGAGGAGGGAAATGGAGGAGGATGAGGGAGGAGGAGAGAGGAGGCTGAGGGAGGAGGCGGAGGGAGAAGGAGGAGGGAGGAGGAGGAGGGAGGATGAGGAGGGAGGAGGAGGAAGAGGGATGTGGAGGGAGGAGGAGGTAGAGGGAGGAGGAAAAGGGAGTAGGAGAGAGGATGAGGAGGGAGGAGGAGAAGGGAGGAGGAGAAGGGAGGAGGAGGGAGGAGGAGGGAGGAGGAGAGGGAGGAGGAGGGAGGAGGTAGGAGGACATGGAGGAGGAGGGAGGAGGGTGGAAGAGGGAGGAGAAGGAGGAGGAGGGAGGAGAAGATTAGGGGGAGGACGTAGGAAGAGGAGGGGGGAGGAGGAGAGAGGAGGAGAAAAGAGGAGGAAGGAAGAGGAGTGATTAGGAGGAGGGAGGAGGGCGAGCAGGTAGGAGGAGGAAGAGGGAGGAGGAGGAGGAAGGGGGAAGGAGGAGGAAGAGGGAGGAGGAGGGAAGAGGAGTGGAAAGAGGGAGGAGGAGGATGGAGGAGGGAGAGGGAGGTGGGGGAGGGGAAGAGGAAGAGGGTAGGAGGAGGAGGGGAGAGGAGGAAGAGGAGGATTATAACGCATATGCCTGTAGATAACTGCAGCGAAAAGGTGGGTCTGTCTATTTATCTGACTCGGCGTGGCTTTGCCCAGCTCCTGGCGGGGAGGGTCTCATTAAATTCATACAACAACAAAAATAGTTACTTAAAAGAATGTCCTTCCACACATTATCCATTATTTTTAATGAGAACTGTTTTTAATCACCGACATGACTGTAGGTAACTCTTTAAGCATAAAAAGATGAGTTACAATGTTATGCATTGTGCATTATTTTTATGAAAACTTTGAAAATGCCTTAAAGATTATATAATTATTTATTACAACTCATATGCCGGTACATAACTATAGAAAAAGAGTTTATAAATCTTTGAAAACGAAGCAACAATATGACTATAAGCTATACAGAAAAGTTATTAAAAGTTATGCCCCTTGAAATAACTTTTATAGAGTTAAGTCCCTTTGCAATATAGAAATTATAATAAAAAATGAAATATTAAATAATATTAAGTAAGCAGCCGATTTCACACTAAAAAAATATCACAGTTGGCAGCGCGGGAATGATAGGAAGACGTGTAGAAAATTTCATCTCAATCGGATGGACCGTTCGCGAACGCATAAAGGACATACAAGCAGACGGAGATTGCCTTTTATATATAAGATACTAGCTGACCCGGCCCGGCTTCGCCCAGTCTTTGGTGGGGAGCATCTAATTTAATTCATATAAGTAGTCATATAAGTTCCCATTCCCGTTACCGACTGTCTGTCTGTCTGTCTGTCTGTCTGTCTGTCTGTCTGTCTGTCTGTCTGTCTGTCTGTCTGTTTGTCTGACCCGGCCCCGCTTCGCCCAGTCCTTGGTGGGGAGCATCTCATTTAATTCATATAAGTAGTCATATAAGTTCCTGTTCCCGTTACCGACTATCTGTCTGTCTGTCTGTCTGTCTGTCTGTCTGTCTGACCCGACCCGGCATCGCCCAGCTCCTGGTGTGGAGCATCTCATTTAATTCATATAAGTAGTCATATAAGCTCACGTTCCCGTTCCCGACTATCTATCTGTCTGTCTGTCTGTCTATCTGTATGTCTATCTGTCTGATCCGGCCCGGCTTCGCCCAGCACCTGATGGGTAGCATCTCATTTAATTCATATGAGTAGTCATATAAGTTCCCGTTCCCGACTGTCTGTCTGTCTGTCTGTCTGTCTGTCTGTCTGTCTGTCTAATCATTTATTGGTTGCAGTTAGAACAACCTTAGATAAACGAAGACCAACTTACAAAAAGCATTAGAAAGAGCACTTGAAAGATCTTTACATCTTCCCCAACAATTAACTTGGGTAAATGGAGCAGCGGCAGCAGCAGCAGAAGAAGAAGAAAAAGGAGGAGTAGGAGCTGGGAGGAGGAAGAGGGAGGAGGAGGAGAAAGAGAGAAGAGGAGGATGGAGGAGGGAGAGGGAGGAGGGGGAGGAGAAGAGGAAGAGGGTAGGAGGTGGAGGAGGGGAGAGGAGGAGGAGGAGGAATATAACGCATATGCCTGTAGATTTAATAATGGCTGAAGTTGTTCCATGTCTTCTTAGAGTTGGCGACAGTGTAAAGAAATATAAAATCTTCAAACTTGATAGAGATAAGGTAACTATTATTTATTCATTCTTTAAGCAAAAAAAAGATGAGTTACAATGTTATGCATTATGCATTATTTTTATGAAAACTTTGAAAATGCCTTACAGATTGTATCATTATTTATTATAACTCATATGCCGGTACATAACTATGGACAAAGAGTTTATAAATCTTTGAAAACGATGCCACAATATGACTATAAGTTATACAGAAAAGTTATGCCCCTTGAAATAACTTTTACAGAGTTATGTTCCCTGAGATATATGAAATTATAATGAAAAATGAAAAATGAAATAATATTGGGTAAGCAGCCAATTTCACACTAAAAAAATATGACAGTTGGCAGCGCTGGAATGAGAGGAAGGCGTGTAGAAAATCTCATCTCAATCGGATGGGCCGTTCGCGAACGCATAAAGGACATACATACATACAGACAGGCAGACAGACAGACAGACAGACGGAGATCGCCTTTTATATATAAGACTAGCTGACCCGGCCCGGCTTCGCCCAGACCCTGGTGGGGAGCATCTCATTTAATTCATATAAGTAGTCATATAAGTTCTCGTTCCCGTTACCGACAATCTGTCTGTCTGTCTGTCTATCTGTCTGTCTGTCTGACCCGGCCCGGCTTCGCCCAGACCCTGATGGGGAGCATCTCATTTAATTCATATAAGTAGTCATATAAGTTCCCGTTCCCGACTATCTATCTGTCTGTCTGTCTGACCCGGCCCGGCATCGCCCAACTCCTCGTGGGGAGCATCTCATTTAATTCATATAAGTAGTCATATAAGTTCCCGTTCCCGACTGTCTGTCTGTCTGTCTGTCTATCTATCTGTCTGTCTGTCTGACCCGGCCCAGCCAATGGTGGAGAGCATCTCATTTAAATCATATAAGTAGTCATATAAGATCCCATTCCCGACTATCTGTCTGTCTGTCTGTCTTGGGTAAATGGAGGAGGGAGGAGGAAGAGGGAGGTGGAGGAGGGAAGAGGAGGGAGGAGGAGGGAGGAGGAGACAGGAGACAGGAGGAATAGGATTGAGGAGGAGGGATTAGGAAGAGGAGGGAGAAGTAGGGTGGAGGAGGAGGAGGGAGGAGGAAGAGGGAGAAAGAGGGAGGAGGAGAACGCAGGAGGAGGAGGGAGGAGGAGGAGGAGAGGGAGGAGGAGGGAGAGGGAGGAGGAGGGAGGAGGAAGAGAGAGTAGGAGGAGGGAGCAGGAAGAGGGAGGAAGAGGGAGGAGGAAGAGGGAATAGGATGAGGGAGGAGGGAGGAGGAGGAGGAGGGAGAAGGAGAACGCAGGAGGAGGGAGGAGGAGGAGGAGAGGGAGGAGGAGGGAAAGGGAGGAGGGGGGAGGAGGAGGAGAGAGTGGGAGGAGGGAGGAGGCGGAGGGAGAAGGAAAAGGGAGGAAGAGGGAGGAGGAAGAGGGAGAAGGAGGAGGGAGGAGAAGGAGGGAAGAGGATGAGGGGGAGGAGGAGGAAGAGGGAGGAGGAGGAATGTGAAGGGAGGAGGAGGGAGGAGGTAGAGGGAGGAGGAGGGAGGAGGAGGAGGGAGGAGGAGGGAGGAGGAGGAGGGATGAGGAGGAGGGAGGAGGAGGAAGAGGGAGGAGGAGGAATGTGAAGGGAGGAGGAGGGAGGAGGTAGAGAGAGGAGGAGGAGGGAGGAGGAGGAGGAGAGGGAGGAGGAGGGAAAGGGAGGAGGGGGGAGGAGGAGGAGAGAGTGGGAGGAGGGAGGAGGCGGAGGGAGAAGGAAAAGGGAGGAAGAGGGAGGAGGAAGAGGGAGAAGGAGGAGGGAGGAGAAGGAGGGAAGAGGATGAGGGGGAGGAGGAGGAAGAGGGAGGAGGAGGAATGTGAAGGGAGGAGGAGGGAGGAGGTAGAGGGAGGAGGAGGGAGGAGGAGGAGGGAGGAGGAGGGAGGAGGAGGAGGGATGAGGAGGAGGGAGGAGGAGGAAGAGGGAGGAGGAGGAATGTGAAGGGAGGAGGAGGGAGGAGGTAGAGGGAGGAGGAGGAGGGAGGAGGAGAATGGAGGAGGAGAGGGAGGAGGAGGAAGGAGGAGGGGGAGGGGGAGGGCGAAGGAGGGGAGAGAGTGGAGGAGGGAGGAGGAGGGAGGAAGAGATAGGCGGAGAGAGGAGAAGGAGGGAGGAGGAGGAGTAGGGAGGAATAGGAGGGAGGAGGAGGGATTAAGAGAAGGAGGGTGGAAAGGGGAGAAGGAGGAGGGAGGAGGAGGGAGGAGGAGGAGGAGGAAGAGGGATGAGGAGGGAGGAGGGTGAAGGAGGAGGAGGAGGGAGGAGGGTGAAGGAGGAGGAGGAGGAAGAGGGAGGAGGGGGAGGAGGGAGGGGGAGGAGGAGAGAGGAGGGAGGAGGAGAACGCAGGTGGGGGAGGGGGAGGAGGAGGGAGGAGGAAGAGAGAGGAGGAGGAGGGAGGAGATGGAGGGAGAAGGAGGAGGGAGGAAGAGGGAGAAGGAGGAGGGGGAGGAGGAGGAGGAATGATGAGGAGGGAGGAGGAGGAAGAGGGATGTGGAGGAAGGAGGAGGAGGGAGGAGGTAGAAGGAGGAAAAGGGAGGAGGGAGGAGGAGAGAGGAGGAGGAGGGAGGAGGAGAAGGGAGTAGGAGGGATGAGGAGAAGGGAGGAGGAGAGGGAGGAGGAGGGAGAAGGGAGGGGGAGAAGGAGGAGGGAGAGGGAGGAGGGGGATGAGGTAGAGGGAGGAGGAGGGAGGAGGCGGAGGGAGTAGGATGGAGGAGGAGGGGAGAAGGAAGAGGGAGAAGGAAGAGGGAGAAGGAGGAAGGAGGGAGAGGGAGGAGGAGGGAGGAGGAAGAGGAGGAGGGTGGAGGGAGGAGGTAGAGGGAGGAGGAGGGGAGGAGGTAGAGGCAAGAGGAGAAGAGAGGAGGAGGGAGTTCGCCATTCCGAATTCATACTCGTCTAGGTTTTGTGATTTCGGTCCTTCCATTGATTGTTCTTCCCTTCTACACGACTGTAGATAACTTCCTTACACATAAAAAGATGAATTGTTATTGATATTGCCGTGGCATGGAGGCATATATATCAGCAGCAGAGTTGAACGCCTACGCCAGCCGGCACGGCACTTGATGATGATGATGATTGCCGTGTGACGATTCTGTGTAGTCAGGTCATTTTCTTCCCTTTTCCTAGCGTTTTGGTTCGGGGATTCTTTCATCATCATCATCATATATTTACGTACGTATTTTGGGAATGGGAGGAGGGAGGAGGAGGCAGAAGAAAAAATAAATACGACAGTTGGCAGCGCTGGAATGAAAGGAAGGCGTATAGACAATTTCATCTCAATCGGATGGGCCGTTCGCGAACGCATAAAGGACATACATACATACATACAGACAGACAGACAGACAGACAGACCTACAGACAGACAGACGGAGATCGCAATTTATATATAAGAAGATATGCTATGCAGATGACACAGTATTGGTGGCAGATAACGCAACAGACCTACAACATTTGTTGGACACTGTAGTGACAGAGAGTGCAAGGAAAGGACTCTCCTTGAATATCAAGAAAACAGTAACAATGGTGATATCAAAGAAAATGGTGACACAAAAATGTGACATAGAAATAGAAGGAAAAATTCTTAACCAAGTGGATAATTTTAGATACCTAGGGACATTTATAACATCAGATGGAAGATGTACAACAGAGATTAAGAGCAGAATAGGGCAGGCAAAGGCCGCATTTCAGAAAATGAAGAGTATCTTGTGCAATAGGTCACTATCACTGAGTGTAAGAAAGAGAGTGCTGAAATGCTATGTAGAACCAGTTTTGCTGTATGGCAGTGAATCTTGGAATATAAATGAACAAATTAAGAAGAAATTAGAAGCAACAGAGATGTGGTTCCTGAGACGAATGTTGAGAATTCCTTGGACTGCTAGAGTAACTAACGATGACTGCCTGAAATAGGCTAATGAAACTAGAACACTGTATACAACAGTAAGAAAGAGACAAACAGCTTTCTTTGGTCATGTAATGAGAAGAGAGGCATTGGAGAACATCGTGACAACTGGAAAGATCGAGGGGAAGAGAGGCAGAGGCAGACCAAGAGAAATGATGCTGGACGGATTGAGACGGTGGCACGGAGGAATATCAGCAGCAGAGTTGATCCAGAAAACCAAAGACCGAGATCTGTGGAGAGCCATGAACGCCTACGCCAGCTGGCAGGGCACTTGATGATGATGATGATGATGTTCTAGACGTATTGATGTTACCTTTCCTTTGTAGTAAGCTAGGAATCCGAGAGAGGGACCATGCTGCATGGGCAACACATAGTCTCTACAATTCAGCAGATTTTGTGCTATGGAGAAATTATGCGTTTTTTAAACTTACAATGTATATTAGTATAATAAACTATTGCCTATCAAGACGGCAGGGTGCCAGTAAACCTGACATATCGATTTGATTAATTTAATAAAAGGTTAATGATGCTGCTATAAGATTGATATCTTCTTCTTCTTCTTCTTCTTCAGCGTTCCGATCCCTTGAGGATTGATATGCCTGATTTAATAGAAATGAGGGAAAAAGATGCCTCTATTTGTAGAAGGAAGATATCTAAAGCTGCCAGAAACTCATCCGAAAACATTGTCCAGCCCAACTGATCAACCTTCTCACAATCAGTCGTAAAACTCCTTTCACCACCTTGCATTTTCGTGCTATTTCTCTAATTGTTCTTTTACTTCCATATTGATTTTGTTTACTTTTTCTTATAATGTCCATCAGTTGTATAATGTCCCCTGTCATCCATTTCTTTTTCACAGTCTGTTTTATGTCTGGTATTATTTTCTTTGTTGAATGTTGTATTGGCCCCATTGGCATTTCCCAGTGTTCGTCTATACTATGTTTTTCTATAGCAGTTGTTCGTCTAAAAAAGCAAATCTACAACCACACAAACATATATATATATATATATATATATATATATATATATATATATATATATATATATATATATATATATATATATATATATATATATATATATATAGAGAGAGAGAGAGAGAGAGAGAGTTTAAATTAACTGCTGCTTGCAGACGACCAAAGTTTACTGTATGAGAACAATGCCAGTCTCCAGAACTATATAAATTGCCCTGACAACTGCTGCCAGAATTTTGATATGAAGATTAACACCGAAAAGACAGAATTTATGACAATTCAACGAACACCAGTATAATATAACGTAAATGTAAATTAAAAAAAAGAAAAAATCATTAAAACAATTTCATCATCATCATGTACCATGCCGGCTGGCGTAGCCGTTCATGGCTCTCCACAGATCTCGGTCTATGGTTTTCTGGATCAACTCCGCTGTTGATATTCCTCCATACCACCGTCTCAAACCATCTGGCATCATTTCTCTTGATCGGTCTCCGCCTCACTTCCCCTCGATCTTTCCAGTTGTCACGATGTTCTCCAATGCCCCTCTTCTCACCACATGACCAAAAAAGAAAAAAAAAAAGATGTTTGTTCACTGGGCACTCATGCAGGGTTCTCCCAGCCCATTACTTTATGTATTTCTCATGTATGATGTAACGCGGTCTTCTAATTGGACGTTACTCCTCCACCTTTCGGCCGAGAACATCTCCAGCTCTTTTAGTACTACTAGACAACCCTCGATAAGTTTATGCAGCGTGTTTGTAAAGTCTCACTACACTTTGCATGTAGAACAAATTTGAAAAAAATGAAGTACATGACGTCATCCAAAATATGTGCTTAAAAATTCATTAAATTAATTGCAATAGTTACTGCTATGGTCTAATGCTGTTTTGGGGAAGCTGGAAAGTACCAATTAAATATTAATTACTAGCTGATGACCCGGTCCGGAGTCGCCTAGCTCCTGGCGGGGGGGGGGGGGGGGGTCTCATTTAATTCATATAAGTAGTCATTATACATTCAAATACATTTCTTTAAGAGCACAGAGTACGCGTTCGGCTCCTGGGCCCTCGCAGCTAATTTATTGATATTTTATTAGTTACAAGACAATAAATATAACTTTTTTTTTTTTTTTTTGAATAGTCTTAAATAGAATAGATTCTATTTTACTGCAATATACATTATCTCTATACACTTTTATTTGAGCATCGCTTATTGCCATTGCTCGCCTGTTTCAGATGAATGTGCTTGAGCAGTGCGTACTCGATTGGTTCCCAGATGACCGTGATTGAGCAGTGCGTACTCGATTGGTTTCCAGTCTTGCTTCCTGTTGCTCGTCTGTTTCTGAAGCTCGTAATGCCTTTTTCTTTCGTGCTTGAGGTAAGATTGTTGATTTTAAACTAACTAACTATTTCAGTTGGATCCGCGGGAGTGAGAACAACATCTGTACAAAATGTCATCTCAATCGGATGGACCGTTCGGGAACGCACAAAGAACACACACACACACACACACACACACACACACACACACACACACACACACACACACACACACACACACACACAAACAAACAAACATTCTCTTTTAAATATATAGTAGATAACAGGTTTTGGAAATGTCCACCACGGTATTCAATACATAACTATTCACGTCTCTTAACTGATTGCCTGCCAAACAAAAACATGGCCATACCCAAACAGAGATTCAAGGCAGAAAATTTGAACTAGGGGTATACCACAATCTTGCTTTTAAAATGGTTACAATTGTAGCAGATCTATTGTATTACATATAAAATTAAAGAGGATTGCACAAGGAACATGACAGTGTTAATAATAAATTGATAGGTTACAAATATTATGACAATAATGAGAGTTTTAGTAATAACAATTGAAATTAAAGTGTTAAAAATTATGAAAAAAATTCACTTACCAAGGCGTTATTTCATATCCGAATCTGCTAATCCAGTTAAATTTAGTGAATTTTATTACAAACACCAGTTGGGTTCTAGAATATCACAAGAACTGCTCCATAAAACGAATAAAACACAATGAAATCATAACATTATGAAGTACATCATTTTCACACAAAATGGAAAAACCATCATTTTCTTAGATTGTTGGTTGATTGTCGTTGTTCTTAGACTGTTAGATTTTTTTTCTCTGTCTTCTACATAACTATCTCACTACTGCACAGGTTTGTTTTCGAATCTATCACAAAGTCGTTTACATCACAATAACTATAATATAAAACTGTTTAAAACTGTAATTTTATTAAAATATATGAGGTCCTTCACCAGAAAGTAATGTCACAAAAATTCGAATCACAAAAATCCATTTCGAAACATGTTTTCATGTGTATTCTGCTTTGTCATGCGGGAGTTTTGCACACGGAAGCCAGGTAATTCTTTCGTTCTGAAGTTTAACTTAATGGGACACTGAAATGGTGGACTGGAATGGAGAAATGGTTCAGTTTAAACCACCATATATAAAAAGCCTAAAGTGTGGTTCACGGGTGTCGCACAAGGGTTACGGGGTCTATCAGACGGTCTCCAGCGGGCAATCAGTTAATATTGTCAAATACCTTCTGCAACATCTCTGTTGTTACTTCCGTGTGGATCGACCGCCATTTCGTGACACTTGTTCAACCAAAAATATAATTCTTCCTTCCTTAGATCATGCGCCGACTTAGGCTCAAGAGGAAAGACTAACTAACTAACTAACTGACTGACTGACTGACTGACTGACTGACTGACTGACTGATGGACGGACGGACGGACGGAAGGACGAACGAACGAACGAACGAACGAACGAACCAACCAACCAACCAACCAACCAACCAACCAACCAACTAACTAACTAACTACCTTGTCACGGGACCACTGTAGTTAACGATAAGATGATAGACTAACAGAGACAGTCTGTATTCACAGCTGCAATTGTTTGTTACTAGTGTGGAAACACGTCGGATCAAACGAAACTACCAGTCTTTGAGATTTCCCTAGGAAACGGGAAATTTGTTTGCATTGTTTGATGTGTCGTCGTTCAAGAGGAAAAGACTGTTGCGTCAGTTGTAGAAGTGGGGACAAATATTCTTGTGAAGTTGGGAACAGATTGTCTGCCGCTGGGGCCACCTGTTGTTGACATCGAATGACGTCACTCGGACAATCCCCGACTGTATGAAAACATAACTTGTTGCCGCTAGTGTGAACAAGGGAGTTGACCTAGGCTGAAGTGTTTGACTAGCTCTGTTCTAATATAGAAAAGAATCTATTGTGTTCTGTATCAATTAACGTTGATGAACATGTGTCTTTCGTGACAAAGTGTAGACTCGATTCAGGATAGAGCTGAGTTTTCATAAGGTATTCACTAGATAGCATTTAGATGTAAACAATGTAGAACAGTCTAGTGATATATAGAGTTTAGGACTTGAGCATAGTGTTGTTGCTTTGTGGTTAGGTATTCAAGAAGTGTCGGCGACAGTAGGCAATCGCATTGTTAAAACTAGTGTGAGAGGTCAATTAGCTCAGCTGGTTGGGAATAGTGAAGTGGAATGATATGTAGAAAGATTGCGGATGGTTGGGGGATAGGGGAAATGTCCAATGGTGGGATCTTCCAGTGGGGTGTCTACTGGGGTTCTGCACTTTACATTTGGTCTTTCCTTGTCTTACCCTAACTCAGACCGATGTGATGAGCTCCTCTGCCCCATGACAGAGTTTTGTTCACTGTTATATATCTGAGTGAGGCCATCGGCCTACACTCATCTAATAGGGGTCAGTATCCGGTTGCTCTCACCAGATGTGTTCTCTCTTTCACAGGTTCCCATCAGGTTATGAAGAAAACAAGCTGAAACATCACTATTTCAGATCATGGATAAATACGTGCGGGAAGATTTATTCAGCGGCTTTTGCACTGGGCCCATGATAAAAAGGGTCTGAAGGAACATGGCTTTGTTGAGCCGAAACATATAAGTATCCGGCAGAAGACTTCTTAGTGATAGGGATCACGGAAGTTGATAGTGAGATTATTTTCCATACCACATGGAACAAGAACAATAGTGAGATTATTTTCCATATCACATGGAACAAGAACAATAGTGAGATTATTTTCCATACCACATGGAACAAGAACAATAGTGAGATTATTTTCCATACCACATGGAACAAGAACAATAGTGATTATCTATGTAGAAAGAACAATAGTGATTATCTATGTAGAAAGAACAATAGTGATTATCTAGGGAACAGGAACAATGAACCTGGCGTTTTTACTAAATTATTAGATTCCTGTGGGACTGTAAACAATAACTGTGTAATGGTGAAACTCTAGGACATTTAGAAATGAACCATGTTATTACAAGGGACAGTGTTCCGTGTTTTCACGATGCAAGGATTGTTAAGTCTCAGAACTTTAAGGACATTTGGTAACATTGTGTATGATCGATTCAGGATAAGTATCGGACTATATCCGTGATTGGTGACCAGGCATCGGGGTTATCAAAAAGCTACTGGAGGAAGTCAACATCTAGCAGGAGGGACACATCGTTTTGGTGAGGTCATTTTGTGCTGAACTATAATGATGTTGTGTGGTCCTTACCGGGATGATCAGACTTTGCTCCTGAGCTGTTCGGTCTGATTCTGCAGACACACTAGAGTATACGACATACATTCTACACATACACTTCTCACATACATACACGTTTCTTCATTAAATTAATATGTTATTGATTTTTTGAAGCTAGAGTTGTTTAGTATGTTGTTTTGGGGAAGTGTGAGAGGGGGCATGATCCAGTGGTGAGAGGGGGAGAGAGAAAGAGGTATCCAGTGACTGACGGAGTGTTGTGGACGGAATCTAGTGGATTCTCCAGAATAATGATATGGGTGTAAATATAATGTGGGTGTTGATTCCCCTAACTCCAGGGACGACACTATAAAGGAAAACACGACATTACTGGGGGATCGTAAACGGGATCTTTTGACAGGGGGATCTCTCGTAAACGAGATCTTTTGACAGGGGGACCTCTCGTAAACGGGATCTTTTGACAGGGGGATCTCTCGTAAACGGGATCTTTTGACAGGGGGATCTCTCGTAAACGGGATCTTTTGACAGGGGGATCTCTCGTAAACGGGATCCTTTGACAGGGGGATCTCTCGTAAACGGGATTTCTAGACAACGGGGTCCTGCGACACGGGATTTCTCGACACGTGATCTTTCGAAACAGTACTGTGATATCATATTAGTGGGGATCCAGCTAGGGTGAATGTGGATAGGAATTAAGACACATATCTTGCCTGTTCACACTTCACACGTCTGCATAGGTCTTTAGTCCTAATTCTACTCTTGTCAATGAGTGATTGTGTTGTGTTGTGCTGTGTGGTGTTAAATATATAGATACATTTTAATTAGTGATTATCTATATATTTGTTTTGGAGATAATTTGCACTCAACCTGCTGACTTACCTCTCTGAAATATGGCCACTCCTAAACTAAATATGGGAGAACTAAGGGGAGATTAACTAAGGACATTCCTGGGAGAACAAGGGGCGGAACGTATTGACATCGTGACGAAATTGGCAGAACGGTTCGTCGAGGTACATGGGGAGGCAGGGGAAAACCTTTCCACCAACATCAAAAGTCAGAAGTCACCCTCTCACAATACGAGGGAATGCAAATCGAAAGCTAAGAGCCCTCACTTCGCGGCATGTCAAGTGATTTCAAAGGAGGTTGTCACTGAAAATGCCAAGGTCGACAAGGAAGCTCGCCACCAGGAGAGCTCACTAAAGTCCGGCACTAGAAAATCTACTACAGGGAAATGGTGCAAACACTGCAGGTCGACCACGCACAATGCTATTGACTGCAAGGTTAAGTCAGGAGACTCTCATTTCGTCGTGTGCCCCGGGAAACCTATGGTGGAGCCCACCGAACAGGTCGAGGCCGAGGAAGAGACTCCAGACCAGGACAAGCCACCTGTAGTGGAATTGATAGAGGTTAACGGCCGACAAGTTGAGTGTCTATACGACACTGGACTGGACGGGGAGGCCGTGATTTCTGCGGATCTGGTACACCCAGGACAATTCACAGGTGAGACCACGGAGATACAGCCTGCACAGAAGAGTGCTGTAGCCATGAAGTTGCCCAATGCCAAAGAGGAGATTCGGTCAAGATATGTCACCGGCACAATCAAGGCCGCTGTATTGACCGATCCCATTTTCCCGTCATCCTCGGTTGCCGGTATGTCTTTCTGGGAATGCCCAGGGAGCCAATCCATATGGGAGCAATACAGACTCGCTCTCAGACGAGAATGGATCAGGCAGAAGCAATTGTGACTAACCCACTGCCGGGGGAGCTGCGAACTGCCCAGAGTGAGGATGCAACCTTACGTCCTTGCTACAAGAAGCTGGAGAGAAGTGCTGATCCACCAAAACGGGGGCAGTACTACATGAAGAATAGGATACTCTACAGGAGAGCCGGAAGGGGAGACAACCTACACAGTCAGTTGGTGGTCCCGAAGGCCCACCGTTTCCAAATTCTTCATATGGGGCATAACATCTCATTCAGTGGGCATATGGGTATTGCCGCCACGATGCAGCGAATTTCCTGCCATTACTATTGGCCGGGAATGACAGATGATGTGCGTCGGTATGTGAAGTCATGCCCTGAGTGCCAGAGGGTGGCACCGAAACACGGGACAGCGCCGGTGGTTTTGGGTGAAATGCCCATCATGAACTCTCCTTTCGAGAGGGTAGCCATCGATATTGTGGGTCCACTTCCTAGGACTAGGAAGAGGAACATGTACATACTCACCATGGTGGATTGATGTACAATGTGGGGTGAAGCCATACCATTGACCACAATTGACTCGAAACGAGTGGCGGACGCACTGATGGAGGCCTTTACAAGATTAGGCTTCCCTGACCAAATTCTGACGGACAATGGGTCCCTGTTTTGTGGGAAACTAATGGAGGAGGTATTTAGGGTGTTCAACTCTAACCATATACATACCAGCCCTTACCACCCTCAAGCCAATGGACAAGTAGAGCGTTTCAACGGCACGTTGATGACAATGCTCCGGAAACTGGCACAGGAAAAACCTGATAGGTGGGATGAATATATCCCAGCAGCACTTTTTGCCTATCGGGAAGTACCTCATGGCTCAACAGGACTACCACCCGCTACTTTGCTGTTTGGTCGTCCAATCAAGGGACCGTTGGAAGCCATGTTAAGGAGTTGGACTGAGGAGGGGACGTCAGAAGAAGTGATCTCCTCTTATAAATACGTGGAGGAACTGAAAGAAAAACCTCACAAGGGATGGACTCTGGCAACTCAAAACTTGAAAAAAGCCAGAAAACGACATGCGGCTTATTACAACCGTAGGTCTAAAGACAGATCTCTAGAGGTGGGAGACAAAGTATTGTTGCTACTCCCAACGGGAACTAACAAACTGGAGATAGGTTGGCAAGGACCATTTCCCGTGGAAAGGGTGAAACCCAGAACCAACTATCAGATCCGGATCCGGGGAAAGTCGAAGATTTTCCATATCAATCTCTTGCGGAAGTACGAGGAGAGACCCGGAGACAAAGCAGCCCACCTCATGGCAATGGCAGTTGCAGTGGAGACTGAAGTGGGAACCAACGAGGAACTAACAAACTGGAGATAGGTTGGCAAGGTCCATTTCCCGTGGAAAGGGTGATATCCAGAACCAACTATCAGATCCGGATCCGGGGAAAGTCAAAGATTTTCTATACCAATCTCTTGCGGAAGTACGAGGAGAGACCCGGAGGCAAAGCAGCCCACCTCGTGGCAATGGCAGTTGCAGTGGAGACTGAAGTGGGAACCAACGAGGGCAGGAAATATACCCTGGTACACCAGGAAACCTAAAAGGATGTGCAGGTGAACCCTGATCTGACTTCCCAGGAGAGGGAAAAGATAACCCAGGTTCTCGAGTCTCACAAGGAGATACTGACTGATAAACCAGGACGAACGAGGTTGGGTGAGTTCAAGATGACCTTGACCACACAAGAGCCTGTTCGCCAAAAGGTTTACCCAATGCCTTTCTCTAAAGAAAAGGCCCTGGAGGAGGAAATACAGAAACTGTTGGAGGATGACGTGATTGGGCCATCCACAATCTCATACAATGCGGGGGTGGTTTTGTTACGCAAACCAAGTGGAGAACACCGGTTATGTATAGATTATCGACTCTTGAACAGTGATACGCAATTTCAGGTGGAACCTTTGCCGAATCCAACTCAGTTATTCGCTAGGCTCCATAAGACTAGGTACTTCTCAAAGGTGGATCTGAGTCGGGGGTATTAGCAGATTCCGGTCAAACCAGAGGTTCGACCCCTGCTGGCCTTCAGTACTCCCAGTGGACATTACGAATTCAAGGTCATGCCCTTTGGACTCAGCAATGCACCTAGTGTGTTTACTCGCATGATGAGGACCTTACTAGATCCCTTACAGGATTCGTCCATTATCTCATTCATGGATGATATACTGATTTCCAGTGACAGCTTGGATGACCATTTGCAATCCTTGGAGAGAGTTTTCAATAGGCTCGGGGAAGCATGATTGGTTACCAGACTCTGGAATTTCTGGGTCACACCATCACTAAAGGACAAATTGTCCCAGAGGAAAAGAACCTAGAAAAAATCAGATGTGCTCCAAGGCCAAAAACGAAGCAGGATGTGATATCCTTTCTCTCGTTGTGTGGGTTTGACCTGAAATTTATCCCGTATTTCACTGAACTGGGAGCTCCATTAACGGAAACCTTAAAAAAGAGATCCCCGGACCAAATCGTTCTGACACCGGAGTGCGAGAGTGTCTACAGTCAGTTGAAGGAGGCATTGGTCAGCAAACCTGTGTTATAGCTCCCTGACCTTTCCAAACCATTTGTGTTGAGAACGGATGCGAGTGGGATTGGAATTGGGGCAGCCTTGTTACAGGAAGGGAAAGACGATGCTTCAGTTTTGAAACCTGTGGCATACGCAAGCAAGAAACTTCTCCAGGCTGAGAGGAATTATTCGACCGTCGAGAGAGAGAGTGTTTGTCTCTCGTATGGGCCGTGCAGAAATTCCAGCCCTATTTGTATGGAATTCAGTTTCGAGTCCAGTCGAATCATCAGCCCTTGATGTTCCTGGCTACTTCTCAGAAGCTGAACGCCCGTTTGATGCGGTGGTCGTTGCTACTTCAACCCTACCATTTCACAGTGGAGTATATACCTGGGAAGGAAAATGTTGGAGCGAATTTTCTGTCCAGACACCCAGCTCCTGAAGAAGAGGAATGAATCATCTGGATCGAACTTCCAGTGGAAAAGAGTGAGATGGACTACTCTCTTAAGAGGGGGCCTATGTCACGGGACCACTGTAGTTAACGATACGATGATAGACTAACAGAGACAGTCTGTATTCACAGCTGCAATTGTTTGTTACTAGTGGGGAAACACGTCGGATCAAACGAAACTACCAGTCTTTGAGATTTCCCTAGGAAACGAGAAATATGTCGGCATTGTTTGATGTGTCGTCGTTCAAGAGGAAAAGACTGTTGCGTCAGTTGTAGAGGGGGGACAACTATTTTTGTGAAGTTCGGAACAGATTGTCTGCCGCTGGGGCCACCTGTTGTTGACATCGAATGACGTCACTCGGACAATCCCCGACTGTATGAAAACATAACTTGTTGCCGCTAGTGTGAACAAGGGAGTTGACCTAGGCTGAAGTGTTTGACTAGCTCTGTTCTAATATAGAAAAGAATCTATTGTGTTCTGTATCAATTAACGTTGATGAACATGTGTCTTTCATGGCAAAGTGTAGATTCGATTCAGGATAGAGCTGAGTTTTCATAAGGTATTCACTAGATAGCATTTAGATGTAAACAATGTAGAACAGTCTAGTGATATATAGAGTTTAGGACTTGAGCATAGTGTTGTTGCTTTGTGGTTAGTTATTCAAGGAGTGTCGGCGACAGTAGGCAATCGCATTGTTAAAACTAGTGTGAGAGGTCAATTAGCTCAGCTGGTTGGGAATAGTGAAGTGGAATGATATGTAGAAAGATTGAGAATGGTTGGGGGATAGGGGAAATGTCCAATGGTGGGATCTTCCAGTGGGGTGTCTACTGGGGTTCTGCACTTTACATTTGGTCTTTCCTTGTCTTACCCTAACTCAGACCGATGTGATGAGCTCCTCTGCCCCATGACAGAGTTTGGTTCACTGTTATATATCTGAGTGAGGCCGTCGGTCTACACTCATCTAATAGGGGTCAGTATCCGGTTGCTCTCACCAGGTGTGTTCTCTCTTTCACAGGTTCCCATCAGGTTATGAAGAAAACAAGCTGAAACATCACTATTTCAGATCATGGATAAATTCGTGCGGGAAGATTTATTCAGCGGCTTTTGCACTGGGCCCATGATAAAAAGGGTCTGAAGGAACATGGCTTTGTTGAGCCGAAACATATAAGTATCCGGCAGAAGACTTCTTAGTGATAGGGATCACGGAAGTTGATAGTGAGATTATTTTCCATACCACATGGAACAAGAACAATAGTGAGATTATTTTCCATACCACACGGAACAAGAACAATAGTGAGATTATTTTCCATACCACATGGAACAAGAACAATAGTGAGATTATTTTCCATACCACATGGAACAAGAACAATAGTGATTATCTATGTAGAAAGAACAATAGTGATTATCTATGTAGAAAGAACAATAGTGATTATCTAGGGAACAGGAACAATGAACCTGGCGTTTTTACTAAATTATTAGATTCCTGTGGGACTGTAAACAATAACTGTGTAATGGTGAAACTCTAGGACATTTAGAAATGAACCATGTTATTACAAGGGACAGTGTTCCGTGTTTTCACGATGCAAGGATTGTTAAGTCTCAGAACTTTAAGGACATTTGGTAACATTGTGTAAGATCGATTCAGGATAAGTATCGGACTATATCCGTGATTGGTGACCAGGTATCGGGGTTATCAAAAAGCTACTGGAGGAAGTCAACATCTAGCAGGTGGGACACATCGTTTTGGTGAGGTCATTTTGTGCTGAACTATGATTATGTTGTGTGGTCCTTACCAGGATGATCAGACTTTGCTCCTGAGCTGTTCGGTCTGATTCTGCAGACACACTAGAGTATGCGACATATATTCTACACATACACTTCTCAAATACATACACTTTTCTTCATTAAATTAATATGTTATTGATTTTTAGAAGCTAGAGTTGTTTAGTATGTTGTTTTGGGGAAGTTTGAGATGGGGCATGATCCAGTGGTGAGAGGGGGAGAGAGAAAGAGGTATCCAGTGACTGACGGAGTGTTGTGGACGGAATCTAGTGGATTCTCCAGAATAATGATATGGGGTTTAAAATAATGTGGGTGTTGAATCCCCTAACTCCAGGGACGACACTATAAAGGAAAACACGACATAACTAACTAACTAACTAACTAACTAACTAGCCAACCAACCAACTAACTAACTAACTAACTAACTAACTAACTAACTAACTAACTAACTACCTAACTAACTTCCTTAGATACCATCATTCTTTTTGGAGTGGAAAGAATTACTCCATGAGACGACAGCCAATCGCTTCATATTGCTTCACGATGGACAGTGGAGCACATTTTTTATGTCATGTACTTTTTCAAATTTCTTCTACATATAAAGTGTAGTGAGACTTTATAAACGCCCTCTACAAGTTATGTTTATGATCTTCTTTTTCGTTTTTTTTTTTTTTTACTTAAATCCATTCCATTCCACCTGTTACTTTAACTAGTTATGTCCGTTGGTTGTATTATTTTAATCCATTAGGATTCAAAGATTGTTACTCTACAGTACACAAACGTTGGGATGGAATATTCTGAAGTAACATCCGCTGGGGCGGAGAGAGTTAATCTGTAAGCAACTGCAGTGAATTTATTCATGACACAACTGCCAAATACTTCCACTTCCGCCCGTTGCTACATTTCGGCGTCAAAATGGCGGCTGAACAGTTGTGGGAAGACCGAGATGTTAGATTTGATGTCAATGCAAGGTACTAACATTTGCCACATGTTCATATTCGTTATTCAGTTTTATCACCAGCATCAAGTGCATTGCCGGCTGGCGTGGGTGGCCATGTTTCTCCGCATCTTCCAATCGCCAACAGCTTTTATATTATCAGTGGTTTCAATCATCACTCAGACAGAGCACCATAGTCATACATAGTACATAGTAACATACCATTACCATTCCATTACCAATACTATATGGTGCTCTGTCTGAGTGATGATTGAAATTCTGGCCTGACACTCTTCCATACATTTGATAGTTCATTAATTGCTCACTAAGGTTGTCAAGAATCTTTCCTCCGTCTTCCTCAAGAATCTTTCCTCCATCTTTCCATTTTAAGCCCCTTTCCAGTTGTTACGATAATAATAATAATATGTTCCAGCTCCGGCACTCTTCCAAACTGTCATTTACTATCATTTACTGCCAATATAGTACCTTGCGGTGTATGGCAGAGGGGTCTTTGAGCCTAAGGAATTAAAGGCCGCTTGGCTAGTGCAGTCACCGCGAACTGTGCAGGTTAGGATTTTCTTTTTACTCTTCCAAACGACGGCCCTAAATTATTAGCATAAAAAGCATCCCTTACAGGGCCTCATTAGCTGATATAATAAAAAATACGAACTACGAACTAAAATACAGAACTCAGAAAATGGAAATACGTACGTTATATGTGGAAATTGTGGCACTAAAGTTGTAAACACTGTCGGAAAACATGTTCTAAACTCTTGTATCAGCATATCCAGAGGGGGGGGGGGGGGAAATTATACATATCGGAACGAGCATTGAATGTGTTGTTGATCACTTCCTGTTCAGTGTGTTACGGGCTGCTAGACCGATCGATGGATACAATAAATGTGCCTGGGTCCGGTGGGCCCTCACTGTCGTTGGAGCACAAGTTATGGATATACACTCCGATGGCAGTGAGGGCCCATAAACCTTTATTGTATCCATCAATCGGTCTAGCAGTCCACCACACACTCAGACGTTGATCTGTCTAGTGTCTAGCAGATGACAATACTCTCAAACTTAAGTGATTGACAACACATTGCCCCGGAATTGACCTTATAAGGCCCTATAAGGGATGCATTTTACACTAAATAATTTGGGACCGTTGTTCTGAAGAGTGCCCGAGTTCCAGTTCTTCTCTATTTACACTGGTAAAGAGAAAGGCGACTGCCTCTTTCCTCTTTCTGATGCTTGTAATAAGTTGCCATTGTGCCTTATCCGCTTTCAAAACTTTATTGCTCATTTTGGGTGTCCAAGTTATTTTCAACATTTTTCTATAAAATCACATCTTTGAGGTATCCATGAATCTTGTTGCTTATTTACTAATTTAAGATATGTTAACATTGGTTCTATGTAGCATGCCAGGATTCTTTTTCTAACCTTCAATGACAAGAATTTTTTGCATACGATGTTCTTCATTTTATGAAATGACAAATTTGCTTGTCTAATTCTGTTCTTTATCTTTATGATATATCTGTCATCTGGTGTTATCCATGGGACTAGATACTTGAATTTCTGTACTTTCCCCAAATCAATACCATCAGCATTATGTAAGTGATTTATATTATGACCACCAATTGTGATCCCTGACATATTTTCTATAGACCTAATGTGACCTATATGAAGGCATAACATTTTGATTCTCCTTTAGTATTATCTACAATAGATTACCCTTATATTATTAACATTATGAGTTATTAAACTAAAAATTTGTTGCAGTTATTAATACTCACATGGGTAATTCACATTTGAACATTTGAAATGGCATATGGGACAATGTATTTACAGAGTATATACTAGTCTGTTGCGGGCGGACTAGTGGAGTTGATAGTGAATTGCATTGGTAATGTCATGAGCACGGTCGGACATCAGTTCAGTGCCTGGGTTTGTCACTTGCCAAAGTGAGGGAAAGATTGGCCACCTATTACTAATTTCTGTCAGGCCTATAAGATGTGATGGCGCTGTACCATCACAGACTCATATAATGAAAATGCTTTGAGACACATTATTAATTATTTTACACTAGTCTATTGCTTTGATGTCTCGTGTGTCTTTTACCACTGCACAAATAAGCAAACAGTTTTTCTTTCTAATTTACAAATGTTTTAAAATGTTGTAAATGCATGTTCTTGCTATTATTCAACATAGATACTGCTATAGAATGGTAACATGTGTATTAGTCTGCATAAATATGAAGTATAGATTTCCCCACACCTTTAGGCATATTGGATAAATAGTGCCAGCCCCATATTTTTTTTATTGGCACTCAATGGGTGATGTGGTCAATATCACGACAGCCACCTTTACTTCCCAGAACATTTTCTGGTACCTCTTTTAGACTGTAAACTTGGGAGCCAGGTCAATTTAAAAAATGTTTCCCTACTTAAGGGGGATTTGAACTAATGACTACCAGGCTGGTAGACAAGTATAAAATTATAATGAAAGTTATTTAACATATTCTCAAAGACTTCTTAGGAATGTTTTTTGCTTTAAAAAAGTGTTGTGAATAATATGTTACATTAGTTGCTTATGGTTAGAAAATTGCAATCAAGTAATAATATTGTTTTAAACTATAACAATCAGCCAGTTGAAGCTGAGACCTGGAGAAAAACTAATAGACAAACTTGATGCAGTAGAAGATACCAAAGGAAATAATGGAGACAGAGGTAAGATTGCTATTTTTTTCAGTGTACTCATGTTAAATTATCTTACTACACAACTGAAAAGGTATTTAATACCAATAATTATTGCTAAAAATTAAAACAAATTGATGTGAAGTAACTTAGAATAACACAATGTTAGTTCTCTGCACTGTTAAGCTAAAGATAATTATTTGTCATTTGCATGTGCTCATAATACATTGTTTATTTAACAGCTTTGTTTTGTTTAATGTTTTCCATGCACCAAAATATTGAGTGATTATTATTATAACATTGTTTCTTGAAATTTTATCTAATGAAATGTTTAAAATGGTTAGTGCAGTATTACATACAAACAAATACAAATTTTAATACAAGGTTCTTCAGACTTCCTGTGGTCTCATTGTAGATTTTGTAATTTAATATACTGTCCAACATAAGTAACAATAGCTAATTTAAACTCCATGAACCCTGATCTCCATAGCCTTCTGAATACCTGAACTCATGAGGAGGAATAACTCAAATTTGCATAATCTAACCACCTCTATTCCTGTCAGAAAATAATTTTAAATTTCAGAGTTTAAAGTTGGATATCCTTTACAGGATGTTGCAGTCAACCCCAGCATTATTTGGCTGTTTGTGTTTCCTGGGCAAGTTTATGTTCAGTAGTTTGCCATTGATTTCTGAACGACTGACACCCATACCATTTCATAAAAAAACCAACATAAGGCGGTCTGTTGCCAAATTGCCCACAGCTGTGTTTCGAATGCGGGTATGCAGGATTACGAACTGCATACATAACCCCTTCGCCACTGGGCTGGCCACTGAGCCGGTTGGTTATTAAGGGAAATAAAATTAAAGGAAATGAAATATTTTGGACATTTAAATAGACATGCATGTCTAGAAAAGATAATTATGGAGGGAGGTATACTAGAGAAGCATAGAAGAAGATCACCACAATGTAAATGGTTTCAAAATGTAATGATAATTTACACATGACAGCAACAGAGGAAGGATATCCATCTTAGAATAGAGAGACATTTCATATGTTTGTTACGATGGCAAAGTTCTACATACGACACGTCACTGGGTGATGAGGATGATGATGGTCACCATACATAACCATGATTTCTGATGTTACTTATAAATTCTGGTGTTAGTAGTTTTTCATACCATGTTACCAGATTGTTCATTAGATTTCTGTGTTCCATTATGTCTCACCCTCCATTCTCTTTACTATTTGCTACAGAGAAGTCCAGTTTTCTTGTCTGACATACCGAAAATCTGTTGACTGGTTAATTGTTATCTTTAGAACATTTCTTCTGTGATCTGTACTTCAGAAAACTATCCTTTTTACTTCTTGTAATTGTTTATGATATTTTATAGCTACAGACATGGTGGTTAATATTTTTAAGCAAAACTAGATTTTTCTGGTCTTTGTATTTTCTTTTATGTTTATGACTTGTCCAAGATGACAATGGTTGACATCTTTTGTTTTCAGAAAATATCTATAATTTGTTTTAACAAATACGTACTTGAATTATTACATACTTTCAAATTATTAATAAAAGCTTTGTTTCCAGAGATTTCCGTATCTTTAAAAAACATCTAAGAGCAACTGATTACAAATGTTAGTAAGGATTTTCTTTACATTTGAAATATATCTTAATAGTATTAACTGAACAGGTAAAAGTATCAGTGTTCCCTTTTGCACATTTTGACATATTAAATTTTGCTTTTCCTCGCACATTTCAACATTATTTATGTTACTTTAAATCTATTGTCAGGTCGCCTGATGGTTACAAACCTTCGAGTCATTTGGTATTCTCTTGAGATGCCAAGAGCAAATTTATGTGAGTACACATTTTAATGTTTGAAGACTGTTGAATGTTACTTAGCAATCAAATGTGTTCGACACGAACACCCGAGGACTAGCAAACAAACTCTCAGGTGGTCATTACACAAGAGATACTGCAGGGATCAGTTGCCTTTATTGGTCGACACTGAGATAAGGGAATTGATCGAACACCATTCACATAGAGAAGACGTCATCATCTACAGAGATGGGTCTGTGAAGCATGGCTCAAGGTCATCATGTGCTTACACAGCACAATAGATGGAGTGAACAATCAACGAGGATAGCGGTGCATTCAAGATAATTATATCATGCCTGACCACGGAGATCACCACTTCCTCCAGAGCACTCACATGAGTAGCTTAACAGGAAGTCACACACATCATAATCATATCCATCTCCATGAACATGCTGCAGAATATTTCACCAGCTTCTGCTCTGATTGGATAGACAGCATTCGGAAGTCGCGCCTCACATCACTCACCTGGATGTTCACACCTGGACTTGCCGGAGTAAAGTGTAATGAATGTGCAGACCAGGTGGCAAATACTGCACCAGTGCAAATGGGAAGAATCATGGACAGGGTTGATAGTCAGTGCAGTACAGACTTATTTGACTGATACTGACGAGACCTCCACTCTAGCCCAACTGCACAAACTGGGAGTAAAGCCTGATCAATGTCAGTCAGTGCCGCCTTCGTGAGAAAGAGAGGAGATATCATAATCAACTCCTCATGGGATCAGTGAACAGAAATATTTTGGTATGGCTGCTGCATCGTAGGACTCAGCACGCATGGGAATGCCCGATGTACAGTGATGTCATGTAACTGTAACATAACATAACATATCATAACTCAAATGTAATTCTTACTGGTGGAGTTTTGGAACTATATGATCTATGGAGGAGGCTGGAGCACTTATAAAATTATTTGTGTAATGAAAATTATTCTTTATAAGCCTATTTGAATTTTATTTTAAAAATAACATAATACAATGTTTCTTTATTGATTCTTATTTTGTTTTAAGCTGTGCACCTCAACATTTTCAGTTATTGTCTAACAGTAGACATCTGTCATGGTGTGGTATGTAGGAAAGAAATGAGGATGGGATCCCAAACTTCTAATAGCTGACTGTTAAGAGAAAACTTGAAATTGGCTCTATAAGACTCCCTAGGGGTGGAGGATGATCAGTAGTGAAGTTTCCTCACAGCAGGCCAGTGGAGCCCCGGAAGGTCACAGCATTCAAATAGAACTCATATTCTGGGAACCTTGAGATACTTGTAGTTTTCCGGCCACAATTGGCTCCACTCGTCTTTGGCAATTAATATATTCTAATTAATATCACACCACGCCAAGTAAAACAACAAACACCAAGTGAACCGTCAATACACTATAATGAGATAATATAGTGGTGTGCTCCTGTGTTGTGTGTGTGTATGTTAGCGTAGTATATGATGTCAGATACACAAATTAGAATAACACCATCAATGAGGTAATAAACAGATCATCAGCACAGTTGAGGAATTAAAATTCCAAACTCTAACTAATGTTCCGGTACACCGTGTTGGATTCATTAATGGCACTAAACCAAATGTGTGTCACAATTCACCACATAGCATATATATTGTTCAGAATGTCCCCTTAAGGCTATGCTACATGTTCCTGAGACATCCTGAACTATACAAAAGTAATTTTCTTGAAATCTTGCGTTTAAAGATGTAAGTACTCTCTGGTAGGTCCCAATTGGGTTGAAAATAAAGGGGGTAGCTAGTCCCTCTGCAGTCCCCAGACAACACAGGTGATACTGACAGGTACTTAGCTGCTGATTCCTGGGCTGTAGGGTTGTGGCATAGGAGAAGCAGTTGAGGTAAAATGATGTTGTTCTTCCAGAATGACTACTGTCAGCATACAGGTCTCTGCCCCGTTTAGGCAATCAACATAACCACCACTTTTGAGAAATATGGACCAAAAACCATATAGCTATTCTCACCTAAGATCTGGGTTAGGGAGAAAAAATAAACAAAAGGGAGAAGGGATCCTAATCTGGCTCAAGTTAGTCTGGCCTGGCCATATTGTGTGCTTGATGTTTATATAAACATCTGTTGGAGGTGTCATCCCCTACTGGCACGATATGTCCTCTTCAGTCTGGCGGTGTGCAGGCTATGTCTTCTCTTGTCCCCAGTCATCCCGTTAGCTGGGTTACTATTAGTAGAATGATATGAGCCCACTGCCTTGTCAATTATTTCCTTCTTCCGGAAAAATACCCTATTTAACCCTTCATTGTAAGTACTTCCCATATACATCATTACACATATCTAAAATCATACACGATAAGTTTTAGAAAATTATCATTCACAAACAAAACATCTGGCTTATTTCTACACAAAATCATCTAGAGTCAGAACACACGATATAATTCAGAACCTAATTTTCCAGACACAGAATATAAAGACTATCTCAGGAAAGAATCATGGTAGTTCTGTTATAAAGTATAGATCAGGGATGGCCAACACGAGGCCCACCGGGAGTCATGTTGTGGCCCGCGGAGTGAGAAGAGACAATGTGGTCGAAGCTGTAGCATGCTTGCTTGTTTACTTTAATTAACAAAACAAAATTAGGTGCGTGGCCCGGCAGGATATAATATTTCTGAAATTTGGCCCGCCTGCTGAAAAGGCTGGCCACCCCTGGTATAGATCATCCCTAGAGGCTCGGAGACATAGTGAATGCGAAAGTGTGTCGCTCATCCAATACACGAACGAAACCCGCAAAAGATTAATTCAGACTTTTTCATGTCGAAGAATGACTTATCTAGCTCTTCTGCCTATGTTCTCTAAATCAAGAACATCTCCTCTATCCTCTGATACTGTCTATAGAACAATATCTGTATTTTCCCTATCACAAAGAAAAAGAGATCTCTCTAGAAGACATCATTCTTTTAGTCTCTTCCGTGGATAGAAGTAGAGTCATATTAAATAAACACTAACCTTCAGTCCACAGGACGAAATTAATCCACACACTGAAAAACACGTATGCTCTCTGGCTCACAATTTCCATACTGGCGCCCAAAGTTTCTTCTCTGGCTGAATTTATCTCGCCGTTTTTCTTTGTCTCCACCAATTCTTTCGATGGCTTTCTTCCATCATGACAATGACTCATCTGGCCACCTGGTGTTTCCTCCGTTCGCCTGGGTCCCGCGGTTGACACGTGTCAAAACTCTCAGTGTTCCGTGGTTGACCACACTTGTCAAACTCCCTGCGCGACCAGGATCTTTGACTCGGACTGGCTGACCCCTGTGGCAGATGTTCTGCTGTCCGATGAATCATTCTGCAGTGTGGTTGTATGTTTAAGAACTTTAAGCTTTCAATTTGCAAACAATTCTCTTTCTATATCCCCATATGATGATGGTGTATCATATAGTCGGAATGGAGACTGGGGTGAAACATGTGAAATGTTACACATGTCATATTTTAATGTATGTTGCATTCTATTCAATATGCTCTGTACATTTCTCAACTGTGGAGGACATTTTAATGTGTGCAACACATGTCTTAGAGTCTTTCACCCTTATCTGAGAAGGCTAGACTTGTGATCCACTACCCCAAGATTAGAGGTGTGAAGAAAATCCTTTTCTTATTTTATACAAAAAATGCACAGACCGTGAACCAAACCAGGCCTGTATGAGTTAGAGGCAGATATCATAATCTCTCCGTCAACCACCCCTAGGTCTCTCTGCTTGAGTGGAAGGTTGTCCAGATTTGTGATTGTCTGCTGTAGAAATCTTTCTTGATTTGAAACGCTGGTACTATAATATGACCTATAGCAACATTTGA
This sequence comes from Cepaea hortensis, assembly GCA_963921405.1. Classification (NCBI taxonomy): domain Eukaryota; kingdom Metazoa; phylum Mollusca; class Gastropoda; order Stylommatophora; family Helicidae; genus Cepaea; species Cepaea hortensis. Next base: position 151,485,038 of record OY992877.1, on the reverse strand, counting down.
AAAGTTTCAGTAAAAGTTTTACTTACTTTGAAACATAACTTCACTCAAATTCATTATTCTTCTAGATTTATCATTGCTGAAAGTTTCAAAAATTGCCAAGTGTGCCTTTACTTTACCGGAAGTACATCAGTGACTAACCTTCAGGCTATGATTCCGCTATTATTACAGTAAAGTTAAATGTTGCTGGTAAACTTATGTGGTGTAGTTACCTCACAGACTCACATTATTTTTGAAAACCTGGTTTCTTTTTGGATAGCTCTCAAGTTAATGATGTAAAATAACTTGTTCAGTTTGCTGCCTCTGAAATCTTATTTTTTCACGTTTTTAAAATTCAGAGCTGCAGCTTTCACAACAACATCTGCAAATAAAACACATTTTTATTTATCTACATTTTTCTTGTGGAAAGCAGTCCATACACGTTTGATGACGTCAGCTTTTCTTATCTTTTTTTTTTCAGCCATAGGTTTTAACTGTGTCATTGGAATCTCAATTCGCACAGCACATTCTGTAAGTAGATTCTTTGAAAATGTTATTGTTTGCAAACTTAGGTGAGTAAATTTGAATGATTAATACTACATTGGTAATCTTCATGTTTGCCACATCATTTAAAATAAATAATCAAGGCCTGTGGTGAAGGGGTTATGAATGCAATTTGTAATCCGGCATACCGCGTTTGAAACACAGCTGCAGGTGATTTGGAAGAAGATCGCCTTGCATTGGTTTCGATACAATGGTATGAGTGCCAGTCATTCAGAAAGCAAAGGAAAACAACTGAGCATAAACTTACCCAGGAATCACAAACAGCCAAAATATGCTGGAGTTGACTGCTACGTCCTGTAAAGCATACGCAACTAACAATCATTGCCATGACATGGAATATTTCATATTAAGTAATTTAATTCTAATGCCCGTGTGTTACCAGGGCCCATAAGGGAAGCAAAGAGTAGTAACACTGTAACCTGCCTTGCATGTTGTAAGAGACAGCTAAGAAGGGTTGGCATTGGACTGGCCTATCTATACCAAAGAAAACTATAAGTCTACAGAAAAAGTAAGAAAAATAACTCAGTCAGCCCAGATGAAGTCAGGCTCTTCTCATAGAAGAAGTTAAAGTATGCTGTGATGTGGAGAAACCCATAAGGATCACTGATTTTCACCTAGGAGAATCTCCAGAACTAGTACCAGGAATGTTAGAACTATGCATGAATTTGTTAGCAAATAGGGAAGTATTTTTCATTTAAGATAATACCATACTTATACAGTGATAATTTTTTTTGTTTGCCAGAAAATCCGCGGGGCTGTGGAGGCACTATATATAATATGTAAATGTAATTCAACACGCTTTGAATTCATCTTCACAAATTTAGTAAGTAAATTCTGTCATGTCAGTATTGAATTTCTTATTCGCTCTTTGTCTTTCCCTTTTTTTTTGTACATTTCAAAGTGCATAATGTCTTAAAAGTCACTTCTTCATGCATGTTGGAATCTGAGTAACACATAGTACAACAGAGTTGTGGTTTCCGGAGGCAATATAAAGAATACATTGGACTGATAAAAAAATTAATGAGGCACTGCATCGAGAAACAGATGAAAGCTGCAAATTGATTACAGAAATTAAATATTGTAGTTAAGGATTTTAGGACATGTTATGAGGAGAAATAAGCTTTAAAATGAAGTGACAACTGCAGACTTGAAAGGAAATGACCAATAATAGAAGATAAAGAGATAATACCAAGGTGTCTTCACAGGTGGCATAATAAAAATAACAAACCTGATCCGTGATTGGTATCATGTGAGATTATGAAGCATTATAACCCACACTTAATGAGTAGTTTGTTTGTTGCATGAGTGCTATCTTGGCCCATAAGGAAAACAAAGAATAGTAAAACCAAATCTACCAAATGAGTCATAATAGATGACTATGGAAGAGTGACATGGGATTGGCTACCTCATCCCATAAAAAAAATGTCAGCTGCAAATTCCAACTGTTTTCTGCTAAAAAATGCTTCTTTTCCTTTAAACCTCTGACAGAAACCAATTACTGACTTCGCAGATGACATTATTGTGGTGACAGTCTATTATACTTTATTATAATACAGAATAACATTGAAAATACAGTTCACAAAAGTCTTTTATATCTAATGATGGCACCTTGCCTGTCATCTATATCTATAAAAGAGAGTGTATGTGGTTGGCTATGTATTGGATGGGTTCGATAACGGTACATCCGATTGAGATTAAATTTTCTACACGTCTTCCTTTCATTCCTGTGCAACCGACTGTAATAGTTTCTTAGTGTAAAATCGGCTAATTACTTAATAACATTTAATATTTCATTTTTCATTATATAATTTCTATATAGCAAGGGGAATTCACTCTAGAAAAGTTATTTCAAGGGGCATAACTTTTAATAACATTTCTATATACTTTATAGTCATATTGTTGGACTTACTTGCACTATTGTTAAACTCTTTGTCTTTAGTTATTTACAGGCATATAAGTTATAATAAATGATGATATAATCTTTAAGGCATTTTCAAAGTTTTCATAAAAATAATGCATAACATTGTAACTCATCTTTTTATGCTTAAAGAAGTTATCTACAGTCATGTAGGTGATTAAAAACAGTTTTCATTAAAAATAATGGATGGTGTGTGGAAGGACATTCTTTTAAGTTACTGTGCGCCAGGAGCTGGGCGAAGCCACGCCGGGTCAGATAGATAGACAGACAGACAGATAGTCAGGAACGGGAGCTTATTTGACTACTTATATGAATTAAATGAGATGCTCCCCACCAGGGACTGGGTGAAGCCGGGCCGGCTCAGATAGACAGACAGACAGACAGATAGTCGGGAACGGGAGCTTATATGACTACGTATATGAATTAAATGAGATGCTCCCCACCAGGGACTGGGTGAAGCCGGGCCGGGTCAGATAGACAGACAGACAGACAGACAGACAGACAGACAGATAGTCGGGAACGGGAGCTTATATGACTACGTATATGAATTAAATGAGATGCTCCCCACCAGGGACTGGGTGAAGCCGGGCCGGGTCAGACAGACAGACAGATAGACAGACAGACAGATAGTCGGGAACGGGAGCTTATATGACTACGTATATGAATTAAATGAGATGCTCCCCACCAGGGACTGGGTGAAGCCGGGCCGGGTCAGACAGACAGACAGACAGACAGATAGTCGGGAACGGGAGCTTATATGACTACTTATATGAATTAAATGAGATGCTCCCCACCAGGGACTGGGTGAAGCCGGGCCGGGTCAGCCAGACAGACAGACAGACAAACAAGCAGACAGACAGACAGACTGATAGATAGATAGATCTCCTCCAGGGCCTGGGCGAAGCCGGGCCGGGTCAGCTAGTTTGATATAAAAGACGTTTGTGAACTGTAGTTTTATCCTAGACAATCTACTACATAATTACTGAAGGAACACCTCCACTCTTGTGGGGTTACTATGGTTATTCAAACAGGACATTGCCATTGCGAAAGTCTTCTATGATGTCTAATCCTCAAATTCTCACGAGCCCACTACTTATATAGTAGACAGTTAATCGATCAGTCAGTATTACAGGATGATGTGTCAGATGTTCTTGCACATTGGCATACACAGTTACTATCATGTAATCTAATTTGAATAGATGAACTATTTAAGTAATGTATATCCATAATTTTGTTTTGATGAATGAGGCTCTACTGATTTTCTCAATTATAAACCTGAGAACTGTGTGGAAAACATAGCACTTGTGGATCTGGGGGAGTTGTGCCAACCCCTCAACTAACAGACTGATTTGGTTATTTCCAGCTGAAGCCAGTCTGAAATGTCTATAGAGATCAGATCAGCCAGCATAAAACTCATGTTGGATAAAGGATATACTGAGGATAACTAGTAATCATTTATAATATCACATAAATCTTCAAAAATATAATGGTCAGAGTAGTGCCTGCCCCAGAAGGTGAATAAATAAGGGATAGATAGACATGTGAATACACCATAAGACACAGAACAGGATCTAAAATCAGAAATTAGCTTGATCTATAGTTCATCATGGCATGATTTTGATATCGGAGAAAAATCTTCATCATGTATGCACATTGATATTTTGCATGTGAACATCGTGTATTATGTTTGTGTCTAGGTCCCTGGCTCACCAAGACTCTTCACATCAGTTATATCTGTCCATAGGCAAGTGTTTACATTGTTTGCTTTTGTTTACAGTCAAGAAAATGTACGTTATAAACTTAATGTGTACTAAATATAAGAGTCATATGTGTGTGTGCGCGTGCGTGCATGTGCGTGCACGCGTGTGCATGCGTCAGAGAGAGAGAGAGAGAGAGAGAGAGAGAGAGAGAGAGAGAGAGAGAGAGAGAGAGAGAGAGACAAACCCCTTATACTTTTATTTTCGAGCAGCAGTTATTTTATTAATTTTGTTTTGCTTTATGCTCAATGTCAATGTTCAATGTTGTTTGTCCATCAAGAATGATGATGACCATTCATTTCATCCAGTGGGGTTGAAGGTGTGGAGCCGTGGGTTCTAAGATGGCTGATAAGGCCTATTTTGGCTCGAAATGTTCTTTGACATGGATGAAGAATGACTTGCGCGATGACTTGGATTAAAGTGAGGAAGAGTTGCGCAATTCGTCGACTTCACTCTCTCGCCTGAGTCCATCTGAGTCCAGTGGCAAGACAAGTCAAGATGACTGGAGACGAATACAGGTGCAGTGGATGACCAGGGCGCTCTACGTGCCTTGCCGTGCTCATTACGTTCCACAACGCTTTGCAGGTAAACGCCGTCTTGCACGTTGAATCAGGCTTTATGCTAATGACTAATGGTATACAGTTTAACTGAACTAGTTAATAAACTGTTTTTACTAACAATATTGTGGAAATAAAACAGTAACTGATTGTGAAAATGACCTCTCCAATTCAATGGATTCGGTTAGTGTACTAATAGTATGCTATTATTGTATGTCTAACAGAGCATATGAGACCTCTAAAATGTACAGGGATCTTAAGCTTCGGGCAGCTTTGATAAAGGATAAACAAGTGAGATTGTTGCCTTTAGAGCAGGTGTATGATAAAATCAATGGAGTATGGAACCTGTCCAGTGACCAGGTAAGTTAGCTGTCATTGATTGCTCATTCATGTCTGATGTTACAGGTGACCTTTGTATCTAGTTGTCTTTCATATGGTGTATTAACATTTCCAAGTGCTTCTTCACAATCAACTACTGATAAGCTAGTAGTAATATCAAAATAGAGAAAATAAATCTTGTTACATATACCACTTTATACATAATTGTGTTACTTTTCTATATAGTTGCCATCCAAAGTATACAGATAACATAGTATTGATTGCTGAAATCACCATGTTGCTATGGCAGCCTGATTATATTTACCAGCCAGTCAGAAGTTGAGTTTGAAGTAGTCCTCGTGTCCACGTGCTTATGAATTGAAGGCATTTTCTGTATTATTTCATGCCAATATGAAGTATCTTTTATTGTCACTTTAGATTGTGTTTGTCCTTTTCACAACTTTCTTAATTTAAGATTAACATACATACAACTAGATCTCTTTCCTTCTTGATTTATTATGCATGCTATCTCATCCAAAACAGAGTTTATAGTGATATAGACCTAACATTGTTTTCCAGAGTTATCTTACTTTGAGATATTGTGATTTGTCATTGTTTCTTTACAAAATGTGTTAGTTGACAAAACAGATCAATTCTCAGATTTTTAAACAAAATATGTCTTTAGATCTTAAGATAGTGCTAAAGCCTTCAACAAGTGAACTGTCATTTTGAGTTTATACAGTTAATTCTCATTACCATCAAGTGTCGATTGTGCTTAACATCTTTTTGTCTCCAACAGCATGTATCAATTCGTGTGCTGACCCTGTCTATGCAATGGCACAAGACTATCAAGAATGATCTCTCAGTGTCTTACTCCATCTCTCTTTCCACAAATCTTTCCATTTGTCACAATATGTTCTAGTTTTAATTTGCTCACGATGTGGCCAAAATTGATGATTGCTTCTTTCTCACATTTGTGATAAATTTGCTTTGTGTCTTAGCCTCTTTCAAACCATTTTGATGCTTCATTTTGGCTGCCAAGGAATTTTCATCAATCTTCTGTAAAACCATATATCTACAGCGTTTAGGGATCTTTTTGCTTGTTGAATAATTGACCAGGATTCATAACCATATGTTAAAACTGGTTCTATGTAACATGCAAGAATTCTGTTTCTAACCTTCACTGGCAGGAAATTATTAATTAAATATGTTCTTCATATTTTAAAATGCAGTTTTTACTTGTTGATCACATTAATTCTACTTTAATGTTATAATTTACAGTGAAGCTACCTCTACATGTCCGCATGTTTTTGTTCATCATTTAAAAGTTTTGCTTGAGTAATTTTATCCTATAATTAAAAAATAAAACATTGCTTTAATATAAGTAAAAATAGTGCTAATAAGTATGAAAATACCCTGTCTTGTCTTGTCTTATTGTGTTCATTACTTATTGTTAAATGTAATGTACAATCTACAATTTTAAATTGTATTTTGCTGTGGATTAGTAATGCTACCTCTTGTTTTGTCTTCTTGTTTTATAGTATTGTATGTATGTTTAACAGTAATTTCTTAGTCTGTGTCATTAATTTCATGTATATTTTCAGGGAAACCTTGGCACATTTTACATCACCAATGTGAGACTGATATGGCATGCCAACATCAACGAATCATTTAATGTCAGCATTCCATATATACAAATGGTAGGTGACTTTGTTATAATCTATGAAGCTGTCAGTATTTAACTGCTACAGATGTTTTAACTACTTGATTTGTTGGAAAATAGTATATAAAATTATACACATTAAAGAAAGAGGCTAAGATACATAGACATCTTATCACAAATATCAGAAAGGAGCAATTATCAGTTTAGCTCAAAATCCCCAATGTTCTCCTTAGTGATTGTAAAATGGTCCATGACTCATCCTTATGTTGCTACAGGAAAGATATGTGTTCTTAAAAATTCTACTTTATCTTGTTTGTTTGTTAGTTTGTGTCATAGGTTCTTAATACTTGTTTAACCTCTACAATTGCCATGGCCAGTCTATGTCTGACTTATTTTCAACAGTCCCTATAGTTGTTGATTATGGAGGCGAGATATTTAAAGTCTGTGACATTTTACATTTCTTCAGTGTTCATTGTGATGTTTGGTTGACATGTACTTTTGTCTGTGAACATTATCTTTTGTTGTTGTTGTAAGTTCAGACAAAGATCCTCAGTCATGATGTTTATATTTACAGACATGATCTTTTGCTGAGCCGAGACTGAAGTTACAACTCTTTACTGACACCTTGTAGTTTGGCACTTTGCATTCATTACATGCCAACAGTTTTATTGTAAATTGTAAATATTTTTCAACAGAAAACTGTGAAAATCAGAGACTCCAAATTTGGAATTGCCTTGGTTGTTGAAACTACACAAATGGTAAGTCAAATCTTCATATGTAATTACTTTGGCATCTATTTCCATTACAGAGTTATACTGTGACCTAAAGTATTATTCTTTATTAATTTAAGTTTTTTATATGGTTTAATTGTTTATTCATAAATAACTTGCTTTCTTCTTTTTGCACCTTATCTCCCACTGGACATTGGCCCTCAACCAACCCTTGTCAAGCCATCCTGTCATGCAGTTCTATCCATATTCTCCCCAGATTATTCATCTATGTCTTCAAGTCTCTTCTCCATGCGTTTTTTAGGTAATCAATTGATTGTTAAAAGAGTATTGCAGTACAGGCAGTCTGGTGGTATTTCATGTCAGTGAAAATCTTATGTTGTGATTATTTGTTATCATGCTGGTTCGCCCCTGTTGTCTAAACGATCGTCCTTATGTATATTATTGTTTTATTATACATTCATTACACCTTTATGATTAATATTCATTGTTTGAGCATATATTCAGTATTGAGCTGTTGTTCAGTTTTATTTTTAAAGAGTTGCATGTCCTTTGCAGGACATTATTATCAAATCCAGCTCCTATCGGTTATGTTGTGACTTACTAAGTAGTGACACTGTTAATTAAACAGAATTAATTGAAATGATATAAGTGTAAATATTTTCAGAGTGGGGGATATGTCCTTGGTTTCCGCATTGATCCCATGGAGAAGCTACAGGCAACCACCAAAATGATACAGAATTTGCACAGAATTTACAGTGCTTGTCCAGTGTTTGGTGTAGAGTTTGAGGTAGATGATAAGGTATGCCCTTGCTGTCAGCTTGTACTGTTTAATACACCTTCATATGATTCTACAGGCACTGGTTACTTAATAAAATTTTTCTGGAGGGAAAAGATGTACAAAATTAAACATCATTAACTACTGGCTTAAATGTTGTTACCATTGCTAATGAAGTTGACATAACCTTTTATTCACATGGGAATATACCAATAAATTTCATGTTAAAAATTAGTAAAATTAAGTTGCAGCTTGTAAAATTCAATTCAGCAGTTTGAAACACTGCTATCTTTTATGGACAGCAATATTAACATTTTATTTAATAATTTAATGGATCACTGATATATTTGTTGCCAAGTTGTGTACTATTAATCACTGTGGCAATCTTTTCAAAAGGTAAAGGTAGTCCCATAGTAAATAATGCTGATGGGATGTGAATTGTTATGCCTTCACATATTCTAGGTGGGTTAGCCAGTTCCCTTCATCATTGCTTTCTTTCCCAGGCAGTTGTCAGAATATTATTTGGTACCCATTGTTTTAAGGCTTGGCTGACCCCTGAGCTGCACTGATCTGTAAAAATAATCCTGCCTCTCCTGAGGATTGAACCCCTTCTGACAGGCATGTTCACTAACCACTAAGCCAACACAGCTTCAAAGCATTAACTATAATTGTTCACATACCTCATTTAGCTGCTGAACCGACTAAGCAATTGTTCCATGAGATGGCAATAAGTAAAACATGTACTGGGATATTGAAAACACAATGGGGGGATATTTAAACATTTATATGTATATTTGCTTGTCATGACAATATTTTAAAATGAAGCTGAGGTGACTAAATAAATGAACATATTAATCTGTATTATTTTTTTGTACTATTTCAACTCATAATTTGATATACTAAATACAAATCTTCAGAAAGTCCTTTTAAGACCATGTCATCTTTTCATAATTATATCTTCATCTCTTACTGCCTTCTATCCCCCAGTGGAACAAACTTGTATGTTACAGATAGTTTTACTAATATTATGCTAATGTTGGGTTGGATGTCAGTGTATTATATGCATTCAGTTGTAAAACAGTCTGATAATTTACTTGTTTTTGTTCCATAGTCTCAGACAATAGAGGAGACGGATCGGACACCCATTCAAGATGATGTTGAAGTAGAATACGATGGACAAACAGATGCTTTTGCAGTAAGTGTGAAGTATCAGTATGTTTTGTGATACTGCAAAGTAATGATATTTCCATAGCAGGTTCTGCAATAGAAAAGTGAAATGTTAAACCCTTCACATATACTAGGGCATAGCATAATGAGGTGAGGTGACCAGTTACAAACCTCATAATGTTTATTTTCCACTGAATAAGCAGAAAACTATCCACTGGCCATTTCACAGGCTGACTTTGACACAGCTGTACTGGTTGGGTAATATATTTCCCATCTATATAAATTCAGCTTGGGCCTCTTCTTGGTAAGGAATGGTAATAATTATAATGCCACTGCAGTTTATTGTGGTTTTTTTGTTTTTAACTGAACTGCATTTAGTGGCTTACTTGCTGCAACCTTTTGATATGCAGACATGGATAAAGACTTGGATTACCAAGATAAACTATACAGAATACATACTGTACATGTTGACCCAGCCTAAAATTGGTACCAGGAGATGTCTTGGAAAGTAAAATCGGCCAACATGATATTTACCACATTACCCATCGTCTATTGATCGGTCTGTAAAAATATGGGTCTATCATTGTATACGTAATACACCTTAAGGCATGTAAAGCAGATCCTTTAGCTTTCTGTTCACTTTACTATACCACAGATCTATTGTGACAATTGAAATGCTAATTAATGAGTTTTCCTATGTAAATTGACAGCACAGTCGTAACCTTTCTTCTTCTTCTTCTTCTGCGTTCACCAGGAGTGTTTTTTTCAGATGTAATTGCGGCATGTCTGGTTAGGCGCCCTTGGGCCAAAACCCTTAGGCCAACACATCTGACTTTAGCGTGCATTTTTGACAGGTTAGCATTCCTAGGGGACTCTCACTTTTGTGGTGCCGTCCACATCCCAGCTGGTCAAGTTAGAATGGTTGAAGACTTCACAATCAGCCCTCAAGGGAAGGCAGGGACAGTCCATGGCATTTTCCGCCATCCAGGGCGGCTTCCATAGTTGCAGAGCAGACACATAGTGCTCTCTTGCTGGGCTCACTTCCTGCTCATGGCTGCTTTAATTCCTCACTTCAATGTATTGGGCCTTTTGTTCGCTACATACCGCTTCCTGCACAACCAGGGACGGTCGGATTGCAGATGGTATCCACTCAGCGAGTTTTCGCTTCGGACATGTGCTTAGTCTCTATGCCTGGAAAACAAAATAGTTAGAGCTGTACTGGGCATGACGGACATTCGGAAAACTAACTAGTCAGAGCTGTTCCGGACATGAAGGTCATTCGGAAGACTAGATAGTCAGAGCTGTTCCAAACACGACGGACAATTGGAAAACTAGCTAGTCAGAGCTGTTCCGTTACATTCGGAAGACTAGTTAGTCAGAGCTGTTCAGGGCACGATCGACATTTCACTCGGACGTAATTGCGTAGTGCCAGTTTTTATTTGCCACCCTTAAGCCGGCACATCCGACTTCGGCTGGAATTATTTACTGAGGTTAGCCTTCCTCGGGTTTCAAGGGACGTTAGACTCTTACTGTTGGGGTGTCACCCACATCTCAGCTGGTCAAGGTAGAACGGTCAGAGACATCACGGTCAACCCTCAAGGGAAGGCAGGGGCAGACCATGGGCATTCCCCGCCATCCAAGGAGGCTTCCATAGTTGCAGAGCTGGCATATAGTGCTCTGAGACTGGGCTCACCCGAGGAATTGCCACGACCAGCTCATGGCTGCTTTAATTCCTCACTTCCATGTATTGGGCATTTCTTTTGCCACTGGTTGCTCAAGCACAAACCAGGGACGGACAGACTGCGGGCGACATCCACTCAGAAAGCTTTCATTTCGGGCTTCCACGTAATGGATTTGCTAGCCAAGCGTTCCATGTCGTGTAAATGAGACATCTTCCACCTTTGTCTATGCTCACTCTATGAGTATAGATATAGACTTTCATCTTAACCATTGCGTGCGACTGGGATACATTTTCCACCTTTAGTAACCGCTCACGAGGTAGGCTACATGTGCTGCTGGCTCAGCCCCTTACCTCTCTGCATCAGTGAGCGAGCAACGGCCTGGCCCTCTCATCCGGGGATCCCTCAGATCCCCCAGCTGAGAGCCTTCGAACAGGTATCTAAACTAAGCATGTAGCGTGCTTAGCATCTCGCCTCCATTTTTCAGTAGGTGAGTGTCAGCCCGGCTCTCACATCCGAGGGCTTATAGTGTATAGGCATTCAGCCATATTCCTCAGCTGAGAACCTTAAAGTATGTGTCTGGACCAAGAATTTCTGCCTTCGTACACCTGATTTGAACTTTTGACTGCTATCCTCAGTCTACCTGCAGAGCAGCAGGTTGTGTCTCTCTTAGTTTGGCCCCTAACCCAAGTCCTGTCCGACACATAGTTGTGCTTCCGTCGGCTTAGTTCTTGTGGTCAAAGGGACACGCAACCCCCCCACCCCCACCCACAGCGCAAAGTGGAGACATATCAGGGGGGAGTCATAACGTTTGATTAAAATATATTCAAAATAAATAATTTGAATATTTTACTTTCTTTGGCAGGAAAGTCATTATCAAGAGCTGTTTCCACATGGAAGGCGGCTGTAATGTGTTTCCAACACCCTCTGACCTTTATTTTCACATGTATTCATAAGGCTTTTGGCCAGTCCATCTCTTAATGTTCTCCACCCACATGTCATTTTTTTTCATTTTGGATGCTTTGCCTCCACCTTTCCCTCCAGCACATGCTTTAATAAGGCGCTGTGTCTCTTTATATGGCTGCAGTACCTGAATTATCTGACCTTGATCTAATTGGTTATTGGTTTCTTCATTCCCAGTTTGTATAATACTTATTTGTTTTCTTGTCCTGCCATATTCTTTCTATTCCTTTATATACCACATTTCAATAGCTTAAATGCTACCCTCGCATTGTTTATTCATTGTTCATGCATCTACAAGAAATATAACTTGCAAATAATCATGAAGAAGTTAAATACAATTTATTTGAAGTTAAACTTCCTCTTCCTCTTCGTTCTTCATAAAGCTTAACAAAGTATTGAGAATAAAATAATGATTTCTATTTCATAGGCCTACTTTGCTGATGGGAACAAGGAAAAAGACAGAGAGCCTGTTTATTCAGAAGAGCTGGGACTAGCAGTAGAAAAGTTAAAGGATAATTTCACAATAGCTGGCTTGTGGGAAGTTGCGTCATAGATGTGGTATGAGTTAAATCAGAACTTTCAACTAAAGCAGTGAGAATGGCCCAGCATTCCTGGTGAAGCCATCCAGGATATTATATTTATTGTTATACATCTGTTGTTGAATAAATGTAACATGCCAACTGACTTAGGGAATAAAAATAGTACTTAAATGTGAAATGTTATTGTTCATGATTAAAATAAACATAAAAATGTCACAATACTATAACTAGTTCAGCGGGCATGTTGCTGTAGTCGTTAGGAGGTTACACTGATAATGGCATAAGTGCAGTTGGTTGAAGGTTCGATGTCTGCACTCACTGTTCGGTACGGGAGGGAAAGGCTGGCCATCTCTTCCTCCATGCTCTCAGACCTACAAAATGTGATAGTCCTCACACTTCACAGGTTCCTGCTACGGTGACTTCCAATAAAAAAACATTCTTTACTAAACACGCCCAAACTCCACAATTTTGCATTGTCTACAATACTTTCATCAGGGGCTGTGATGTGAACAACTAAGTTTGCTGCTTCAACAAACCATGCAGGAATTGTCTCCGGCCACCCTTGTCTACTTTCATGTATCTCAAGAGATTTTCAATTCCATTCAAGTGCATTATCCAGTGTGTGTGTGTGTGTGTGTGTGTGTGGAGGGCTGTGGTAGCGCAGTGGCTAGCATGCTTGCCCTCCAGCATGATGGTCATATATTTAAATCAAGGCAGATTTCAAATATTGACATGAGCTCACAGGTTTACCAAATCTAAAATGGGTACTATGAAATGTTCTGGGAAGTAAAGGCAGCTGGCATAATATTGACCATATCACGAGTGGCCATTGGTCTATAAACTATTGAGGCTAGCACCTCATACCCAACATGCCTTAAGAATATAAAAGGGTGATTTATGTTTATTACTTGGTGCCATCATTGCTTTGCTGATCCGGCAGCTTCTGCAGCTTGTCTTGTTCCAGATGTAGAGGTGTTACCTTTCCTCTGGAGTGAACTAGGCAGGCCGAGTGAGGGATCATGCTACATGGGCAACACATGATCTCTATATTTTAACCCAGGCTTTGTGCTATGGAGAGGCAATAACTCCATCCCTTACAAACTATCGTCTGTCAAGACGGCAAGGTGCCAATGAATGAACTTGGTGCCATGGCGGCTTATATTGCAATTTTTCATATGAACATGTAATAATAATGCCTATGGATTAATGAATTACCACAGTCCCCACATTTTATTTGGAGGATGCTACAGTACCTTTGGAATATTTATGAATGAAATCTGTTAATCACTCGGTGATTATGGAACAGCAGCATTGAAGCTTCACAACCATTGAAGCTTCACAACCATATTGAGGCACACAAGAAGCTGCAAAATGTGGGCTTACATCATCCTTATGTTTCACTATAAGCTATTTACAATAATGCTTATATTTTGTGCCTGTATAGATACAGCAGGCTTGTTACTGATTTCCCAAATGTGATGTACAGAAGCAGACCTTTGAAACAACTTGGAGACAACAATGTGTTTTAAATGTTGCAAACATTATCTGTGCTGAAAGGAAGGTTCTATATGCTGGGGAGACTGGCATGGTAAGCAGGAATGCTGGAGATGATTACGTGTGTCAACTTTAAATAAATAAAATGAATATTGTTGGATAATGTATTGCCTGGCATATTTCGCTGTATTTTATGTGCATATTACAGAGTTAGATATCATGGGAGATAAAATGCATAAGACACATAGTCACAGATACTGCTTGAATGTAACACATATGTTTCCCTGGTAATACTCCTGATCCTGAAGTAGTGGATCAGATGTCTAACCTTCTTGTACAGGGGCGAACAACATGGAGGACCTGTGTGCACATTGCACACATTAAATATCCCTTGCCAGATGGAAATCGAAAAGAGCAGACAAAATAAGCGGCTTCTCTGGTAAAATGTTCATATTAGAAACGCTAATCACAAAAATGTTATAGCATATGTGTTTCTGATATTCACAATTGTGGATATGCACTGGTGCTACCAAGTTTGTGCAGTGTGCTAATATTCTTCTTGTGTGGTCTATAGGAAGTGACTGGAGCACTTGTAGAGATATCAATTTGCAATGAAAGTAATTCATTACAAGCCAACCAAACATAAGGTTACTTACTGTATTTTTGTCTTTGTTTCCTTTTCAGTGTCGTGTTAGAAGAGATTTTTCTTGACAAGGTGGTGTGTAAACTGCATACAAGGCAGTTTTTATTATCTCTGACATTCCATTAATGCATTAGCTTGCAGGTTCTGCCTCTTGCTCTATTTTCAGAGTACCTATACATCAATACTAATTGTGGTATGTTATTTGGGTGAAGTTTTATTGCATGATTGAACCATCTGACTCACAGTTTTTCAGTAAATCCACTACTGACTTTGTGTTCATTTGCTTCCTGGTATCATCATTCTGATCTGGTCTCTGCTTGTCACATGAAGTATTTGCAGACATTTCTTACTGTGTTCTTGTGCTGAAAGATAATAATTCCGGCATAGAACACATTTTGTCTCTGTAAAAGATCTATGTTACTGCAGATGATAAAATTATACATGTGATGTTTTCTTTTACTATAGCTTAGAATTATTGTAAATCTTATGTTGCCATCTGTCTCGTGTTTCTGTTTATATGTCATGTACACTTTATAACAAGTAGCGTATTGTGTAGCACATCTAGTCTCCAGTAAGATGACACTTTTGTAATTGTAGTGAATGCATGTAGATAAACAAAATGTCGAAAATGAAATATTTTGGCAAGTAAAAAGATAAAAAGACATGACAGTCTAAAAAAGATAAATACAGAGAGAAGTGCACCGGAGAAGATAGAAGATCATAATTTAGATGGATCCAAGATGTGGTAGATAATTCACACAAGACAGCGACAGTGGCAGGTCATAAGGTTCATGATAGTGAGAATTTGTGAACGACTGATGTAAGAGTGAGGTGCTTCACAGGACAGGCCGCTGAATGAGTAAATGCATCGTGATCTCCTGTATTTGGCCATAATACAATTGATGAACTTCCAGGAAGCCCGTTCGAAAACAATTCATGTGCTGATATGTTGATGTTTTTATTTGGCAATTTGGTTTATCAGTGTGATCACAGGTCTGCAGAGACTATATTAGTGGTAATGTGGAAATTATATTTCTTTGGTTTCTGGAAACCTATTTTATGCAGTATGTTCATGTGAAAATAGCAAATTTAAACTCTCTAGTATCTTAAAGCCGGCTCCATGGCGATGGGGTTACAAGCATAGTTCGTAATCCTGCATACCCACGTTCGAAACTCAGCTGTGGGCGAATTGGCAGCAGATCGCCTTACATTGATTTTTTATGAAATGGTATGGGTGCCAGTCATTCAGAAAGCAATGGCAAACTATTGAACATAAAATTGCCAAGAGATCACAACAGCAAATAATGCTGGTGTTGACTGCAACATCCTGTGAAAGATATGCAACTAAGTATCTTAAACAGTAACATATTCTTCCTATATGAAACATGTGCAGAATACATGCTCTCTTTCACTTCTACACCCTGTCACACAATAAAATAGTCAAGTTTTACATAAATGTTAGCAATGTGTTTCATTTTATGTCATTACCTTAATACCTTAATGCCACATGTAACAGAATATTCTTGTCTACATAATTTTCAGAGTATAGTCCCTTTTTCTGCTTCAGTTGATTTACAATGAAATTATTTGTAGGGATTATGGTGCTCAAGTAGCAATCTGTGGGGAACTGTACTCTATGAAAACGATTGTGGATGGTGAAGAATCACATCCTTGTTGCGATGAGTCTGGTAACTGGGTGTGCAAACTCACCGACTAAGTATAATAAGCTACCATAGTACACTGATAATAAAGCCATTGCCTCAGCTGTAGACACCTTTGACCTGTATACTATTGTTCTAGTAATGGCTGCACAAGAAGTCCTGTTTGATTGGATGTATGCTGTTTAGGAATGATTAAGAATTAAGGAAACGGTAGGGAGCAATAGGCACGTTAGGAATTAAGGAAAAACTAGGGAGCAATGGGCAGGTGGCTTCTGAGATAAATATTGCAATTGGACTGATAGAATAATTATCAATGTGTGCCTGGGAAAGGCAAACAGTGTTCTTTGGTGATATAATGAAAAGTGGCATTGTAAAACATCGTGACAACTGGAAAGCTCAATGGTAGAAAAGGCAGGAGGAGACAGAAATAATACTGGATGGTCTAAGATGTTGGCATGGAGGGATATCATCAATAGAATTGACCCTGAGCACCAAGGTCTGTGGAGATACATGAATGCCTACGCTATTAGGCAGGGCACATGATGATGATGTCATTGTAACTGAAACAACCTGTAGACTTGTTCATGATTGGCTGGATTTGCAGACTCGTTCATGATTGGTTGGATTTTGTAGACTTGTACATGATTGGCTGGATTTTGCAGACTCGTTCATGATTGGTTGGATTTTGTAGACTTCATGATTGGTTGGATTTTGCAGACTCATTCATGATTGGTTGATTTTGTAGACTTGTTCATGATTGGCTGGATTTTGTAGACTTGTTCATGATTGGTTGGATTTTGCAGACTCGTTCATGATTGGCTAGATTGTACTGCTAAAGCTTTCTGTGGGATGAGGTAGCCAGTCTCACACCAACCCTCCTCCTTCACCACTTTACTCATACATGACAGCTGGCAGTGTTACTATTCTTTGCTTACCTTATGGGCCGTTGTAACACATGGAAGAATTCCTACTATTATCAGGATTTAATGTTTTCCAACCAGTTAATCTCTGGTGTTATCCAAGCCTTGTAAAATATTGTTACCATATAATTTTCAGGAAAGAAAGGATGAGGGGGGAGAGTTGGTCACTGCATCATATTGCATAGTAATCAAGTCTAGGTGGAGGCCTGAAACTTTACATTTCAGTAGAAGGACTTGCAGTGAAATATCTTTATATTTACTTCAATATACGCTACGCTGACAATGGCATAAGCACAGTCGGGTGAGGTTTCAATGTCAGCACTTGTTCACTACAGGAGAGAAAATCTGGCCACCTGTTCTTTCATGCTCTCAGTCCTACAAAATCTTATGGTGCTAACACACCACATACCCACATCAGGTTCATGTACAAGACTTGTTTCAGTTTTGTTATCTTCAATATCAAGTTGTAATCATCTGCTGGCTACTATAGCCATCTCGTAACAATTTGTTGAAATTGTGAAATCATGTAATAACATAGATTGCTCTACTTCAGTAACAATCAGTAGGTTACTATAACCATCTGAAAATTACTTAATTATATAACAGTAAAGCGAACGTCATGAGAACGGTTGAACGCAGGTGCCATGCCTGTACTTGTCGTTTGCCAAAGTGAAGGAAAGATTGACCACCTATTCCCCCTTGCTCTCAGGCCTATAAAATGTCATGACACTATCATATCACAGACACATAGCAGGAAACTACGTTGGACCACATTTGTTTAATTAATAATTTTAGATAGTATTCTACTTTTCTGTTTATTTACTAGCTATGGACTCGAGCATAGTCCATACACTTACTACTACTATTAGTAGTTGCTGCTACTGGGTAGTGCAATCGACTGATGCTAGCTTGTGTATTACCTTTCCCTGTAACCAATGTCTTCTGCTGTCAGACATATGAGATACTTGTAATTTACATTCCCAAGTCCAGAATGAGAAGTCAACATTGTAGTTCAACTGATGGTGTTTAGGAGTTGAACCCACTACCTCCAATTGATCAACTGAAGTAGTAATCTGCAGGATTGTGTAAAGAAAGTATAGGAGCCTTTTCCATGGTTTAAGACATAATGGGTTTATGGTAAGGGGCCTTGTTTTTTACACGCCTTGAGGTGTATTGGGCACACAGTGCTAGCAACATATTTGTATAGACCAATCCACACTCGAGGGGTGATATGGTCAATATGCTGGCCACCTTTACTCCCAAAGACACTGCTTGTTGTACATTTAAGGCTGAATAGACACGGGAGCCCACAACAACTGTAAAAATCTATCTCAGTGCAAATTGGAACCCAAGATCACAGGGCAGCCCTCAAGCATGCTAACCACTTTTCCACAGTGGCTGCCTGGGTATATGTTGCTTGCCCCATATATTCTATCTACCAATCTGTACTTGATGGGTGATGTAGTCAGCATCGTGTCAGCAACGTTTATTTCCCAGAACATTTCCTGATACCAGTTTTAGGCTGGATGTCAAGGCCTAGTTTGAAAATCCATTTTGATGCAAATTAGAACCCCGGACCATGGGGCCAGCAGGAGAGTGGGCTAGCCACTATGCCTGCAGCTTCGGCAAATTACTACTATAATCATCTGAAAATAACTTCATCATGTAAAAGTACAGTGCTACTTTAGTAACAATCTGCAGGTTACTACAAGAAGTAAAGGTAGTTCCTCTAGCACCGTGGTTCTCAACCTTTTTTGGCCCGTGCCCCCCTTCACCATATTTTTAGGACGTCATTCCCCCCTCACCATATGTTTAGAATGTCATTCCCCCCCTTTTGTATTTCCTCCCTAAAAATTTCCCCCTGCCCCTACACAATATACATAATCATTGAAGCTAAATTTAATAGCACATACTAAAACAAGTCTAGACGTCCACATAAAACGTGATTTGTGGGTCTACTTACTTTATAAAATGAATTTTAGAAGGGTTAGACGTACAGAACCGTAAAGTATGAAGGGAAAAACAAGATCAAGTAATCTGTTCTTGTATTAACGCAATCTTGAAATAATCTTCATTTCCCCCCCCCCCCCCGGGAAACCCCAAAATTCCCCCCTGGGGGGGGGGGGAATTCCCCACCAGTTGAGAACCACTGTTCTAGCAGATACTGCCTTCATCATCATCATCATCATCATCATCATCATCATCATCATCATCCAGAACCTTGCCGGCTGGCATAGGCGATCATGCCTCTCCACAAATTACGATCTCAGATATCATGGATCAATTCGTATGTTGACTCCCTTCCTTGCCACGATATAAGACTGTCAAGAGTCTTCTCACGCTGTCTCCCTCAATCTCTCTTTCCGCAAATCTATCCGGTTGTCACATGTTCCAATTTTTGTATTTTCTTAACGTGGCCAAAAAATGATGACTGCCTCTTTCTGATGTTTGTGATACCGCCTTAGGGTGTGAAATTTTAGGTCTCTACATATAAGGTGGGTTGACTAGTTCACTTAGGGTGTGAAATGTTAGGTCTCTACATATAAGGTGGGTTGACTAGTTCACTTAGGGTGTGAAATCTTAGGTCTCTGCATATAAGGTGGGTTGACTAGTTCACTTAGGGTGTGAAATTTTAGGTCTCTACATATAAGGTGGGTTGACTAGTTCACTTAGGGTGTGAAATGTTAGATCTCTACATATAAGGTGGGTTGACTAGTTCACTTAGGGTGTGAAATGTTAGGTCTCTGCATATAAGGTGGGTTGACTAGTTCACTTAGGGTGTGAAATTTTAGATCTCTACATATAAGGTGGGTTGACTAGTTCACTTAGGGTGTGAAATGTTAGGTCTCTACATGGGACGCAGAGGTGTTTCCAAGGCACCAGGGCCGGGTTATATACTGGCCAAGACCTATTGACGCGTCCTCGCCGAGCGTCCTGGGCAACAGGTCCCTTCGGGGTCCTGGCTGAAGTCAATAGGATCGCCGATTCCTCCGAAGTCGGAGAGTGTCTGCCTGTATGGCGAGGAACCACCAGTCTGCACACCAATAAGTCAGACATGGGACAACGGATACTCACGCAAACCTCAGGTCCTGCACGACATCACACTGATGTTGGACAACAGGATGCCTTCATCCGACATACAGGACTTCGCGTTGGAGCTCAAGCCAAACGAACACAAGCAAGCAAGCAGGTCTCTACATATTCTGGGGTCATGACATATGAGGTGGGTTGACCAGTTCCCTTCACCATCACCTTTCTTGCCTAGACAGTTCCCAGCAAAACTGACAATTGCCATGTACACTAGAGCCGCGCTAGTCCGGCAACAATAATCATAACTGCTGGGGATTGAACCTGGACCACTGTCCTGGCAGGCATGTGCACTAACCACTGACTCCTAGGTTACTCAGAAGTTAAAATTAGTTGCATATCCATTACAGGACGTCGCAATTAACACCAGCGTTTTTTGCTGTTGTGATCTCTTGGCAAGTTTAAGTTCGGTCGTTTGAATTGCTTTCTGGAACGACCGATACTCACACCATTTCGTAAAAAAATCAACTCACCACGGTATGCTGCCAAATCGCCCGCAGCTGTGTTTCAAACGCGGGCCTACGGGCTTACGAATTGTATCCGTAGCGCCTTCGCCACGGAGTAGGCAGGTTACTAAAACCATCTGAAAATTATATAATTATCTAACAGTTTACTTTACTTACTTTAATTACATTCTGCAGGTTGCTTTCATCATCATTTTAAAGTGCCTCCTGATAGACACGGGCTATCATTCATGTTTCTTCACATCTTGCTGTCTCCAGCAGCACGAATGAGTACTTTATCTTACACCTTTCCATGCCATGACAAAAGGCTGTCATGTATATTCTCTCGTTTTCCGGAATCTCGTTTTACATTGTGTTTTCAAGTTGTCACATGTTTCGGTTTGTTCCTACTCACAATGTCGCCACAAAAATGCCGATTGCCTCTGTGATGTTTGTGATAAGTTGTCTTTGAGCCTTATATTCATCACGTGCCATACATATAAGCGTGGGCGGTCATGTTTCGCAATCTCACACGATCACCAGAGTTGTGGATCAGCTCTGTGTTCTTGTCTCGATTATGCTATGAGGGCAAGCTATCCGGATATATATCTCTCTGCCCTTCCCATATTCTATCCCCTTCAATCTTGCCAGTTGTCACCATCCCCCCCCCCCCCCCCCCCCCGCCAGTTTATATCTTCTCATAACGTGCGCAAAAAATCCCGACTGTCTAGTCTAATTTCCCTAACGGTTTTTGTAAGTTTCTTGTATATAGATTACTCATTTTGGCATGTCCGAGAAATTCTAATCATTCAGGTAAACTACATCTCTAAGAATATAAAGAGGCTGTTTATTTTCACATTGTTGCTATTTAAGGACGCCAAAATATGTCAAGGCTATGCACCAGTCAGGCCCACTTCTCTGTCACTATGTGCGGCTACAGGAATCAATTAGTCAATATTTTGACACGTCCACCTCCAGTCTGGTACACCAGTTTTACGATTAATCTCAACATAAATGTCACTTACTTCATGGTTTGTGATGTGTGATTATTGACCTACAGTTTGTTATTTAGTAGTTTTGTCTTCAGTTTTACATGAAGGTTACTTATTTGAGGACTTGTAGTTATGCATGTGAGATCTTTACCACATGGTTCATTTATCTAGCCAATATTAATATGCGTGAGAAATCTATACCACGTGGTTCAGTTATATATCTTTTGAAACAAAATCATTGCTTATATTAATGTTATATGAAGAATCGAAGCCGTGTAATCGTCCGTTGTATTAAAGTTAGTTGCATATCCTTTACAGTTACAGGACGTCGCAGTCAACACCAGCATCTTTCGCTGCTGTGATCTCTTGACAAGTTCACGTTCAGTAGTTTGCTATTGCTTTCTGAACGACCGGACCCCATTCCCTTTCTTTAAAAAACCCAGCCTGTCAATTACGGCCAGGTACGCCTGTGAGAGGCACTAACTACGCAGTGACGAGAACGGTCAGTTGTGGCACGCGTGGCGCACGGAGTCCACGCAGTGAGGAAACACGACCAACGAGGACTCACTGCAGTTAGACGGCAGACGGCCTCGGACTGTTGTAGAGGACAGACATGGGAGATGTGTGCTCGTATTGCTTGTGTGAGTGGACGCTATTAGAGAGAACGCCTGTTTGAGTATAGAAGACTGTGCGCCTGGGACGTAGTGTTGTAAGTTATGAACTGATGCATTGAATGTATATATTTATTGTGTAATGGCATCACCGTTATGGTTGAGCGATGTCTGTAATGTTTGCGGGGAGTGAGAAGTGCGAATAAAGTGGTTATAATTGTATTCGTCGTGTGTCACGTACAGTCATTCTGTGACAGTGTTTGTTACCACATCTGTTGGTTACTACGAGCCTGTGTGATTGTGAATCAAGATCCTGACAGGCGTGAACGTGGGTGCATCGTCCGGCTTTGAACGACTTAGAAAAAAGGCGTGAACGTGAGGGCACCATCCATTTTTGTGAACCAGTTGTAAAATAAGTGTGAACGTGGGTATATCATCGGATTGTTGAACAAAAGTTAAGATAGTGAGAGTTGAACGGACGACATAACGACTAACAAATATACTCGACAGCATACAATCCTACAAAACTTAGCTGACAACGCATACACCACACAAACATACACATTCTAATATTGTCTCTTCCAAAAAAGCAACAGATTTTTGTTTCATCCGAAAGTGTAATACACTAAGATCATTTTTCTGGCGGTAAAGATCAAGCAGCCATTCTCTGGTGCAGTGTTCCAACATACTTCAGAGTTCCAAATTCACTTGAGTATTCTTTTTTTTAAATATATATATATATATATATATATATATATATATATATATATATATATATATATATATATATATATATATATATATATATATATACTTTTGTATGAGTCCAGGCATTAGCTGTAAATTTGATATAATTATTATACACACCCATTGTATTTACTAACACCGGATAATTATTTGTCTGTACATTCACTGTAACTAGATTAATTATCATGTCTACATTGGACGATTTCATTGAATCTGGGTTAAAATTGAAGTTAACTGGTGAAGAGTTAACAAAGTAGAGTGAGGCAAAATATGCAGAGTATGTCCAATTACAGGAGAAAGCCAAAGAACGGGAAGACAGAGCCGCTGAGAGGGAGCTGAAAATGGCAGAGTTGGCGGCTAGAACCAAACAGGCAGAAACAGACGCCGAAACAAGAAAAGCTGAGATCTTGGCCCAGAGTAAGAGGGAAGAGCTTGAGATGCAGCTGAAATTTAAACAGCTAGAGGCCGAAACATCAGCAGATAAAGAATCTAAGAAGTTAGAAAGACAAGAAAAAGAAAATCAATATAAAAAGTACCAAGGGATCGCCAAAAATGTCACTACGGGCGACTGCATTGCAGCCTTCACCCAAAATTTTGAAACGATAATAGAGCATTATCAGATCCCAGAGACAGAATGGAATATTATTTACAAGAGAAGTCTTTCAGGGGAACCTCTCAAAGTCATAGAGACCATTCCCAAAGATCTCAGAAAAGACTATCAGTATATAAAGGCCAAAATTATGGCACACTTCCTGTTAGATGAAGCAGGCTACAGAGAACAGTTTAGTAAAATAGCTCCAAAACCTACACAAACGTTCTCTGACTACGTTTCAGTAGTACAGGATGTGTTCAGTAAATGGTTGTCATCAGCTAAGGTTATTAACAACTTTGAAAAGTTAAAAAATTTGATTCTAAGAGATAAGATCATCTCATCTCTACCACCACCATTTTCTAAATTTCTGCAAGAATGTGAGTGCGAGAGTGGGCAACAAATAGAAAAACGGGGTTCGGCTTATTTTTACGGCAAACAAGAATTGTTTCACTAGTGTACTAACTGACACAGAGTTCGTAGCAGCCGCTACCTATGATAGAATAAAGTCAGGTACCTACAATAAACACAAACCCTTCAGGCAATCTGTAAATAAGAACTATAAATTAGTAGGAATTAATTAGCTAAAATTTAGAAATTAGCAGACTATATAATGATTCTCACAAAGAATTGACGTTTTACATAAACTTTATGATATTAAATTTGCATATACAAATTGTATGGCAAACAAGAATTTTTTCACTAGTGTACTAACTGACACAGAGTTCGTAGCAGCCGCTACCTATGATAGAATAAAGTCAGGTACCTACAATAAACAAACCCTTCAGGCAATCTGTAAATAAGAACTATCAATTAGTAGGAATTAATTAGCTAAAATTTAGAAAATAGCAGACTACATAATGATTCTCACAAACAATTGACGTTTTACATAAACTTTATGATATTAAATTTGCATATACAAATTGTATGAAAGGATTTTTGATATTTGTAATCTGAGAATCATAGATTGACCAACTTGTTCTCAATAGTACCATTTGGTTCACTATTGACAATAAGCATCAAACTGTGACGCTTAGAACTTGAGTTACCAATGTAATTTATTTTCTTTGAAAGATTGTGAAAATTATCGCCCATAGAGTTTTGTGTTGTTTCACCATTATATCTAAGGGAAACAGTTTGAATTACTGGTAACGTGTAATAGATATAAAAAAACCTTCCTCATGTTGCCATAATGGCGACACATCGCAAGATGACATCAATTATGCGTGGAATATAATTACTGAAGTTGTGGACCTACATTAGACTATCTGACCACATTGGGTTGGGGTCGAATGTTGGAGTCGTCTTATGAGGGAGATGACTCGCGACCTGACATGTCTCTTTTTGTGTTTTTTTTTTTTTCATTTGTCGTGAGGTGGTTGCATGGCTTGAAAGATAGCATAAATCGCTGATAGCTACCGGACTGGCTGTGTCTATTTACAACCTACGTAAAAAATCCAACTAGTGGATTGCACTTGAGTAGTGTGGCTTGATAGCATCATTGACGAGCGTGTGTATATATGATACAATTACCCATAATATTTCAATAAAAACCAAATTGTCACGTCAGATGACAAACCATGGGTCGATTCTGACAGGTTTAATAAATAAACCCAAATGTATATAGCCAACAATGAAAGGATGAAAGGATACCCCCCCCCCCCCCACATTCAAGGGGGGGGGGGGGGAAGAGCCATATCGTATAAAACCCAGTGCAATGAAGTCGACTTTTAAGTGACTTGTTTTCCCATTATTCAACAACTAACGTGCATCATCATCAAGTGCCGTGCCAACTGGCGTAGGCGTTCATGACTCTCCACAGATCTCGGTCTTTGGTTTTCTGGATCAACTCTGCCGTTGATATTCCTCCATGCCACCGTCGCAATCCAACCAGCATCATTTCTCGTGGTCTGCCTCTGCCTCTCTCCCCTCGATCTTTCCAGTTGTCACGATGTTCTCCAGCGCCTCTCTTCTCATTACATGACCAAAAAAGCCGGTTGTCTCTTTCTTATTGTTGTATATAATGTACTAGTTTCGCCAGCCTCTTTAAGGCATTCGTCGTTCGTTACTTTGGCAGTCCAAGGAATTCGCAACATTCGTCTAAGGAACCACATCTCTGTTGCTTCCAATCTCTTCCTAATTTGTTCATTTATATTCCAAGATTCATAGCCATACAGCAAATAGGTTCTATATAGCTCTTCAGCACTCTCTTTCTTATATTCAACGATAGCGACTTATTGCATAAGAAATTCTTCATTTTTTGAAATGCAGCCTTTGCTTGCCCTCTTAATCTCTGTTGTGTATCTTCCATCTGATGTTATAAATGTCCCTAGATATTTAAAACTATCCACTTGGTGAAGAATTTTAACACGATATGCACTGACGTGCATATTGTGTTAAATGTCCATGATTCAACAACTCAGGTGTCTAGTGTGTTTAATGTCCATGATTCAACAACTCACGTGCCTAATGTGTTTAATGTCCATGATTCAACAACTCAGGTGTCTAGTATGTTTGATGTCAATGATTCAACAACTCAGTTGTCTAGTGTGTTTGATGTCCATGATTCAACAACTCACGTGCCTAATGTGTTTAATGTCCATGATTCTAAAACTCACGTGTCTAGTGTGTTTAATGTCCATGATTCAACAACTCACGTGTCTAGTGTGTTTAATGTCCATGATTCAACAACTCACGTGTCTAGTGTGTTTAATGTCCATGATTCAACAACTCACTTGTCTAGTGTGTTTGATGTCCATGATTCAACAACTCACGTGTCTAATGTGTTTAATGTCCATGATTCAACAACTCAGGTGTCTAGTGTGTTTAATGTCCATGATTCAACAATTCACGTGCCTAATGTGTTTAATGTCCATGATTCAACAACTCAGATGTCTAGTATGTTTGATGTCAACGATTCAACAACTCACGTGCCTAATGTGTTTAATGTCCATGATTCAACAACTCACGTGTTTAATGTGTTTAATGTCCATGATTCAACAACTCACTTGTCTAGTGTGTTTGATGTCCATGATTCAACAACTCACATGCCTAATGTGTTTAATGTCCATGATTCAACAACTCACATGTCTAATGTGTTTAATGTCCATGATTCAACAACTCACTTGTCTAGTGTGTTTAATGTCCATGATTCAACAACTCACGTGTCTAGTGTATTTAATGTCCATGATTCAACAACTCACGTGTCTAGTGTGTTTGATGTCCATGATTCAACAACTCACTTGTCTAGTGTGTTTAATGTCCATGATTCAACTACTCACGTGCCTAATGTGTTTAATGTCCATGATTCAACAACTCACTTGTCTAGTGTGTTTGATGTCAATGATTCAACAACTCACGTGTCTAGTGTGTTTGATGTCCATGATTCAACAACTCACGTGCCTAATGTGTTTAATGTCCATGATTCAACAACTCACGTGACTAATGTGTTTAATGTCCATGATTCAACAACTCACTTGTCTAGTGTGTTTGATGTCCATGATTCAACAACTCACGTGCCTAATGTGTTTAATGTCCATGATTCAACAACTCACGTGTCTAGTGTGTTTAATGTCCATGATTCAACAACTCACGTGTCTAGTGTGTTTAATGTCCATGATTCAACAACACACGTGTCTAGTGTGTTTAATGTCCATGATTCAACAACTCACTTGTCTAGTGTATTTGATGTCCATGATTCAACAACTCACGTGTCTAATGTGTTTAATGTCCATGATTCAACAACTCACGTGTCTATTGTGTTTAATGTCCATGATTCAACAACTCACTTGTCTAGTGTGTTTAATGTCCATGATTCAACAACTCACTTGTCTAGTATGTTTAATTTCCATAATTCAACAACACATATGTTTAGTGTGGTGAATGTTCATCATCCATCTCCTGCGTTTGCCGTTTAGTTATTAGATACTCAGATATCAATAAATTGATTTTGTATACATACATTTGTAATATTTGTAATACTTATGCACAGGTGTCAT
>OY992877.1:151349746-151452246 GCA_963921405.1 Cepaea hortensis | reverse complement strand
CCATAGGGGGGGCTCATGTTACTGGACTTGTTTCTGTTTTACAATGAGAATGGAGCGACTGGGGAACATCATTGCAACCTGGAAGATTGATGATGTTAGAAAAAGGACGACAAAATGAAATGGGTTGCCTGGGTGAAATGAAACATGTCAGTGGTGGGAATAATCGTGTACATTGGAAACATATAGTTGTTGAGGGACTTGATCGTCTCCAACGCACGAAATGATACAGCGCGTGACAATCTCATGAAGATAAAAATACTAAGTTGTTCAGGTTACATCTCTCACTTTGATAGAATATCATCACCATTTGTTACTAATAAATACATCTTCATAATATTTGACCAACTGAAGCTGCAATATTTTCCCTTATCAAAATAAAGTAGTTCACATTCGTGAATTTAAGACATGTATTGTTAGTAACATATATACAGTCGCAGCAGTATTAAAAGAACACAATAAATTGTCACATTAATAGTTGCATTCTAATATAAAACAGATGAATCATTGAGCCAGGAAGGTATATTGTCACGCACTCCTGGTATCTGTTTTATCGATGTTTATTTATTATGTTGTAGGAATAATATCAGCTGTTATTATGATCTATGACTCATTACACTGTATTTGCGGGTAAATGTATATTTCTGCGTCACTTCTTCAAGTAACAGAGTAAGGTGTTAATATAGACTAGCAAAGGGACTAGCTTTATCTCTAACGGAATACAACTTCACAGTAATTAATAATAACTAAAACCCACAACTGAATATATTTTGCTCAGCGGACTTTATCTATATTGTTAACATTCACCGCTATTACTTATAAACGCGTTGAACCATATTTAGAAGGTGAAATGGAGGTTTAAGTTTTCTTTATTGTTCTTTTACTTGACAGAAAAAAATAAACATTGCTGATGAGTTATTCTTCTGCCATTGATATTTAAAAACAGGTTAATATTATCAGCTGTACCACGTAATTTGTTAAGTCAGCTAAATGGAACTATTAGTATATCTAATTTGACAATAGAAAAGAAGATCGCCTTTTCACAAATCAACGCCAGAGACTGTATACTCTCATATTGAACTGGAGTAGCTATTCACGGTAGGCAATACTGACTCTATCTTTGTCTGACAATTTTTCTGGACAATTAGAAGAATTGGAACTGTTATGATAATTCACTGTAACACCTGCCATAACCATGTGACACTTTCTGTCAAGAGCATTATCTTTATTACAGCCAATCTGGACGCATCCCGGCTCTGAGAAAGTTGTTTTGCACCTGCCAGCGACATATACTAACGCTTTGTGATATCCCATGATCATAGTCGGTTAGGACTTTTCCTGACTTACTCTTCGTAGGCCATTCTTTCAATTATTAGCGTTTGTATTCCCTTAATTCTGCATCGTGGGGACATTGCTTGAACCAACTGTATGGATCTTCACCATTCCAGGTAATCCGTGTCAAGTTACAAAATAAAGCGTTAAATAATTACGGGAGAAAATGTCAGTAAGTTAAAAATTGATGATCGGGAATTTAAAGTGGCAGTTTACAGTTTCTAAAGGTGGCATTCGTCTGCAGCATCATCAAAGTGTATGACTGACTTAGGAGATTGCTCGGTGTCGCATTCGACCAGTCCAACATACAACAGGTGTACTGCTTCATCTTAACAAGTTAATGGCAAACCATAACAGCTTCATTAATTCAGGAGAAAATTGAACAACTGAGTTGCAAATTCTTAATCCCCCGCCTTTCAATTCCGATTTAGACCCCCGAGTGATTTTTCGGGTATGATGAAGATGTGTGACTGAGACAACAGCGCACATACTTCTATGCTGCATATTTCGATGCACCGATATAATGGTTTGGCTAAGTGTACACCGTTACCTGAAAGTTTGTTGAGATATAAATGGGGAAGTTACATCCGCCAATCAATCAATCAATCAATCAATCAATCAATCAATCAATCAATCAATCAATCAATCAATCAATCAATCAATCAGGTGACGTCTCCACAATGACGGTTGGCTGCAGTAGATCTCCAACACTGTCTATCTCTCGCCCTGACCGTACATTCTGTCAGATTGATGTTCGTCCATGTCTTGGATGTTATCTTCCCACTTGTATCGCTTGCCCTCATCCTTGCCCTCCAGTATGGTGTTTATAAGAGTATTATGTCTTTTAACGTGGCCGAAATATTTCACTTGTCTTTTTTTTATTTCTTTCATCAACTATCTTTTAATTCCTAGTTTTTCTAGAACCTCTGTATTTAATTTTGATGGTTTCCATGAATATACGACATATTCTTCTGTATATCCACATCTCCAGGACATCTATTCGACTTTCTAGTTGCTTGTTCAATGTCCAGGCTTTCGCGCCATACAGTGGTATTGAATATACGTAACATTTGACAATACTCATTTTTAAAAAAATCCGTTAATACATAGTGTTTAAATTCGTATGTCATTTATTGTTCCTTATATATCCAGTTGTAACTTTCTTACTGACTATTCATCGTACACCGGTTCATCGGAGATTGAAGATAGGAGATTTGTGAACGTATACTTAAATTAAAAAAAAAGTTCTGCACATTAATTTATGTAGCAGCATCTTTAAAAAATACTTAGGTACTTGTTATTTACGCAATGTCTATGAACATATTTATTCATGTTAATTTAAAGTGTTGCATATCCATTAGAACATGAAACCCAATGATAGTAGCTATTTTAAATTTCAAATTTAGAATTAAAGCAGCAAAGTGTAACTAAGTAATACTGCTGGAAATTATCCAACCCAAACAATAATTCAACCCGCATCCAAAAATAATCAGGGAATGAATGAGCTACAATATCAAACACGTTTTTCTTCTTCTGTCAAAAATTAATTATTTGTAATCGTTCTGCACCAGTTTTTGCTCCTGATTTATTAACTGGGAATATCCCCACTTGTTTTTCCTGCTTCGCTGGAATCGTCTGTACACAACAAAGGCCAGTCCCACAAAACCCAGAAGAAGTGCTGCTGTCATGACAATTAGACCAAGCATCATTGACCTGTCCTCCTTGTCATATCCATCATTCTGGGGGAATATAATGGCACGTTTAGAGTCCACACTAAAGAGCTTAATGAACTTCAAATTAAAACCTTAAAATATTTTTGGGGTGAATATACTGAAAAAGTAAAGAATAAATGTATCATTTTTCAATGTAGTCTCTGCTGCGTTCAATGCACGTCCTTCAGCGCTAATACAGTGCTTGGATTCCTATTTTAAAAAAAAAAAAAATTATCTGGGATCACTACTCGGTGTTTTGAAACTTCGTACTCCATTAATTCACTTGCTGGACTGACAGGCATGCATCTCCATATTGGGCCTTTATTCGCAGATGAATTTTTATAGGTTTTACGCCTTCACTGATTTAAAAAAAAAAAAAAAAAAAAACGGATAACAGAACGTGTCAAAAGTGGGGTGGTCATCTTTAATCTGTCCTTATGATGTCACCGCGTTCGTCCGCGGCGTGATATCACGTGCTTAACATATTGGCATCCTTAACAACAATATTGTCAGGTTAAAAGACAAAGGCGTGGTTATTGTAATTTCTATCACAATTTTAACGTTTTCATTTGATTCCCCCGCGTACATGTTAAACACAGTTGGCGATAGCGTACAGCTTCCTTATAAGATAGGTAAAAAAATAAAAAAATCTAATAGAAAAAAATATATTAAAAATCTAATAAAAGCTAATAATAATGTATTCTTATTCCTACTGTCTTCTTCATCCTCTTCTTTCTTCTCATCCCGTTTCTCATCCATCTCATTTTTCCTCTTCTTTTTCTGTTTCCTTCGACCTCAACCTTCTCTTCTTCCAACTCCTGACCTTCTCCTTCTCCTCCCCTTCCCCTCCTCATCCTCCTCCTCCGTCTTCGTCTTCGTCTTCGTGTTCTTCTCCTTCTGCTTCTCCTTTTATTTCTTCTTCTCCTTCTCCTCCTTCTTCTTCTCCTCCTTCTCCTCCTCCTTCTTCTCCTCCTTCTTCTCCTC
Source organism: Cepaea hortensis (assembly GCA_963921405.1). Classification (NCBI taxonomy): domain Eukaryota; kingdom Metazoa; phylum Mollusca; class Gastropoda; order Stylommatophora; family Helicidae; genus Cepaea; species Cepaea hortensis. The sequence continues at coordinate 151,448,221 of OY992877.1, read as the reverse complement.
TTTCTTCTCCTCCTTCTTCTTCTCCTGTCAGTAGACTAACAGAGGGAAGGAGGTACTTTAGTTTACAGCAATTACTAATCACCATTTAATTATTTCTTTCTGCCTGATGTAATTACATGTGTAACATTATAATACGACTTCAGCAAAGATACCCCAATGTTCCCGACTGTTAATTGAGCTCATTTGTCTACGAGTCGGAGACTGAAGCAACTCCTCACACACTCTCAGCAAACATAAATTACATGATCATTATGCGTCGTAACGTGCATGACGGAGTTTCGTTTTATGGATAATTAACACAAATTCACTAATGTCGTGTAAATTTGTCTGCAGTCTGACGTAAGAATTAGAGGAACGTGCATTCGGTATTGGTTTCTTTTCTTGTGTGTGGTTCCTGATGAAGGATCATTTTAATTGCACACGGGTATCCCCATAAGAGTCCCAGTCTCCTCCCACAGATCATACAAGGAGAACTTCAGCACATTGCACGAACTCCGTACTACCGGCGAGGTTCCAAGTATTTGTATACCAGGATCACACATGCTATCATTATTCAAATATAAGTGTTCTAATTTGGAAATTGTGCATGGGCATCGGTCTCTTTGTCCTGCCTTTTTCTATTTTCATCTGCTGAGAGATTTTTAACGTGCGCACGGCCCTTCGAGTTTTTCGTTCTTGTCTGGGAAGGCTAGACCTCTCATCCACTACTCAAGAATCACGGGATGTATCCATCATTTTCGTATTTGCAAAAATGCCCATTGTCAAGGCTGTGTATCGAACCAGGTCTGCACCAACAAGAGGCAGACGTCACAACCCCTGAGCCATACTGCCACAGCTTGCCGGTTAATATGAGTTAATACTATTAAATATCACTAAATAACAACATCCCCGTAACAAAAGCTGTGTTCCGCCATTACGTAATGGCTGGACGTCTGCCTGCCTGCCGGTTCGAGGGTCAAGAGTTCAAATCCGCATCGAGGCGAATTTTGAAAATTGACCTGGGTTCATAGGTCAACTCAGCCTAAAATTGGTACCAGAAAATGTTTTGGGAAGTAAAAGTGGCTTACATGATACTGACGACATAACCCACCGAGGTCACCATTGCTCCGTGGCTCTTGCACCGTACATCAAATACGACCTTCAGGCCTGTAAAAGGGTCTTTTACTTCACTTTTTTTTTAACTTACAAAAAGCGTTCCACTAAGTTATTTGTAAACAATATAACTAACAACAAAGTAATGCATCTTTACAGAACATAATTATGGAAAATACAGGACGTTGCGCGACTAGCCTTCATCAGCAAACAAATACAAAAAAAAAAAACATATAATCACAGAGGAGACTCTCCAGTGACTACATTAAGACATAAGAACGGGATGAGAAGAATTTAAAGATGAAAAAAATGAGAACAATGAAGAGAAATTGGGAATTTGAAAAAAAAAAATGTGCTACTTATCTCAGAATCCCAATCTGTGATACTAACATGAATTTCACCTGGATACTCTTACATAGACAGCCGAAGTCTGTGGGTCATCGGGACCGGGATTGGGGATGGTAACGATTCAGTGAAGATCCCAAGTAAGTGAGTGGAAGTGGTAATCATCATCATCATCATCATCATCATCATCATCATCATCATCATCATCATCATCATCATCATCATCATCATCATCATCATCATCATCATCATCATCATCATCATCATCATCATCTTCAAGCGTCGTGGGGAGGAATAATCTGCGCTCCAGCGCCCGGTGGGTTGCACTGGATAGTGTCATTCCGTGTGATTGTACAATGTTTTTGATGTCGTCAATCCATTTTCTTCTTGGACGTCCTCTAGGTCTCGTCGCAGATGATCTTTGATGTAAGGCCAGTGATGGTAATTGTTGGTGTTGTATTCTAACGACATGGCCAAACCACTTGATCTTCTGTCTTTCAATAAATGTGGCACAAGGTGTTGATCCCACTGTTTGTCTGATAACAGCATTTCTTACTAGGTCTCGGATTGTTAAGTTGGCAGCTCTCCTCAGGCATCTCATCTCGCAGGTGTTGATTTTGCGAAAGTGTGATTTGGATAAAGTCCAAGTTTGGAGTGAATATGCTGTTTATAATCTGTCGTTTTAAGGACATGGGTATATTTGGATGTTTCAGTAAGGGTTATAGTTGATATGTAAGTGCACTAGCTTTTTGACATCTGATTTCGATTTCTCTGTTCAATCTGCCATCTTCTGTGATCATACTTCCAAGATATTTGAATTCTTTAACTTGTTTCAGAGTTGTGCTATTTATCTGTATACTTAGTGGGCCCGGTGATCTACTAACTTGCATTACTTCGGTTTTGGCAGTGTTTATACTCATATTGCATCTGCTACAGGTTGAACTCAGATTAGTAATGTGATTTTGTAGTCTGCCCTCATCGCTGTAAAACAGGCACTGATCGTCTGCAAATAGAAGTTCATTTATTTCCCGTGGATCAGTTGTTTCATCTGAAGTAAAGAGTTTTAAATTTTCTGAATCTGTTCTGTCAAGACTTGCTTCTTTGGATATTCTGTCCATGTAGATATTAAATAGCAAAGGAGAGAGCACAAATCCATGTCTCACTCCTGTATTGACTGTGAACATCTCTGATATACCTTCGTGTGTTCTTACTGCACTTCAGCTCGAGTGATACATGGCTAGGATGTTTTTCTAGCAATTGCCCGTGTATCCCATAGTTTTCAAGGATGGTCCATAATTTGTATCTGTCTACTCTGTCGAAAGCCTTTTCCTGATCTACAAACACAATATTCTGCTGATCACTATATTCGATAGTTTTTTCACATATTTGTCTAAGTGTAAATAGTGCATCAGTGCAACTTTTACTTTTCCGAAAACCGAATTTTACTTTGCTTAACTGTTGTTAAACTATGGGTCTAGCTCTTTGTTCCAATAGTTTTGCGTACATTTTCCCAATATGGCTCACGAGTGATATACCTCTGTATGTTTCGCACTATCTCATATTGCCTTTCTTTTTCCATATTGGTACTATTATTGCCTGTTGCCAATCTGCTGGGACTTTTCTTTCTTCCCATGCTAGTATAAATTGTCTTTTTAGCCATTTAACTCCTGTTTTCCCACAGGCCTGAATAACTTCTGTGGTTTTCCATCTGGACCCGGTGATTTGTTTTTATGACTTTTCTGTATAACTTTTGACTTCTGCAGGTAGGAAATTTGGCTCTTGTTGTCCGTGACATTTAGGCACAAAAGTGAGATTTTCTATGTTATGTGTGGTGTTAAGTAGTTCTTGAAAGTATTCTTCCCACCTTGCTAGTCTTTGTTGTGGATTAAATATTGATATACCTCTTTTGCTGTTTATAATCGTGGTTGGGTTGTAGCATGCATGTCTGTTTCTCATTGTTTTGACACGTTTATAAAATTATCTTGGGTAATCTTTCCTAAGGGTCGCCATCTGTTCACCGTATATTCTCCAGGATTCATCTTTAGATGCTCTAATTGTTCGTTTGACATTTCGTCGTGCTAGCCGGTCTCCCTGGCCGAAGAGTTAGCAGCTTTCTCCGTAACCCCGAATACTCTCGTGGTTGACGTGAGCGCATGAGAATTGGAAGCGATTCGAGTCGTGCCAGTAACTTATGAGAGTATGGAGCCGGTCGCTCAGAAAGTCGTGGCGTGCTGATGAGCGTAATCTAGCCTAGGAATCAACATACAGCTGAAAGATGCTGATGTTGACCGCAATATCCTGAAACAGGATGGAAACGCGGAAAAAAAATTCTATAAGTAACATAGTCTTGTTCAGATTTGGTTGTGATCAATTTTTTGAACGCTACCTTCTTTTTGAATATGCTATCTATAACTTCGTTGTTCCACCAAGCTGTTCTTAATCTTTTGTTCTGCCCTACTTTCTTTGTTCCATATTTATTTTCCAGTGTGTCGAGCATGGCAGCCTTGAAAATTTCCCATTCCTTATCTACGCTTGAGTAGTCATCAGGGATATTCTTATGTAGGTTTTTGATTTCTTGATGGAATTCGTATTTAACCGCATTTTTCTGCAGCCTCCTATAATTGATGACATGTGTTGTTACCTTTTTGTTTCTTATTTTCCTGTATGTTGGAATCTTTTTTTATTATGCCTGGTTTGTGATCAGTATCAACGTCTGTATTTGGGAGTGCTCTTGAATCTTATAGTAGTCCTCTGTGTGATCTCCTAAGTAGAATAAAGTCAATTTGAGATGCTTGATCTATGTCATTCCTTTTATGCTAGGTTTTGAGTGGTACATGAAAGAAACAAAAAGGAAGTGTGGTTTCAGTAAGGCAGGAAATTGCATAAGTGGGCGCCATTAAAAGGTTGGCAATAGTGGACGAATGTTCAAGAGCAATGATGTGTGCACCTAAGAATGATACTAACAGCTAAATATTTAATACACAGATGATACTCACAGAACCAGCGTTAAGTCCTGCCTCATCCCCAACTTGATCACTTCCACTTGTGCCACTATCTTGTTCTTCGCCACTGTCATAATTATTCTGCGTGACTTCACTGTCGTCTGGTATAATCTCATTAACTGGGACATCACTGTATTCCTGAGAGGTCTCGTCTTTCGTGGCCTCGTTTTCTTCTTGTTTAATCTCATCATCTATCTGTCCGTCGTCGCTCACATAAGAATCACTGTCGTATTCATCACTATCATCACTGTAATCATCAGTGCTGGGGTACATATCGTAGTAACTATAAGGGAAGTCATTCTCGTCGGCACCATAGTCTGACTGGCACGTCTGGCTGATGTTGCATCTCTCGGCTATATCTGCGGCTTCGTGGGCCAGCTCAACCCAGGGTGTAAATCTGCAATTGACATTGTTTACAAGTATTACATTTTACACTAAAAGAGGAACTCTTAGCATTGTACTTCGAACTATCTGACTGACTGACTGATTAATTAACTAACTAAAAGACGAACTAAAAGTCGCGTATTAGGGGCCGGCTGTGAATATGTGAAGTGTTAAAACTATCACTTTTTGTAGGCCTGAATGTACGAGGGATAGGTTGCCGGTCTTTCTCTCCAATAGCGAACGTCGAGAGCTGAAATTAAACTCTCGTCCGACCGCGCTCATACAATTGTCAGAGTAACATTTCGGGAGAACTATCATTGTAAAATAAAGTTAACGACTCCTTTCGTTAACTTGAATCTATTGGGAATATGGTGCTAGCCTCATATTTATTTTAGAACAAAAGGTGCTTGCTGAGTGATATGATTGGTACAACGCGGCCGCCTTTCTGATTACATATTACATTCATAAAACGAATCAATCATTCACACAGTCATACATTTAATTATTAATTACAAAATAGTTCAGTTATTCATTTACACATTCTTTGATTAATTTACTAAATTATTCACCCATTCGTTCATTCATTCATTCATCCATCCACCCATTCATTCATCAACACGTTTTTCCCCTACTATACTGCGTCGTTTTTATTTTGGCTCAAATACGTACTGATTTTAGTTTACATTGTCCAGACCTATCGAACCACGTATATTCACGACAATGATAATGTTGCTCTAACCTCCACCACAAACATATCATACATATTGTACGAATTAGTTGGCTGTATCGATGATTGCTGGTTGGATGTCTGCTTGTTAGCTGGTTGGCTGCTTGCTTGTCTGTTTTGCTGGTTGATTGGTTAATTGTTGGTTGGACGGTTGGTTGAGTGGTTGGTTACTTTATTATATGAATGCTTGATTGGCTGACTGGTTGGTTTGTTTGTTGGTTGGATGATTGGCTGGCTGTTAAGTTAACTGGTTAATCAATTGAATGGTTGATTAGTTTGTTGAATGGTTGGTTGGATGGATAGTTCATGGTTGGTTGATAGGTTGTTGCTCAGGTTACTGCTTGATTGGAGGTTGGTTGTTTGTGTGGTTGTTGGTTGGTTGGTTTTTCGGCTCATGGTTGTCTTGCTAGTTGGTTGGTCAGTTTTTGGCTGTTTGTTTAGATGGTTGATATGTTGATTGGCTGGTTAACTGGTTGGTTATTTGAATGATTGTTTGCCTCCTTGTTTTGATACTTGGATGAGTGGTTGGAATTTTGACTGGTTGGTTGCCTGGTTCATTGTGATTTGCTGGCTGTTTGTTTAGTTGGGTGGGTGGTTGGGTTGTTGGATGTTGTTTGATTGGTTTTAAAACTTCTGTAAGACTACACGGGATTGTGTTGCATAGTTCTCCTTTTCTTCTCAAGTTCAGAGATCAGGAGTATGCAAGATCGGTACTGCAGAAAAGCATACTAGGGAGTAGCCAGGTCATCATCGGGGGAGCCACAACAGCATAGTGGCTAGATGCTTGACGGAAGGCCCGATGGTCATGGATTCGAGCTCACATCGACACGAACGGTTAAAATTGACCTAGGCTGGCAAGTCGATCCAGCCTAAAGTGGGTGACAGGCGATGCCCTGGGAAATAAAAGCGACCGGCAAGAAATTGACCACATCACCCACAAAATGCAGCATGGTCAATAAAAACAGAAGACTAGCACCTATGTGTATTGCGTCTCAGGCATGTAAAACGAGCCGTATTGGGTACTTGACTTTTTCATTTTTTTTTTTGCATATCCTATTTACAGGACATCGCTGTCAACACCGAGCATTTTACTGCTGTTGTTGATGTCTTGGCAAGTTTACGTTCAGCAGTTTGCCATTGTTTCTGAACGATCGGCTCCTTACCAATACGTTAAAACCCAGCGAGACGCGGTCTGCTGCTAAATAGGTCGCAGCTGTGTTTCGAACGCGGGTAAACGGGCTTACGATTCGCATCCGCAACCATTAGCCACGGAGATCGGCTACTTGACTTTAGAGATCATAATTCAGCACAACACTTACGGACAGGCTACATTGTTAATGTTTCTTTCTAGGGTTAAAGGCACTTCTCTTTCAACAGACTCCACAAGACTCAGAGGGAACTTAACACACATTGTGAACACATGGCAGTAACTAAGTTAACAAGTTCTTACTCTTCTAGTAACAAGTTCTGGTCGTAATTACAAACATCGTCAGCACACAAGTAGGTCTTGGTCATCTGTAGGAAAGGATACAATTTAGAGTTGAAATCTGCTTGCATCACAATTTTATCACTATATTACAGTATAGTATAGTCGACTTAGCGGGAGAGTTGCTGTAATGATTAGGACGATACGCTAACACGGTATAAACGCGATCGGTCAAGGCTGGCATTCAGCTTTAGCCGTTGGCTACGGGCGGGAAAGACTGGCCATCTAGTCTTCCTGTACACATCTCGACAAAATGCGATGGTCCAAACATTTCACATACTCACAACAGGTTCCTGTACGGGAATATTGTTGTGTTTATAGTATACTTTACAATAGTTGTACTATTAAGACTATATTTTAAAATTCCAGCGAATTAGAATTCTTGATGAGATGGGACTATTGTGATAAGGGAGTATCCCACAAATAGCTTTAGCGTGTGCACTCGGGGGGAAAAAAGAATACGTTAAAAAGAACTTAGAGAACGAACGAACGAACTTTAGTTTCAAGGGGTTAAGAGTTGGGTAGGTAGGCACGTCTAACATTATGCTCTTCTTATTTCTCTCCTTACACTTTCTATATTGAAAGTTTAATGTTCTCAATATGCACATCATAGTTTTTTGGCTCTGTCCGAGAAGTCTAGACATCCGATCCAGTGTGGTAGGATCGGGGAATGTATACCATTCTTTTCTTATTTTTCAAGATGCCACATATTTCACATCGGGTATCGTACCAGATGTCCTCGAGTTCGAGGTGGACTCGTGCTACTCCATGTATGAAGACAGACGATAGTTTGTCAAATGGAGTTATACCTCTTGTCATGTGGCAGTAATGGAGTAATTGATCTGCACAGATATAAAATATTAATAGAAGTAAAACACAAAAGCACTAAATGTAACTAATGAAAGCACCACGATAGTTACGTCACAAGCTGTGTCGTTTGACAACGGCAACGTTGCAGCGACACTTCAGCACATAACTCACACCAGGAAACATCAACTACCCTACACTTCAGCATGAAACGCTTACACGACCGCATCCACGAGACTATGCGCCAACACATAGAACCGTTCGCATCAGCTCACCGATATATTTTCATCAGATATCGAACATGACACTGGTACTGCGTGCCCGTTACATTAGACCCATGTGTCATACTCTTAGACGCTACTATCGTCGATCTTCCAACATCATCGTTCCGGACAACTATTGCCGAATACTTCAACTACGTCTACGTTCAACAAACCTGCTTCATTCAGGGAGCGTCGTCTTCATCGCCTGTTGGCACCTCTCGGTTCGGGACCTACTCCACCCAGGGAGTGTCAACCTTATCGTCTATCGACTTCTCGTTTCGGGACCTGCTCCATACAGGACGTGCCTTCACTCGATATCACTGACATTGGATCGTCTCCACACGCTGTGTGCCGGTGATCGAATTTTATCGTCGTCTGTTCTGACTTCACTTGAGAAGCGTCATTATTCAACGTTGGACGGGAAAGGACCTACACCACCCTTCGTCAACGGCTACGCAAATTGTCACGGGGTGTCTGACTTGCTGTGTGTAGAGTGGTGATACATGTAATACTACTCTTCTGGTAGAAGTGGTATCTGAGTGTACCGTGATGATTGTCCTCTCGATACTGGCAATGAGAGGTACAAAGAAACTCTTCTCCACTGTAGTGGCGCAGTTGTCTATGCACGCCGCTGTCTCAACAAGGTTGCCCCGTTATTGGATGCTTCCAAAGCAGTCCTGTATCTGTCTATCTCGTTAACAGTCTAGGTGTATGATGTACGTGGGCACATTCTCCAGGATGCCAAAACCTTGGGGTGGCACAACGCCCTAACCAGCCTCTCCTTACAAGACGAACCGCACTCCATGAAAGAATACAAACTCGGGCAAACAAAAGGACGATTGATGGGTATCTTTATTTTGCTATGAACATGCCATATAGTCAGCCGCTCCACAGTCAATATGACTTTACTATTAGGAACGTTACCTACTGAACTACTGATGCAACATGCTCCCGCCACAGACGATCCAACAATTCTTCCTTCCATCCTTATTGTGGCCGTGTCATGCGAGTGTAGATGTCTGAAGTATACATGGCGTAATGTGCTACAGGTTGCCCCAGACGGTTAGTCCGTTAATCGACTAATACTTGTGGTTACGACTCGGACACGGTTAGCAGTTGATGTCCGTGCGCCGTATTGCAATGCTGTACCAGTGTCATGTTCGATATCTGATGATAATATATCGGTGAGCTGATGCGAACGGTTCTATGTGTTGGAGCCTAGTCTAGTGCATGCGGTCGTGTGAGCGTTTCATGCTGAAGTGTAGGGTAATTGATGTTTCCTGGTGTGAGTTCTGTGCTGAAGTGTCGCTACAACGTTGCCGTTGTCAAACGACACAGCTTGTGACGTAACTATCGTGGTGCTTTCACTAGTTACATTTAGTGCTTAACTTTTGTGTTTTACTTCTATTAATATTTTATATGTGTGCAGATCAATTACTCCATTACTGCCACATGATACCTCTCCATAGCACATCGCCTGGGCTGAATTTAGAGACCATGTGTTGCCCATGCAGTATGATTATCCCGTTCTCGTCCTGCCTGGTTTAATCGAGAGGAGAGGTAACACCAATACGTCTTGATCGAGACAAACTGCATAAGCTGCCATATCAACAAGGCTTTGCTCTAACTGTCCGCCCGTTGGAGCTTCCTTACTAGATTAGTTGCCGACCAAGGCTTATGGTCTTTTGACTTGTAGCTAATTGATCTATTTACTAACCTGAACTTTGAAGCCACTGCAGTCTGTTTGCACCGGATTAGGTGATTGCTGAAGAAAGAGACAAAGATATTTTCTAAATGTTAATGAGTGACTTAAATACAGTTGGTCACGATCTGAGACGGAAATCTGGAACCAGCAGGGGTTAGGAAATATAGGGGGATCTGTTGTTGTTGTTTGTCCATCAAGAATGATGATGACCATTCATTTCATCCAGTGGGGTTGAAAGTATGGAGCCATGAGTTCTAAGACAGTTGATAAGGCCTATTTTGACTCGAAATGTTCTTTGACAATGTGGGCAAAGAATGCTTGACGTCCCAGGAGGAGGATCTTCTGCAGTGGTTTTTCTGTCCAGCATTTTCTTTACACCTCTTGCAGTCCTGATTGCTTCACAAGTGACTGCGCCCTTGCGTAATGATGTACGCCACGAAGTTCGGTCTTTGGCAGCAGTCTCCCAGATGTCAAGATGAACTTCAAAAGCTTTCAGTGAGATTTTCAGAGTGTCTTTAAAGCGTTTCCTCTGACCACCTTGGGAGTTAACTTCAAAAGCTTTCAGTGAGATTTTCAGAGTGTCTTTAAAGCGTTTCCTCTGGCCGCCTTGGGAGTTAACTTCAAAAGCTTTCAGTGAGATTTTCAGAGTGTCTTTAAAGCGTTTCCTCTGGCCGCCTTGGGAGTTAACTTCAAAAGCTTTCAGTGAGATTTTCAGAGTGTCTTTAAAGCGTTTCCTCTGACCACCTTGGGAGTTAACTTCAAAAGCTTTCAGTGAGATTTTCAGAGTGTCTTTAAAGCGTTTCCTCTGGCCGCCTTGGGAGTTAACTTCAAAAGCTTTCAGTGAGATTTTCAGAGTGTCTTTAAAGCGTTTCCTCTGACCACCTTGGGAGTTAACTTCAAAAGCTTTCAGTGAGATTTTCAGAGTGTCTTTAAAGCGTTTCCTCTGGCCGCCGCCTTGGGAGTTAACTTCAAAAGCTTTCAGTGAGATTTTCAGAGTGTCTTTAAAGCGTTTCCTCTGGCCGCCTTGGGAGTTAACTTCAAAAGCTTTCAGTGAGATTTTCAGAGTGTCTTTAAAGCGTTTCCTCTGACCACCTTGGGAGTTAACTTCAAAAGCTTTCAGTGAGATTTTCAGAGTGTCTTTAAAGCGTTTCCTCTGGCCGCCGCCTTGGGAGTTAACTTCAAAAGCTTTCAGTGAGATTTTCAGAGTGTCTTTAAAGCGTTTCCTCTGGCCGCCTTGGGAGTTAACTTCAAAAGCTTTCAGTGAGATTTTCAGAGTGTCTTTAAAGCGTTTCCTCTGGCCGCCGCCTTGGGAGTTAACTTCAAAAGCTTTCAGTGAGATTTTCAGAGTGTCTTTAAAGCGTTTCCTCTGGCCGCCTTGGGAGTTAACTTCAAAAGCTTTCAGTGAGATTTTCAGAGTGTCTTTAAAGCGTTTCCTCTGGCCGCCTTGGGAGTTAACTTCAAAAGCTTTCAGTGAGATTTTCAGAGTGTCTTTAAAGCGTTTCCTCTGGCCGCCGCCTTGGGAGTTAACTTCAAAAGCTTTCAGTGAGATTTTCAGAGTGTCTTTAAAGCGTTTCCTCTGGCCGCCTTGGGAGTTAACTTCAAAAGCTTTCAGTGAGATTTTCAGAGTGTCTTTAAAGCGTTTCCTCTGGCCGCCGCCTTGGGAGTTAACTTCAAAAGCTTTCAGTGAGATTTTCAGAGTGTCTTTAAAGCGTTTCCTCTGGCCGCCTTGGGAGTTAACTTCAAAAGCTTTCAGTGAGATTTTCAGAGTGTCTTTAAAGCGTTTCCTCTGGCCGCCTTGGGAGTTAACTTCAAAAGCTTTCAGTGAGATTTTCAGAGTGTCTTTAAAGCGTTTCCTCTGGCCGCCTTGGGAGTTAACTTCAAAAGCTTTCAGTGAGATTTTCAGAGTGTCTTTAAAGCGTTTCCTCTGGCCGCCGCCTTGGGAGTTAACTTCAAAAGCTTTCAGTGAGATTTTCAGAGTGTCTTTAAAGCGTTTCCTCTGGCCGCCGCCTTGGGAGTTAACTTCAAAAGCTTTCAGTGAGATTTTCAGAGTGTCTTTAAAGCGTTTCCTCTGGCCGCCTTGGGAGTTAACTTCAAAAGCTTTCAGTGAGATTTTCAGAGTGTCTTTAAAGCGTTTCCTCTGGCCGCCGCCTTGGGAGTGTACTTTGAAAATACCCAGTGTCTCTAGCAGCTGCACATAAACATTAATTGTTTGCTTTGCATACAGAAAAACATTAGGACAACGCTAATTGTCAGCGAGTAATAAATTAAAGTGGATAGATAGACAAATAGACATACAGACAAACAAACAGGCTGGCAGGAAGACAAACGAACAGACAGAGTGATAGATGGATGGATGGATGGATAGATTGATAGATAGCTCAATAGACAGACAGACAAGCAGGCAGGCAGGCAGATAGGCAGATGGATAGATAGAAAATCAGAGGGACAGGCATAAAGAGATAGATAGATACATAGACAGACAGACAGACAGACAGACAGACAGACAGACAGACAGACAGATGTGTTGTAGATACGTGGCAGGGTATCTGGCTGGATATGTGGGTCGGTAAACAGACAATTAGCCATGCAGACATAGAGACATACATATAGAGTGACATACTCACCGACCCAGCTGGATGGGTCAAATCAGCATAAGTGACATACAGTCCTTCCACTGTGCGGGCGTAGCATTCCTGGCTCAAGTCACCCAAACCCTCGAGGTCGCAGAGAAGTATCACCGTGTTCACCAAGTATTGCAACAGCTGCAGAAGGTACAAAAATAAGAAATAGATGCCACACCTTGGGAAGTGTTCCGAGATACTAATGTAATAGTCGCCATCAGTCAGTGTTGTGTTGACACCAATTGTTAAGCGGAAATGTCCTCTCCATGACACAGTCTGTTTGCAGAAAAAGCTGTTGCCCTTGCAGTATCCTTTCCTCCTCAACATCACTGACAGATCCAAATGAATGATATTAGTCAATATAGTTAGGTATCAACGACACGCCAGATGTTGCTAGAATAATGCTGAGATTAACACCAGACTGCCTTTGGAACTCCGTCTCCAGATTCTCCATCAGAGTTTACACCCGAAGTCTTTCCCATGCACAGGTATCCCGCAAGGCAGCAAGGTTTGGAATCGAAGCTGACCTTCTCTAAGGTTGCCTACCAATTGGATATTCGAAGGCACCAGTGACTCAGCTTTCATCCCTTCTCATGTTAGTAGACATGATTTCGCCGGGATCAAAAAGAACCATACGTGAAAGCCAAGCGTTGCACTTGCCTGTCAGAGACTCTTGATTGCATATGCCTTAGGACAATGAATAAGTATTTAGAAAGTTGAAACGAGGCCCTGGAGATATGGATATACAGAAGAATATGTCGTATTTCACGGAAACAAAATCAATCAAATACAGAGGTTCTAGAAAAAACTGGGGATGACAAAAGAGTTGATGAAAGAAATAAAAAAAGAGGCAAGTTAAATATTTCGGTCACGTTAAAAGACATAACAGTATTATAAAAACCATCCTGGAGGGTAAGGTTGAAGGCAATCGAGCAAGGGGTAGACAAGGATACAAGTGGGAAGATAACATCAAGCGATGGACGAACAGCAATCTGACAGAATGTACAGTCAGGGTGAGCGACAGACAGTGTTGGAGATCCATTGCAGCCAACCTTCACCTTGGAGAGGAACGCTCCTCCGAATGTGCTCATGACCTTGACGTTATCAGCGTGGCTTTCCATTAACTACGCGAACGCGCCAGCTCAGTTTTCCATACAATCATTATAATTACTCAGGTGGAACACAGCTATTTCCCTATAAAGTTTAAAGGTCTACAAAACGTATGTTTTTTTAGACCTTTAATCTAGCAAAACATTTATGGTGCTAATATGCAAACTGTTTAAGCAACTGTATTCTCTAACTTAGGATGTGTTATATGCTTAAAGTGGTTTGACCAACTATAGTATATCTAATATATAATAGTCAATTGTAAAGCATCCTTTTACACATCTTCAGGCCGACTGTACTGCTGGCCTCATATTGTTTCAGATCAATTCGGGTCCACCGTGGGTGAAGTGGTCAAGATCAAACCGGCCACCTTTATCTCCCATCACATTTCATGGTGTCCATTATAGGTTAGGTCGGTCTATTATATGCTTATATTAAATCGTTATAAGAACTGTTTACTAACTTGTTTACAAATACAAGCTTCATCTTCTAGCTTGCGTGTTTTTGCAAGAGCCAAAACATTCATAAATACACGCTATTTTCCTTGTCAACATGTATACAATAAAATAATTACGCCGACTACCATCGTATACAATCAGGTCCGGTTCAGAAACTGGAGATCCAATTGACCGCAATAGGTCAGTTTAGTACAAGCCTTTATGTCATTAAAGTGAAGCCAACATTTCTTTTCCTAACTGACTGGCATCTTGCAGTCTTGACAGACGATAGTTTGTAAAATGGAGTTATACCTCTCCATAAAACAAAGCCCGGGCTCAGTTTAGAAACTATGTGTTGCCCTTGCAGCGTGATCCCTCTCTCGGCCTGCCTAGTTTACTGCAAAGGAAAGGTAATACCAATAAGTCTGGTACAAAACAAGCTACTGAAGCTGCCGGATCAGCAAAATAGTACGCTTACTGTCCGCCTGTCAGACCAGTTGCCGACAAGGCTTAAGACCTGGTTGGCCCTGTCATGACATTTAATCTTTAGATTGCATTTCCTCGAACTAAGGTAAGGCTTGTACCCTCCCAATTGCATTCCTCCGCGTGAAGCCTTTGGTTCAATGTGGCGTTTCGGAGTTGGTGAGCGCTGTAGTGTTATCTCACACTACCTATCCCATCGCTACAGTTTATTAATTTATCCTGTATGTTATCTCACACTACCTATCCCATCGCTACAGTTTATTAATTTATCCTGTATGTTATCTCACACTACCTATCCCATCGCTACAGTTTATTCATTTATCCTGTATGTTATCTCCTACTACATATCTTATTGCTACAGTTGATACATTTGTCCTGTATGTTATCTCTTACTACCTATACATTTGATTAATTTATACTGGGGGGAGGGGGGTGCTCGTGGTTTCGAGGTATGGTGTCCGCATCGAGAACTGGAGGTCCCGGGTTCAAGCCCCAGTGAGGGCCGGGATTTTTTCACGTGCCTGGACCTCTAGTAATAAAATTTCCCCTGGTCTCTGGGTAGTGAGATCGGACGCCCGTGTGTTAGTTAGTTAGTTAGTTAGTCGACAGATCATCCTCATTGCACATCGAACCATTCAGTCCATAAGTGCTCGGATCCCCTCCTCAGCAAATCCCGCAACGTGTAGCGGCTAACGACGCCAGTTCTGTGTTGGTTTATAAATCTTCTTTGGCTTCCTGCGTAGTGTTCTTGTTTGGCCACCCCTCTTTTAATTTGCTGCTCTCGCAGTCTGGCCATTGTTGTAGATTCACATTCATCACTTGGTTCTCGCAAAAGTCTTACTTCTCGTAGAGCATTCAGAATGTCGGCCTGGTCCATGGCGCGTCCGCCCTCCACAGTAGCCTCACCTGCGAGCTTGTCAGCCCGCTCATTTCCTTGTACTCCCGCATGCCCTGGCACGAAGATGAAACTAATCTTTGCCAGTCGAGACCGCTCCAAAGGCAGCAACCATTCTCTTCGGATCGACCCCTTCTCTATCCTCTTGATCATGTTCATTGAGTCGCTAAGGAAACAAGCCCTAGTGAATGTCTGTGTCTCGAGCCATGTTATTGCTTTACTTACTGCCATGACTTCCATGGTCAGGCTACTTGTGGTTTCAGTGAAAGCACCAGAGTCCTCCTTCACAATTCTCCCTCCGGCCCGAGCTGTAAAGGCCCATGAGCTTCTCACATGTCGGACGACCGACCCATCTGTGTAGATGACCGCGTCACCGTCTAGCGAATTCTCGAAAATCAACGCTTGTACTTCAGCCTCAACAGCAGCCGGATTTTCATGTCTGCATTTTCTATCTAGTTGGATGCAAACTGAAAAGGATGTGCAGAAGTCTGTTGGCACTTGCACCCACTCCTCGCCAGGTTCTAAGTCCTCAAGTGAACACACCTGTTGAAGAATGTCTTCGGCTTGACCCATCCACGACCGTCCTCTTTTTAACCTGCTGCCCTTCACCTTCCTAATTTCACTATGCAGTGGATGTTGTGTGTTTGCGTTAATTCTGAGGTAGGTGCGTGCCCTGCAACCTTGTATTCTCTCTTCAATGGTTGGAAAACCAAGAAGGTAGCGCATCGCCCTGCATGCTGTATCTCTTGTGCATCCAAGAATAATGCGCATAGCTTCATTCTGTATCCTTTCCATCCTTTCTATCTGCTTATGGCTGAGAGTCAGGATTGCCATTGCATACTCCAAAACAGACATGACCAGCCCCTCGTACAGAAGACATAGATGACGCTGCTCACAGCTTGCTGCCGCCATCACCCGCATCGCTGCCAAACCCCGCTTGGCCTTTGTTATCACCTGGTCTATGTGCACATTATAAGCGAGGCTTCGATCAAACCGTATCCCCAGGTAATTCATTGCCTGCGTTCTTTCCACCGTCTCTGAACACAGCATTACAGTTGGTGTTGGAGTGTTGACAATATGATTATTCAACGAGAACCAAGTCACTGTTGCCTTTGTTGGGTTGACCATTGCCCCAGCTTCATCACACCAAGTACAAGTAACCTCCTCTCTATCCTTCCCCTGACGATACACTAAAACATCATCGGCATATGACAATGTCCTGCTAGGTCCAGTGATCTGCTCACTGGTGATTCTCACTGTGTAGGCGTTGAACAGTACCGGAGATAATGGTGATCCCTGTGATAGGCCAGGATATATTGTTGTTGGTTCCGAAGTCCAACTGCCACATCTAAAAACTACTTTCCGTTGGAAGAGGGCTGCAGCGATCCAACTAAGGAGGAATGGACTTACGTTTAGTTCGAGAAGCTGAAACATTAAAAAATCCAGTGGTACTCTGTTGTATGCGTCCTCAAGATCAATCGCTGCAGCAACGGTTTCAGTGCCTGAGTGGAAACCTTCATAGACATCCTGGGCAAAGACTGCTGCATTGGTCCAGGTTTCTCTCTTTGGACGGTACCCACCCAGGTTGGGTGGGAAAACACCTTGCCTCTCTAGTTGGCTTGATATTTTCCTGGCAATTACCTTCTCCAGCAGCTTGCCTATTGTATTCTGCATGGTTATAATTCGATATCCCTGAATTTTTGTGTGGTCTTTGTCAGGCTTCGGCAAGGGAATCAGATAGCTGTGTAACCATTCCTCCTTGATGCTAGCACTCCCTATACTGTTGTTGTACATGTCTGCTAGTTTCTCTAGCTCATTGTCGGTACACCTATTTATGTCGTCGTATCTTATACCATCAGGACCTGGAGCACTGTTTTTTGATCGTCGAAGCACAGCCTTGATTTCTTTCACTGTCACTGTGTCTTCATCCGAAGTGTTCTGGACCTTGCATCTGTCTGAGGTGACCTCCTTGGCCAGATTTCGGCCTCCCATGTCTGTCTGGTTGCTTTGCTCAAGGTAGCGTTCAAAGAGGGCTTTGCCCTTGTCCTCGTCAGTCCTCTGCCAGATGAGGTCAGCACCTTGGAAGTCAGAAATGCTCTTATTCTTGACTACACCACTCATGCTTTTATGTAGTCGCCAGAACAATTTCAGTGACTTGTCTGTGCTTACCCTTTGACACACCTCTGCCCATTTTTCGCTATTAACCACCTTGACCAGTTTTTTTTAAGTAGCTTACTTTTGTGTGCATCTCTCTTTCTAAGTGCAAGCTGGGACTAGGATGACCAGCTCTGTTCTTCTTGGCATTTTGCCATCTCCTTACAGCACTACGCTTATCCACCCAAGCCTTCTCCACCTCGAAACTCCACCACGGTGGCTGCTCCCAGCTTTTTTTCCTGCCCTGAAACGTTCTGCGCTTGTCACGTCTTATTTTACTCACCACATCTTGCCCTGTACTGTCATACTGGAACGTCTTTACCTTTAGCTTGTGCTGCCTGGTTCTGCCTTTCTCCACCAGTATGCTGCACGGGTGGTGGTCGCTGCCATGGTGTCCTAGGACACCCCATCTACACACTGTAGTGAGTGAAGGTGAAACTAGCGCCAGATCAATAGCACTGTCCTCATCGCCCGGACGGCTTGCTGTCCTGGTGAGACAGCCACTGTTGATACAAACCAGGTCGATGGTTTCCAGTGCAGTCTCGAGCTCCTCCCACTGTGTATTGGATGAAGTGTTTCCCCATGAGTTGAAGTCACCACAGAAAATAACATTTCTCTCGTGGCCACTTAAGCACTGCCACTTCTGGGCGTCCACACTGGCATTGCGGGCATAAACATTAACCACCACGAATGGTATACTGGAATGAACTCTCAACGCCTGTATTTGTATATCGTCACTGTCCCAACTGGACATGTCTAGCTCTGACGCCACCATGGTGTCGCGAACGAGAATCGCCATTCCCAGATGTCGTCTGTTGTAGAAACATTTGAAGCCGGCAATTTGGAGTAGCTGATCGCCCAGTCTCGTCTCCTGGAGTGCTACAATGTCGTTCCTGTAAACTAGGGTTTCTAAAATAGAGCCCCGTTGTTTTACACTGGCACAGTTCCAATATAGAATACGGATATTCCTGAGTCCTAGTCGGTGACACTTGAGTCTAAAACGCCTCAAACCTCCACGCTTACCTTGCTTCTTTTTCCCTACGCGGCTACCACGCCGCTTCGGTATGTTGACTGCTGACCGCACGAAGAAAACACGTTGTTCCGCCATGTTGAAAAAAAACGTAAACACAGACTGAGAACACCACACACGCTGCTGAAAATTAACTCAAGGATGGCTTCGCTCGATGCACGAACTTCGTAGCATCCGCGCAGATCTTGAGTAGAAACTCCTGGTTTTACATCCTGGCACACCAATTACACGCAAGAGATGAATAAATCCATCCCCTACGCGAAAAAAGTTAACGAACACAAAACAACACGACCGTCCGTCGCCATCTTGAAACCGGAAAATGTGTGTATTGTGTGTATTGTTGCGCACGAGTTAAAAATCTACCCAAACTATTTCATGATCCTCGTCGGTGCTACAGAGTTCGTACACTGAGCTGTGGTTTTCCGGACTCAGGCTTGAGTTAGGAGTATAACGGAGCACTTATGGGTTACACCCGTGTGTCGTAATGTTGATCCGTCGACTAAACTAAACTAAACTAATTTATACTGTATGTTATCCAAACTACTGAACGTAGACTTGCCAAGAGACCACAACAGCAAAATATGCTGGTAATGACTGCGACGTCCTGTACAGGATATGCAACTAACATTTTTAAACAGTATGTTATCTCCTACTATAGTGGTTCTCAACCGGTGGGGAATTCTCCCCCCCCCCCCTCCCAGGGGGGGGGGGGGATTTTAGGGTTTCCAGAGGGGGAATTAAGATTATTTCAGGATCGCGATTAATACAAGAACCGATTACTTGATATTGTTTTTCCCTTCAAACTGTACTGTTCTGTATGTCTCACCCTTCTAAAATTCAATTTATAAAGTAAGCAGACCCACAAATCATGTTTTATGTGGACATCTAGACTTGTTTTAATATGTGCTATTAAATTTAGCTTCCATTATTACGTATACTGTGTAGGGGCGGGAGTGGGATTTTTAGGTAGGAAATACGAAGGGGGGGGGGTGGGGATGACGTTCTGAAAATATGGTGAAGGGGGGGGGGCACGGGGGCCAAATTTTTAGGTAGGAAATATGAAAAGGGGGGGGGGGGATGATGTTCTGAAAATATGGTGAAGGGGGGCACGGGCCAAAAAAGGTTGAGAACCACTGTCCTACTACCTATATTATTGCTGCAGTTGATTAATTTGTCCTGTATGTTATCTCCTACTACATATCTAGTTGCTACAGTTGATTAATTTGTCCTGTATGTTATCTCCTACAACATATCTTGTTGCTACAGTTGATAAATTTGTCCTGTGTGTTATCTCCTACTACCTATCTTGTTGCTACAGTTGATCAATTTGTCCTGTATGTTATCTATCTATGTTATCTATCTATCTAATCTAAATCTAAATCTAAATCTAAATCTCAATCTACATCTAAATCCCAATCTCAATCTAAATCCCAATCCCAATCTCAATCTAAATCCCAATCCCAATCACAATCTAAATCCCAATCTCAATCTCAATCTAAATCCCAATCTCAATCTAAATCTAAATCTAAATCTAAATCCCAATCTAAATCCCAATGTAAATGTAAATGTAAATCCAAGCGTAAATCTAAATGTAAATCTCAATCTCAATCTCAATCCCCGTCCCAATCCCAGTCCCCTTCCCCGCCCCAATCACAGTCCCCGTCCCGTCTCGCCCGCCCGCCCATCCGTCTGTCTGTCTGTCTGTCTGCATGCCTGTCTGCCTGCCTGTCTGCCAGCGTGTCTGTCTGTCTGTCTGTCTGTCTGTCTGTCTGTCGTATTTGTCCTGAAAGATATCTTCTACTGCCTTAATCATCACGCTCGCCTTCCGCCTCGGTGGTCATCGGTTCAATCCCCACCGGGGATAATTTAATTGTTTAAAATTGACTGGGGCTCCAAAGATGACCAAGCCAAGAATGGCTACCAGGAAGTCTTGAGAAGTAAAGATGGCTGCCGTGATACTGACATCACCCGTCGAGCGCCGATTGGTCTATACAAATATGGGTATGTCACAATATGCCTAATGCGCTCCATGGCGTGTCAAAAGGTCCTTTACTTACTTACCATACGCCCAATGTTCCTTAAGGTGTGTACGCGTGTCCTCTACTTGTTTACTTATATAGGGTGTATTTTTAATGACTGCAGTGTTTGAAAATATTGCCGGTCCAAGTTTTGTATTTACCCCCCGTAAAGTTCATGCAACATAATAGGTAAATACAAAACTTAGACCTGCAATATTTTCAAACACTGCACAGTCATTAAAAAATACACCATGCTTACGTATAGCTACTGCCGGCTTCGTGGCGAAGGTTTACGGACGCAGTTCGTAATCCCGCATACCCGCGTTCGAACACCGCTGCGGGAGATTTGGCAGCAGACCGTCTTGAGTTTTTTTAAATTACGAAATGGCATGAGTGCCGGTCGTTCTGAAAACAATGGAAAACTACTGAACGTAAACTTGCCAAGCGATTACAACACCAAAAGATGCTGCTGTTGACTGCGACGTCCTGTAAAAGATATGCAACTAACTTTAACGTATAGCTACTGGTGATTCCTTTTCCTGTATACATATGCTATCTGCGCAATTGCTACAATTTGTTTGTCTTATGGGAAACACCTGGCTACCTAGGTTATCGCTACAGTTGATTCGTATGTCCTGCATAGCATCTTCTATTATCTACTAGATAGTCTACTGTCCCGTGAGGAACTTCTGCCACCTACCTTGTCACTACAGTTGATTCGCGTGTCCTGTATGTTCTTCAGGCAAGACCACATGGCATCTGAGCAGAACGGACTTTCGATGTAAAAAGGATTCTTGCTGTTTCTAATATCCTGAAAGAAATTAGTTCATCTGATGGCATTGCAAAGTAAATGTCTCATCCATTGCGTGTCTGCTATACTTTCAGATTCATCTTCTCAGTAGTGATGATGTAATATCTCCCCAGTAGTGAGGATGTAATGTCTCCCTAGTAGTGGGGATGTTATATCTTTTCAGTAGTGAGGATGTAATATCTCCCCAGTAGAGAGGATAAGTAGGCCTCCATGGCGAAGGTGTTACGGACGCAGTTCGTAATCCTGCTTACCCGGGATCAAAACATAGCTGCGTGCGATTTGGCAGCGGACCGCGTTACGCTGGGTTTTAACGAATTGGTATGGGAGCCGGTCGTTCAGAAAGCAATGGCAAACTTCTGAAGTAAAAAATTGCCAAGAGATCACAACAGCAGTAAAATGCTGGTGTTGACAGCTATGTCCTGTAAACGATATGAAAAAAAGGATGTAATGTCTTCTCAGTAGTGAGGATGTATTATCTCCCCAATAGGGAGGATGTAATGTCTTCTCAGTAGTGAAGATGTAATATGTCCTCAGTAGTGAGGATGTAATATTTCTCACAATGATATGTAACATTAAACACAAGTTATTGTTCTTCTAATACAGCTTTGATGTGGAAAGCTTAAACAGCTAGGCAACAAACAATACGACAGGCTACAAGTGACAACCTTGAATATGTTTTTGTGTTTGTTTATTGGGGAATATATTCTGAAAAAGTAAAGAACAAATGTATCATTTTTCCATGTTGTCACCGCTGCGTTCAATGAAAGTCCTCCAGCGCCGATTAAGTGCTTGGATTCCCGTAGAAAAAAAGTATCTTGTTCGCCACTCGGCGTGCTTGACCCAGTCGTGAATAGTCTGTCACAGAAGTCACGCCTTTTTGTAACTTCCTATTCCACTCATGCACAATTAGCCAATGAATGTTAAAATAAAAACGGATAACAAAACGTTGCGCCTCTTGGGTGTATGTCAAAAATGGGGCGGCCATCTTTAAGCTGTCCTTATGACATCAGCGTGTTCATCTATACGTGATGTCACGTGCTTAACATTCTTGACATTATTAACAACAATACTGACCGGTTACAAGTCTGTGGCAGGTTATTGTAATTTCTATCACACTTTTACGGTTTTCACATAAAGCCCCATCGTAATATAAACAATACCATCTTCACTAACAGATCAGATATAAGAGAGGATTAGAGAGTCATGATCGCCGATGTCTGTTTCACACAAGGTACTCAAAAAGAAGAAGAAGGTGGAGGAGGCGTAGAAGAGAAAGCTGAGAAGAAGAGGAAGCGGGAGAAGAAGAGTAAGAAGAAGAAGAAGAAGAAGAAGAAGAAGAAGAAGAAGAAGAAGAAGAAGAAGAAGAAGAAGAAGAAGAAGCAGCAGCAGCAGCAGCAGCAGCAGCAGCAGCAGCAGCAGCAGCAGCAGCAGCAGCAGCAGCAGAAGAAGAAGAAGAAGAAGAAGAAGAAGAAGAAGAAGAAGAAGAAGAAGAAGAAGAAGAAGAAGAAGAAGAAGAAGAAGAAGAAGAAGAAGAAGAAGCGAGTGTAAAATGGGGAAAAGAAACAAAAGTAACTGATAGAAAACAGTTAACACATATTTCTTACATCTGTTGAAAAATATAAGTAAATGGCTGCATTCTGATTATTAAAAAGTTTTCTTTGTTCGCTGTCTGAATAAGAAAATTATATTATCCATATGCGCTTACATTAATGCGAATGATTTTATCTTGCAACATCTGCTCATGAGAACATTCCATATTGCTGTTTTTGGGGCACTGAAATATTGAACCAGATTTTTAATAAAATGTTTTGTCCGCAGGTGTCAACTGTAGATACCGTTTGTTAAACTTAGGCCGACACCAAACGTTGTCTTCAACAATATTCATTTTTGGTTTTTAATTTCAAGCAAAAGCAGAAGATGCCAATTTTAAATTTATAATACAATACTGCAAATTTAGAAATCTGTATTCATTTGGAGAGTACGGTTAGAATCCCGGTACGCCTTCGGATTTCATTTTTTATATTTCTAGAGTGTTCTGTGACTTCTGCTTCCTTTATTTACTTCTATCAATGAGTATTAATACCTGTACTAGAATACGATGTAGAAAGAGAATTTACACAGAAAGAAAACAGCAGCAGTCTATGTGGATTTTCATAATGGCGTATGATTTATGTTGAAGAGAGGGTACACCTAACAAAATCCAGTAAACGGACATTAGAGAAAAAAGTAAACATTCATAAAAGGTTTTCTATCAGAAAGACAATTTGCGGAGAGAGTGCATGACGCAGTGTCAGTAACGTGCGTACAAAAAAAAAAAAAAAACCACAAAAAAAAACAAATGGAGTCCCAAAAGGTTCAGTAATGTCGACAACATGTCTTCAACACATTAGTGAACAGCCTGATCGAAGAGTTCACAGATGTTGAAAACCCCCCCCCCCCCTCCCACCTATCACAGTATGCAGATGACTGCGCCATATGGGGAGGGAAAGAGGCCTGGACCTAGTATACAAGAATAAGTAAACAAAGTTTACATCTGGCTGAACCAATTGTACCTACACACATGCACACACAATTGTAGATATAACATTCAGCAGAGAAAGTATGAACAGTAATCAATTAATTATTACTATCAGTGGTGAAAAAGCCCAGAAAAGAAAGATGACAAGAATTATATGAATGCCCCTTCACGAAACTAAATTGAAAAAAAAAAAAAAAACATACAGAGAACCTAGCTGAGACCAGCACAGGTCTAGCTGATATGAGGAATTTAATAAAAGGAAACGGATGGGAAATATGTCTAATTTCTGTAAGTTATTTATTAGAGGAAAAATCGAGTATGTGAGTGCAGTAAACGATTCAGCCGAAAAAAGGTAACGCAATATATAAGCAACGACAGGAACCAGAACACATAGAGGAGCATTGGAAGTCAGCCTGAGAATACAGCTCTTCAGCCTAACAAGGAAAGAGGTAAGCATAAACTATTGGGTGAAAGTGGCACTGCAACAGCACACTCATTATTTAATGATTTAAAAATTAAACGGGACGAAGAATGGAGCACCCCGATAAAGGGATACCCAATAGTATGGGGAAAGCAAAAGAAATATCTCAACTAATGAACCTAGAAAAAGTGATTAAGGCCAGAAAGCTTTATAAACCAAAAAATATCATACTGGTAACATCCGCCAAAAATAGATTATAGCTTTAAAGCTTAAGTGAAGAATTGAGCGTAGATTAACTAAGACAGATTTGTAAACAGACTAGCCGCAAAAAATATAAATTGAATAACCAAGGACAGCCTATCCATACATACAGCAGATGTATCGAAGAATAACAAAATAGAAACTGGATAGTAATCTAGGAGTTGGGAATCAGCTACAACTAAAAAATAACAACCAAAGCTTTAGTTTACATATAAGAAATGACAGCGATGTTGAAAGCACTAGAGATGACTACAGCGTGCCGCCCACACAATGGCAATCCTATCTGACTCTCTGGCGTTGGAGCAGTCACACGAAGGCTACTGAAAATGTAGTAGACCAGACATAAAGGAAAAAACACTAGACCTAATCACATAGCTAAAAGAAGAAGACTGAAATGTAAACAAAGCATGCATATAGGAATAGCAGGAGTTTTAAAGAAATTTATAAAATAGGAACCAGAAAAATAAAAAAATAAAAAAATAAATAAAAGTATTACTAGGAAAAACAGAAATGAAATGCCTAATGAAAGAAGAAACAAACAATGAGGTCAAATGGATAAGAACACTTGCTCTTACTTAAACTTCAAGTGCGCTGATGCCGAGGCAGCCGAGTTGAACCCCTATACTGGTTAGTTGCATTAAAATGTTGACTTCTCGTCCTTGACGTCGGGACATAAATTACAATTGCGTCAGAAGTCGGAGTGGGATAGTCTGATGGCGAGGGACACTGGTGATAGGAAAAGCTAATTCACACGCAAAAGTCAGTCCAGTGCTCTAGAAGTAGTAGCACGCGAATGGACTGTGCCTGAGTTTAAAGCGAGCGAAAGCAAAAATATAAATAAATAAATAAATAAATAAATAAATAAATAAAATTTAAAAAAGAAATCAAGAAGAAATCGAGACAAAAGAGGATAAAATAAAGAAATGTAGAACTACTTTTTAACTAAAAAAAATAAACCAAAGGGAAAGACACAAAAAGCGGAAAATTTTGCAAAAAAAAAAAAAAAAAAAAATAGAAACTGAAGCTATAACATGTTGCATTCAAATAACAAGAACCAATATGCACCCAATGACTATCAGTCAAATAACATAAGCCGTCTCCTATTACATACAACAATTTAATGAAGAAAGAAAGGATCTAAGAAACTATAGAAATGACAAGAACTACTACACGTAAACAGTGAACCATAAATACAAAGGCTTGTCAAACAATTTTATACACAGAGCTTAAATTGTAATCTAGCGGACTAGAATAGCACAAAGACAAGCAGGAGACGAGTTCTCTTAAGGGCAGAGACATCTAAAGTAACAATAGGATAGAGACATCTAAAGTTACAATAGGATAGCGGCATCTAAAGTAATAATAGGAAAGCAACATTTAAAGTAGCAACAAAAAGCAACATCTAAAGTAACAATAGGATATTAACACTTAAAGTCATATTTGGATAGTGACATCTAAAGTAACATTAGGATAGTAATATTAGCTGAACGCAGTTGCAAGAGGTGCAGATAGTTTATGTGTGTATACCGAATGTTCTAAATAAACTGTCTTCAAAACAAACAAGCGCCAAGTTGTTGAGACAATATGAAATATCATTACCAGCTGTTTTGTTTCACAGCTTATGTACGCCTTTAGTTTTAGCACTATAAGTAACTGGCTCTATCTAAATCATTGTACGAGGGGGCTATCAGTTATCAGTTATCAGTTGGGGTATCTTCATTGCACTCCGGACAGGTCCATAAGTGCTCAGATCCTCCCCCCAGCATATGCATTAGCGTCCGGTGGCTAATAGTGCCAGTTCTGTGTTGGTTGACGAGGCACCTCGTTTTCGCGATGTACATCTAGCGTCTGGCCGTGCCGATTCTTACTCCCAAGTCTTTCATCCTGGACAGCGATGTGGATTCACTGACGTCAAAGTCCTCTGTTCTCGCCATGTCTTTAAGGACGTTAATAACATCCATGAGCTGGCCATCTACAGGGAGTGCAGAGCCAGCCAGTTTATCAGCTCGTTCATTTCCCTCGACTCCCGCATGTCCCGGGGCGAAGATGAAGGTGACATTACGGATAACAGACTTCCGCAGCGACTCAATCAACTGTCTACGTACAGATACAGCTTCGACCTTCTGAATTATGCTCATTGAATCACTTAGTACATACACGTTGGTATAATGCTGTGATTCCAGCCATATGAAAGCCTGTGTAACTCCCATCACCTCCATCGTCATGCTGCTCGTGGTCATAGAGTGGGCACCACTGGATTCTTGAACGGTTTGGCCCGCTGAACGGGCTGTAAATGCCCACGCACTTCTCTGCTGCTTTTCAACGGATCCATTTGTACAGATGAGCACTTCGGGGCTATCTGAGTCTTCATAGATGAGCGCGTTGACTTCTGCATTGACAGCGGCAGGGTTCTGCTCTCAGCACCGTCTGTCGAATGTGATAATGCAGGAGAAAGTGCACTTAAAAGCTGGAGGCACCGGCACCCATTCCTTGCCGGGGTTGATACTGGTAAGACTGCAGACCTGTCTGACGACATCTTCCGCCCGACCCATCCATGATTTGCCCCTCTTTAGTCTGTCAACCTTTTCTCTGAATATAGAGTCATGCAGAGGGTGCTGCTCATCTGCACTTATTTTTAAGTATGCACGAGCTCTCTAGATCATCATCCTGTGTTCCATTGTCGGGAAGTCAAGGAGGTATCTCATTGCTACACAGCTGGTGTCTCTCGTGCAGCCGAAAATGATGCGCATGGCTTCATTTTGTACCTTTTCAAGTCTTCCAATCTGTGTAGGGCTGACAGTGAGGATGGTCAGGGCATACTCGATGCGTGAAAGCACCAGTCCTTGGAACAGAAGTATTAGCAGTCAGTGCTCGATATCGGCAGTCGCCATGACCCTCATTGCTGACAAACCTTTTCGAGCTTTCGTTACGACATAATCGACATGATCTCTGAAAGACAGGCTACGATCAAGCCTCACGCCAAGAAATGCCATTGACTGGGTTCTACTAAAAATGCTCCCTTCCATTCTCACTGCCGCCAGGTTTGTGACCACAATATGGTTGTTAAGGGAGAACCATGTAACCGATGCCTTTGCAGGGTTGACAAGGGCACCGGCGTCAGCACATCATGAGGAAGTTCTATCTAGTTCGCCCTGCATATCATTGGCAACCGCCTGTCTATCTCGACCCTGTCGATACACGAGAATGTCGTCAGCAAATGAGAGTCCTACCCCACTCAACCCCCCCCTCCCCCCGTCCAACTCTTGTTAAGTGATCGGCACCGTATACGCGTTGAATAGTACTGGTGACAGTGGTGAACCCTGCGGCAATCCTGGACGTATCGTTATCGGCTCAGAAGACCACCTCCCGCATTTTAGCACCACCTTCCTTTGGAGCAGAACTGCAGCTATCCATCGTACAAGGTGAGGGGACACTTTCAGTCTGAGGAGGGTTTGCATCAAGTGCTCGAAGGATACTCTATTGTATGCGTCCTCTAAGTCTATGGCACATGTCTCTTCTCTGACCTGAAATCCTTCGTAAACATCTTGAGCAAAGACCGCCGCATTCACCCATGACTCTTTGTTACGTCTGTATCCTCCAAGTGTGGGCGGGAAGCAGCCGAGTTGTTCCAAGTCATAAGCAAGTTTGTGTGCTACAATTTTCTCCAGTAGCTTTCCAGCAGTGTTCTGCATCGTAATGATTCTGTAGCCGCATATCTTGGAATGGTCTTTGTTCGATTTTGGCAGCGGCAGCAAGTAGCTGTGTAGCCATTCCTCTTTGATCAGACCCCTCTGGATACTGGTGTTGAATTCTCTGGCCAGTTCTTCCATGTCATCATCTGACATCACCAGTAGGTCACCATATCGGATGCCGTCTGGGCCTGGGGCGGTGTTAGGTGATTTCTTGAGCATCGCATGTATTGTCTCAGCTGTGATTATGCATTCTTCGTCTGTCCCGACCCCCCCCCCCCCCCCCCACAACTGAGAGAGTGTCTTTGTGGTCCTCTGTCTGGCGGGCTCGTCTTTCTGGTCAGTCTGCTCTATGTAGCGTGCAAGAAGGGCCTTACCTTTATCCGCATCCGACTTTTTCCATGTGAGGTCTGTGCCTTGAAAGTCTGGAATACCCCTACGTTGTGCAGCACCGTTCTTGCTCTTATGGAGGCGCCAGAATGTCGTAAGAGATCGCTCGGAGCACACCTTCCTGCAGAACTCGTCCCATTTCTCGGCCTTGGCCTGTTTGGCGCAGGATTTGAATAAAGTCATCGTTCTATGGACTTCAGTCTTCAGGTTCGCCTTCGCCAACTCAACCTGTGGCATGTTAGCCTTTCTGGCTTTTTGCCAGTCTTTGACAGCCTGCCTCTTTCCCAGCCATGCCTTCACAACCTCTCCATTCCATCATGGTGGCTGCAACCATCTTTCTTGTCTCCTGCGGGAGGAAGTTAGTTTTCTTCTTCTGATCTTGCTTATGGCGTCTTGACCAGTGTTTGACCAGTGGTCTTCTTGACTCCTGGCCCTGTCTTTCTCGATCAGGATGATACAAGGGTAGTGGTCACTGTCGTGGTATCCCAGTGTGCTCCACCGGCACCTTGGTGCGATGGTGGGCGACACCAGAGCCAAGTCAATGAAGCTGTCAGAGTCACCTGGTCGAGTGGCTATTCTAGTGACCTTCCCATCATTGAGACAGACGAGGGGGGTTCAAATGAAAACCTTAAATGGTTTTCTTTGATGGGTGAATATATTCTGAAAAATGTATATAACAAATGTATCATTTCTTCCCCGATGTAGTCACCACCGCGTTCAATGTAAGTACTCCAGCTCCGATAAAGTGCTTGGATTTGTGTAGAAGAATTTACTCTGGGGTGACTACTCGGTGTGCCTGACCCGGTCGTGAACAGTTGGTCACACAAGTCACACGGTTGTGAAATGTTCTACTCCACTCATACGCTTGCTGAACTGACAGGCAAGAATCACGATACTGGACCTTCATTCGCCAGTGAATTTCTGTATATTTCTATATTTCCTTCACTGTTTAAAAAACTGATAACAAAACGCTGCTCCTCTTTGGTGCATGTCAAAAGTAGTGCGGACATCTTTAAACTGTTCTTACGACGTCACCGTGTTCGTCTGCCCATGATGTAATGTATTGAACACTCTTGCCATCCTTAACAACATTATTGACAGGTTACAAGACAATGGTATGGTTATTGTAATTTTTATCACACTTTTAAGGTATTCTTGTGAAGCCCCCTCGTGCATTTGAAATAAAGTAATATGAAATAATGAACGGAATTCTTTAGTCATGTACTGAGAAGAGAGACATTTGAAAATATCGCGACTGGAAAGATCAGTGGGAAAAGAAGCAAAAGCAGATCATGAGAAATGACGTTGGATGGGATGAAACGATGGCATGGAGGAATTTCATCAACATAGTTGATTCAGAACACCAAAGACCGCGAACTGTGGAAAGACATAAACGCCTAGGCCAACACACAGGGCACATGATGGTGATAATATAAGGAAACGGTAACACAATGAAACATGGTCATTTACTGTTCGACTGAGCACGTATGTACATGAATTATGCTTACCTGATGGAAAATGTCTGACAGACACCAACTTCCTGGTGTGCAGTTCGCCTGGAGAGCTCCGATAATTTCAGGTCTAAACATTGAGGCCAGAACACCAGGTACAGACGTGTTGTACTTGAAATAAACATGAACATCTTCTGGAATTCCCTCGCAGTAAAGATCAAGAACAGCTGGCACACTACAGTTACTAAGATCTTCAAAGGTAGAAGTGGTAGTAGCAGCCTGGTTGCCCCCTTCACTGTCTTCTGTTCCACCGATAAGCTCTCCAAATGTCCTGCCGACATAGTCTGCAAGATCATCGGCTTTACCGCCGTCACCTTGGTCGATTCCCACATTGCTGTCTGCAGTTGTTTCTGTGATACTTGAACTTGCGTTCAGGCTTACCAGTGTGTCCTCAGTGGAAATGATCTCGCTTTGGGTAGTCGCATTTTGTGCCTGACAGTTTACAATGGTAAACACCACGAGATGGCAAAGAAGCCAGAGGCCCATCGTCTGAAGATTGTGTTTGGGTTCACGTTTTTTAATCACCTAGTGTAATATACAGTAACTCGAAACAACAAATTGTTAACCAGAACAACACACAGCAATATATTATTGTCGAAAAAATGATTGTTTATAAGCAAGAGACGTAAGAAATTTCACTTTCAGTTTTGCTAGCTACGCAACGAAATACTGTTGTGTGAAAGTGGACGTCTGTATGTGCCTTCTGTTAAACACAAACTAATGCGCGGTGGAAAATCCAAACCTAAGTTTGATTGATTTTAGTTTAAAACAGGCAGAATGTTGTATTGTAGAAGCTGTAAGAATCTTTATTCGAAATTATCACGCGGAGATGGCGAGGCTAATATCGATACATAACAGATGTCACCTGCGTAGTCGATTCATAGGTATACATTTTATTTCTACAACGTTGTGTGTGTCCCGGGGCTATAGTTTCTAAGCCTGCAGCTTAAGTGAAATGAGCAACATCGACGTGCTGTCTTCTTCTATTGTATCTCGAGAGGTTTTCAATTCTGTTCAAGTACATTATCTAATGAAAAGGAAAGAAACTCTACCACATGTATGTGGCATATTGGGTGAATGGTTCTAGGAGCTTATTTTCAGACCGTTCGGCATCGGTGGGTGGTTGGCCAATATCCGATATCATACCAACAGCCCAGAATATTTCCTAGTACACAATTTAGGCTTTTTTGTTTCTTGTTTTGTTAAAGTTGCATATCTCTTACAGGACCTTGCAGTCAACACCAGCATTTTACTGCCGTTGTTGATGTCTTGGCGAGTTTATGTTCAGTAGTTTGCCATTGATTTCTGAACGACCGGCTCCCATATCAACACGTTAAAACCAGTGCAACACGGTCTGCTGCCAAATAAGTCGCCGCTGTGTTTCGAACGCGGGTAAGCGGTATTACGAATCGCGTCCGTAACGCCATCGCCACGGAGAATGCGGGGTCACCTGAAAGCCCAGGTAAATGAAAGATATTTTCGATTCGAAGAAAATTCGAACACATGACCGTCGGGCCAGCAAGCAAGCTCGCTAACCGCTGCGCTATCCGTCGATCCCATATGGCTAAATATATTATTCTCTAACATGGTGGTCTGAGTGTGAAGATAGTAGCCGTAGTAGTAGTAGTAGTAGTAGTAGTAGTAGTAGTAGTAGTAGTAGTAGTAGTAGTAGTGGTAGTAGCAGTAGTAGTATTTTTAGCAGTAGTAGTAGTAGTAGTAGTAGTAGTAGTAGTAGTAGTAGTAGTAGTAGTAGTAGTAGTAGTGGTAGTAGCAGTAGTAGTATTTTTAGCAGTAGTAGTAGTAGTAGTAGTAGTAGTAGTAGTAGTAGTAGTAGTAGTAGTAGTAGTAGTAGTAGTAGTAGCAGTAGTAGTATTTTTAGCAGTAGTAGTAGTAGTAGTAGTAGTAGTAGTAGTAGTAGTAGTAGTAGTAGTAGTAGTAGTAGTAGTAGTAGTAGTAGTAGTAGTTTTAGAAGAAGAAGCAGTAGCAGCAGCAGCATCAGCAGCAGCAGAAGAAGAAGAAGAAGAAGAAGAAGAAGAAGAAGAAGAAGAAGAAGAAGAAGAAGAAGAAGAAGAAGAAGAAGAAGAAGAAGAAGAACGAACGAACGAACGAACTTTATTTTAAAAGGGTAACAAATTGGGCACGCAGGTCCGTCTTACATTCGGTCTTTTCAATCACTCATCTTTCATTCATCAAATGTGCATGTTACATTTACATAGGGGAAAAACATTGTCAAATGGATTTTGTAAGCATAAACAATGCATATTACGCATGATGCATTCACATGAAAAAACAAACAAACATTGTCAAATGAAAGTTGTAAACATAAACAGTGCATATTGCAATGTTGTGAGACACATCCCACAGCCACCCACACATCCCGCAACCATCCTCACATCACCCACCCACCACACCTCCCCCACCCACCCACACATAACTCCACGCACTCACACAGACCCAGGCAAACATACATGCCGCCACCCACCCACTGATCCCCCACCCACACACATTTTTCCACCCACACACACATCCCCCACCCATCCCATAACCGACACGCACACACCCACCCACATATTCTCCAACACCAACCCTCACACCCGCAACCACCCAGCAAAACACACATCACAAAACCACACACACATGCCCCCGCCAACCCACACATCCCGCACCTATCCACACACACAGCCCGCACTCTCACAATTTTCCCCACCCACCCACACACACATCAGCCAATGAAGAAGAGAAGAAGGAGGAGGATATATAGAGACATGGAACGAATATAATGGAAGGACACAATAAAACATGAGAAGCCTTAAACAAACTTGGAATGGATAGAGCAATCCCAGTCTATATCAAGGTTTGACAAATGAAATATTTAGAACGGAAAACCCAGTAGGACAGGTGGAATTCAAATTCGAAAAACGAAGATAATGGTTGTAAATGGAAGAGCACCCCGGGAAGGTTAACCCGGTCAACAAACACCCGCAGAAGTCGGATGTGTCGGCCTAAGGCGCAAATAAACCTGGCACCACTTAAAAACGTCTGGAAAAAAACAACACTCCTGATGAACGCAGAAGAAATGGAAGAGCAACCATAAAGCGATGGACTCAAAAGAGAGTTTTAGACGTCATGGCAAGAGACAGAGAATTCATGTGTTTCTAGATTTTTATCTTTTATTTTATTTTTTACCCCATGGGTTCCATAGAATAGACATTTTAATGATACTATTATCAGATGTTATCCATGTGTGTCAAATCAAGCGCCAGTGTCTTGTCCTCAACTCTTGACGTGGTGGAATCTGCCCGTTTTCCCCCCTAAGCTCCCCTTAGTGATTCTGTCAGACTGTTTTACTTTTAGCCCTTTTCTGCGCTGGCACCAGATAATGAATGCGTGTAGTTTATCTCTAATTGTTTTAGTTGTTTCCATGAATCTGATCCATACAAAGAGACAACGTCTCTGTGGTTTATTACCGCTGACCTTCCTTGTGAAAATGGGAACTTATCTCATCAGACTAATCCCTCTAGCTAAAGTTAATTTGGTAATGAACTTGGTATTTATTCTGGAGCAGTATATAACAATAGGAAATAAAACAGTAAGTATCTGTAACTCCTGCGAAAAAGTGAGAGATACTAAACACAGACACTGTGTTTACAACAAACTCCATTACGCAAACATTTGCCGTAGTTCGTTGTAAGGTATGTACACTGTGTCCGTGTTTAGCATCTCTCACTTTTTTTCGCAGGAGTTACATGTGCCTAGTTGTTTTTATCGCGTATTCTAGGATTATGAATATATATCTTCATCTCCAATACTATTCTAGGCTCCAAGAAAATTAGAAATCATCGATGCAGCTGACAGCTTAGATATAAATTACATTAAAAATACCTTGGGCGGTTTGCTTGCATAGTACATGTTGCAAGTTGATAAACTATACCAAGTACGGACTAACTGAATGATACAGACTCTAGCTACTCATGCTTGAATTAGTTCTACTAGTATGTCATCACAACCTGGTGACTTCCCTTTCTTCAGATTATTCCGATTGTACTTCCTCTAATAACGGTTCAAGATGTTTCTCTTCACTGTCATATATATTATCTGAGCTCTTTGTCGTATTTTCGTAGTTATCCATGAACGATCAAAATCAGTACTATTAATATGTGGCAAGTACACAATTTCAGGAATCTAGGCACTTGGATAACATCAAATGGACGATTTATCACTTAGATAACAGGACAAGCATAACCGCATTTTATTTAGCGAAGAATATCTTCTGCAATAAATTCTGGTCATTTAAGATTAGAACATGAATTCCTGCACATGACACAACGTGTTTCAACATATGGTTGTGAACAATGAAACCATCAAACACTCCCGAGAGGCCTCAGAGATGTGGTTTTACAGCAGGCCGAAAATTCCTTGGACGATGAAAATCAGTATTCTAAATGTTTTGAAAGTGGCTGAAACACAAAGATAACCTATCATACACATCAGAAAGAATCAATCACCATTTTTGGGACACATCTTGAGAAGATAAACATTGGAACAAATTGTGGCATGTGGAAAGAGAGACAGAGGAGGACGACGAGAGAAGATTCTTGACTGCCTTGTGCCATGAAAGGTGTCAGCACACATACATGCTGATGAAGATTGCAATATGTGGAGAAACATGAGATCCCACGCCAGTGGACAAGGCACTTGATGAAGATGTATGAGACTCCATGAAAGCTACTAGCCATGAATTATCAGCTTCCTATTACGGGCTACAAATTCTGCATTTAAGAATTTAGTAATTAAGTCAAGTAAGAGGTCGGTTCTATACCTTGTGGCGTAATTGGGGTTATTATGGATTATGCAAGTAAAGGACCCTTTTTAAGCCATGGGGCGTATCGGGCTTAGGGTTCTAGGCCCACATTTGTATAGACCGATAGACACTTCAGGCTTGATGTGGTCAATATCACAGCGACCGCCTTCACTTCCCAAGACATTTCCGGGTAGCCCTTTATGTTGAGTGGGCCCAGGAGTACAGGATAAATACCACACAACAACGTCCCCCTCGATGTAGACTCGAATCCATGACCACCAGGTGGGTTGGCAAGCATCTACACTACGGCACAGCGGCTTCCGGAGATGTGTTAGAGCCTAATGTCAGATCATTCTGTACTGAATGTGGTATGTGTTCATTATCAGCCCGCCTTTAACTTCCCAGAATATGGATATGAAATGTTAGGAGGATGGATGATGGTAGAATACCAAAGGACATCTTCCTGATACCCATGTTCGTATGGATGGGTGTACAGTAAAGCCATTATAATCCAAAACCAATGGGATATCGATTGCGCTGCCACTAATCCTAATACAGCTAATGCTGAACACCATTTCCAAGAACACCTTGTCTGTGAAGACGGCGACTCATCTCATCAGATCTATTCTGTAACATGCGGCAATACGTACATTGAGAACCATCGTGGTTGCTAATAGAAAGTAAAAAAAACAAAAAAACAATTGGTACAGGTGAGG
The DNA here is from genome assembly GCA_963921405.1 of Cepaea hortensis. Classification (NCBI taxonomy): domain Eukaryota; kingdom Metazoa; phylum Mollusca; class Gastropoda; order Stylommatophora; family Helicidae; genus Cepaea; species Cepaea hortensis. The sequence continues at coordinate 151,412,547 of OY992877.1, read as the reverse complement.
CGAGTTGAAGAGATCGAGTGCAGCAGAAAATCAATTATATGTTTTATGTACATGTATTAATAATAAGACACTATGCCTGGTCGATAACAAGCAGTGTGGTTACACCAAGTTAGACTTGTCATCTTCATATAGACAAACTAAAAGTGAAGGAGTTCTTATAAGTAAATGAAGTATACATATAAATATTATACAAGTATATGCAAGAAAAACAAACCGGGTGAAGAATAAATACACATATTTTATGATGAAAAAGAAATAGCACCTGCAAAATCACACGAACTTAACATAGTACTTGGAGATTTCAATGAAAAAGTAGGAAAGAAGAGAATGGATTATGTAGATGTCTCATCGTATAGCAGGTACTTTGTATAACGTCGCTCTCATCATGTTCCGTGGAACAGTTTAACAATCTATTGCTATTTTTCCCGCCTCATGCACCATTATTCCCAAGGTGTCTGTATTGTCCTGTGTCCACTTCTTGTCGACCGCTGCCTCTTGTTCCAGCACTCATGTCTTCTATTGCTGTTCTTTGCAAGCTAATGTGTCGTTTAATATAGCCAAAGCATTTCTGTTTCTGAGAAATGAAATCGTTTATGAGCCAGTTTTCTTCGATGTTCAGTTCTTGTAGAATGTCAGTATTTTCTTGTGCTTACTAGAATTGGGATTAAATGGAAAAAGAGCTCGATACCTCCATTATACCATGATCCCTACCCAGTTCAACCCCAGGAGTTATATTAGAGTTCATCGCCATTAATTTGAAGGTGATTATTGTCCAAAAGGAGGAATATGTCTTTAAATACACATATATGGGAAGAGGCCAGTCTGTAGCGATGCGGTATGCCGGCTTGTTGGCCCACAGTCTTCACATGTTCCAATACCAGTCTAGACATGCATTTCTCCCCCACAGGGCAGCGCCACCAGATCGACCCGACTAAAATTGGCACCAGGAAATTTAATAGAAGTAAAGACCGCCGGTGTAATATTGACCACAGGACCTGCCGAATGTCGAGTGGTTTAAATATATGAGGCTACTTCTCTATAGCAATAACCTCATGACGTGAAAAGAGAATTCTGTAATTTTGTTTTAAAAACATTTATAATATTCTTTTTTTTTTCCATCGGTCAAGCTTTTATGTTGTCTAGTGCATCTTCTAATCTCTATTTCCTTCTTCTTCTTCTGTGAGCGCCAAATAATACTATGTGTGTTTATTTGTTTAATCATCTTAGTGGCCTCAACGGTTCTCCCCATTTATTTCTTATTCATGTTTTGCATTTTTATCTACTCGTTGTAAAGCAGATCTATTATAAACCGGTCGTTTCTGTCCTGTTTGTATTTCTAGTTTAAAAGTAGTTACTCTTATTTAATAGAGATAAAAAATAGCAGATACGCCATATTTCCAACGTTAATAGGTAAAGGAGAGGTAAAGGAATTAACAATACACTGGATAGTAATCCAACTTCTCATCGTGAATACCATATAGCACACACCCGATAAAAACAGGGAACAGCATGAAATCACACTTTTTTGTTAACTGAACGTCAGATTTCCCGCTAGAACAAATCGTTAAGAAACTATTTGTTTTCTCGCTTCGTCTTTAGTTGGTCTCTTGTATTATCAAGATGAGAAATAGCGTTGAAATCAGTGTCTTTGACAATATAAACATTGTCAAAAACTAATTAATAGATCGTTCGTGTTTGAAGGAATAGACAAGCAAACGAACTTGAATATGTTTATTCTCTAATAAAATGTATGATAGAATACAGTGATACTCTGCAGTGAATGCCATATTGTTTCCTATCATAGGACACATCTGTAGGTTTCCCATGCTCTCAAAGCGTCCAGTGTTTTAATAGTGTAATTACTTTTTACAACGACCGATAACCCGTAAAGGACGTGCCTTATTAAATATTCATAGTGCTTAAGCGATTATCACCTCTTTCAGGCAATTTGTTCATACACTTAGCGAGCAATTCAGGTGCACAACATTCATGGGCTGAGCAAATTTCCAATATGCCTCCACTTGCATCACAACAACCGTTCACTGAGTATTGTATTGTTAGCAAATATGAAAGATTGATTGCGTCCCCTTAAAGGATATACGAGGAGATATTTTTCTTCACTGGATTTGAATTGTTTATGGACTTGAATACCCATTTACTGGTACAAGGAGGATTGGAGTTGTTTTTCCCCTTTCAAGATGTCCAGATTTCACAGGCGGCGCTTAGATCGTAGGCTATGCAAACTGGTAGGGTATTTAAATCATATGAAACTAAAGTTGTATTTGATTCTCTTGTTGTCTGTTCTACGTATCTTTCTCTTTCAGCTTTTCCTCTATTGTTTTTCAGTGTCACGTAAAATATTTAAATCTTTGAAGTGGATGAAAATAACCCCCAAATGAACAAAATGTTACCTATTGAGGATCCAGTAGGTGAGCCTTTCAAACTTCTGATGAATATAATATTTAACTCTGATTAACTACATCATCATCATCATCATCATCATCATCATCATCATCATCATCATCATCATCATCATCATCATCATCATCATCATCATCATCATCATCATCATCATCATCATCATCATCATCATCATCATCATCATCGTCATCCTCACCACCACCACCACCACCACCACCACCATCATCATCATCATCATCATCATCATCATCATCATCATCATCATCATCATCATCATCGTGTCCTACCGATATGCGCGGCCGGTCATTTCACACAACCACTAGTGTTGGATCAGGCCTGTGTTCTCGTCCCGATTATAGCTAGCACTGTGAGCTATGGAATTATAATACTATAATATTGTCTGTTCTCTTTCAGCTTTTCCTCTTTTGTCTTTCAGCGTCATGATATATTGTTAAGTCTTTGAAGCGGATGAAAATAACTCCCAAATTTACAAAATTCCACCTATAGAGGCCCCAGGAAGTGAGTCTCTTCAAGTTCCGTTGAAGATAATATTCATCACCATCATCATCATCTTCATCATCATGTGCCATACCGATAGGCGTGGGCAGTCAATTTACACAACCAGCAGTCTTGGATAAGGCCTGTGTTTTCGTTCCAATTATACGATGGTAAGTTAATAAGTAAGTCACAAATGGCTGTAGAAAAATAACTATAGTCTGTCCAGAAATGAATGCCTTCATTCTCGATCAATTATTCTGAAAACTGTCTGTTGTATCGTTATTAAATTTGTCCTACCGTCTTATATTTACCCCACCCAAGGAATATATCTTTGATAGGTCCAAAAGCAACTTAAATAATGGAAAGCGGCGACATTTCTTTGATGTTTTGGTGAAAAACTAGTGATTTCTCGATAACAAACTTATTTTACAGTAATGCCCCGTTCCACTACACGAGGCTCTTGTCATAAGGCCAATCCCATGTCCCACGAGAAAATTAACTATTCAACGCTAATGTTTCCGTGTGAAGACGTAATACATTTAATAATGTGCACTTCATCTCTGACCCGTAAATTATATACCGCTTATAAACAAACTTTAAAAAGCTGCTGTACAATCGCCAGAACAAAAATTTTTGTTGTTGGGTGGACATAATGATAAGGTTATATGCTAAATCTCATCTTTTCCCCCCAGTTGGTTACTGAGATATGGAATTTTATATTGGGGCAGACAAAAGTAAACAGACTATAACTATGATACAAACTTGAAACCAGTTTATATTTATACATACATTGCCCCTTTATTTCTCAACACAATTTCCATCAACATTGATGCACTTATCCCATCGTTTTATCAGTCCTCCCAAACCGGCAGCATAAATCTGCGTGCCCTGTTTTCATTTACCGGCTATCCCACATAACTGTGTGACTTACTTATTGACAAAACAGACACGTAACTGTACACGTAACACGTAAGCCCGCGTAACTTTTTCTACCCAACTATGCACCGCTTTACTGGAAATCGCTAGGGGCTAAGAGCACTGAAAAATCACCTTGGCGGGAGACATTTCGCGAATGACGCTGAAGTTGAATGTGAAGTGAAAACGTGTTTTAGAAAATAGGGCACGCAGTTCTATGCAGCCGGTTTGGGAGGACTGACAAAACGATGGGATAAGTGCATCAATATTGGTGGGAATTATGTTGAAAAATAAAGGGACAATGTATGTATAAAAATAAACTGGTTTCAAGTTGTTATCATAGTTAGTTATTTTTCTACAACCATTTGTGACTTGGAATCAACGACTGGCAAGAGAAGGTCAACCAGAGAGACGAATGGAGATGGATTGTATCTGCAGCAAAGAACCTCAATGGCTCGGAACGCTGAAGAAGAAGAAGAAGTAGATTTGTGACGTACTTATTAACTTACCCTCTTACAAATGTGAGTTCTGGAATTATAATGTTCTAGGCACCTGTGAAGAAAGTCGCATGTCATTGTTTTCCTTCTGAGCAATGACCACACTATTCGGTCACAGTGCCACTTGTCTTTATAAAGAGATACTCTGCTAACCTTCGCCACTTTGAAACCATAACCAAACAACCAGTCAGCTACACTCAAGCTAAATTTGTCAAATGTTTCCATGGTTTCAGTTTACCGTATTTGGAGAACTTAACAGGTACTCTACATTGCCCATGGGTAGCGGAAACTAGGAGATGTCTTACTTCTCCATTGATAGGGGATTCCTCTACCCCACCATCCATTACCCGTATTCCATTAGGATGTTTCTACACGTCACTTGCGGTAATCTACGTGCAGAAGAAATGCAATGAGGTTTTTAGTTATTATATGTTATGAAGACTGGCTAGCACCGTTGCCTATCCGCCCGTGGTCATGGGTTCGTATCCCCTTCGAGACAGGGATGTAAAAAAGAAATAAAATTGACCTGCTCTCTCAGGTCGATCCAACATAAAATGTGTACAAGGACATGATCTGGAAATTAGAGGCGGCAGGTGCCACCTTGACGACATCACTCATCAATTACAGATTGGTCTATAAACATGGGCAATTAGAAAACATATCCATAAACAGATTATTTTTATCATGTGAAGTCTCGCATTCGCACATTTGAATCCTCACCAGTATATTGGAGTTCATGCACTGTGCTGAGATTCTCCTTGTGTGGCCTATGGGAGGACACGGGAGAACTTACGAAGATATACCCGTATGCAATACAAGGGATAATTTACCTAAGCGAGCACCAAGAAAAAAGGGGGGGGGGCAGTGAACGCACCTCAAAATTTTCCTACGTCACGTGTCGAAGATTCTAAACCAACTGCAAACAATTTGGAAGCAGATCGCCTTGCGTTGATTTCGATGGTACGATCGTCGGTCGTTCAAAAAGCAGTGACATACTACTGAAAACAATTGCCTAGTAATTCAGAAACATCACAGCGAGGGCTGGTCAGGTTCGCGAGGTCAGTCCCGCGTTTAGCGTTCGTTGTCTCGGATGGCTATGTGAGGTGCACCAAATTGGGATCTTCCCAGCCAATGCAAGTTATCGAGGCAGGCGTTTCGAGAATGTAACCGCATCGTGAAGCCAGAGTCGTGGTTTGAGCGGGCACAACAGTAAATTTGTACGACCGTTCGACGAAGTCTCGATAAACGCCCACTCTCTCAATATGAGTAGTGGGCCTGCAGTCAGTAATCTGGTATAACTTTTCGGTCAGTACTGCCGGCGTAGCTAGTAAGCACGTCGGTAGACGTCCAGTGGTTTTGCATGTATCACTAGGAACCGGGAGGGCGCGCTTTAGCGATGCTACTCTTGGCCCGCGTGTGTGTGAATAGTCCGTCTGTTCGATAGATACCTGGTTGATCCTGCCAGTAGTCATATGCTTGTCTCAAAGATTAAGCCATGCATGTCTAAGTTCACACTGTCTCACGGTGAAACCGCGAATGGCTAATTAAATCAGTCGAGGTTCCTTAGATGACACAATCCTACTTGGATAACTGTGGTAATTCTAGAGCAAATACATGCTTACCAAGCTCCGATCCTCGCGGAAAGAGCGTTTTTATTAGTTCAAAACCAATAGTCGTTGCCCTTTGCGGGGCGCGGCGTTCCCACTGGTGACTCTGGATAACTTTGTGCTGATCGCATGACCTTACGTGCCGGCGACGCATCTTTCAAATTTCTGCCCTATCAAATGTCGATGGTACGTGACATGCCTACCATGTTTGTAACGGGTAATGGGGAATCAGGGTTCGATTTCAAAAAGGGAGCATGAGAAACGGCTACCACATCCAAGGAAGGTAGCAGGCGCGCAACTTACCCACTCCCGGCACGGGGAGGTAGTGACGAAAAATAACAATGCAGGACTCTATCGAGTCCGCGTACCCCTCTGATGTGTCTCCACCTTGACGTGGTAGAGGGGCTTGCGTGTCCCAATGACCTTAAGAGCTCTGCCGACGGAAGCACAACTACATGTCGGACAGGCCTTGGGATAGGGACCAGACCAAGAGAGACACAACCTGCTGCTCTGCAGGTGGACTGATGATAGCAGTCAAAGTCCGAAGCAGGCACACGATACCATAAATTCTTTGTCCTCTGCTGAGAGATGTGGCTGAGGGATGTGGCTGAGGGATGTGGCTGAACACCTCTAAGCCATTAACCCTTAGATGTGAGAGCCAGGCCGATACTCACCCACTGCAAAATCGGGTGGGGGGGGGGTGGGGGGGGGGAAGAGATACTGAGCACGCTACATGCGTAGTTAAGATACTTGCTCGAAATCCGGCTTCCAGCCAAGGAATATTACCGAACGCCGCTAGGCCAATGTTTCTGGGACGTGAGAGCCTGGCCGTTGCTCACCTATTCTGAATGAAGGTGCGATGATGCTGTCCTTTACTTGGGGCGTTAATTTCAATTACCTCTGAAGTCGAGGGACATCAGTAAAAGGGAAAGCTAACCCACAAGCAAAAATTAAGTCCTTTACTACTATACATAGTGTGTAAGGACTACGCTTGAGTTTAAAGCGAAATCCGGCTTCCAGCCAAGGAATATTGCCGAACGCCGCTAGGCCAATGTTTCTGGGACGTGAGAGCCTGGCCGTTGCTCACGTATTCTGAATGAAGGTGCGATGATGCCGTCCTTTACTTGGGGCGTTAATTTCAATTACCTCTGAAGTCGATGGACATCAGTAAAAGGGAAAGCTAACCCACACTCAAAAATTAAGTCCTTTACTACTATACATAGTGTGTAAGGACTACGCTTGAGTTTAAAGCGAGCGAACGAAAAAGAAAAAAAAAGAATAAAGACAAACATCACAAAAAAGACATTTTGATTGCAATGTCCTGTAAAAGAACAGACATATATCTTTAGTTGTAGCCCATTCTTTTTCACTTCTTATGTTCTGTCAATTCACACAATTCATGATCACTTCTTGCCACAAGCACTATGTTATCATCATAACGCAGCTGATTTATATTTAGTCGCCAACTTTCATACATTATTTATCTCACACAGATTTAATTGTATGCTATATTCTCGGTGTTACACATATAAACACACACACACACACACACACACACACACATAGAGGAGAGAGACAGAGAGGAGAGAGAGAAAGAGGGAGAAGAGAGAGAGAAAGAGAGAGAATGAGGGATGAGAGAATGAGGGATGAGAGAATGAGGGGTGAGAGAAAGAAGAAGGAGAGAAAGAGGGAGGTGAGACAGACAGACAGAGAGGAGAAAGATGAGAGAGACACAGACAGAGGAGAGAGGAGAAAGCGACAGAGAGAGAGAAGAGGGGAAAGAGAGAGAGAGGGGAGAGAGAAAGAGAGAGAGAGAGAGAGAGAGAGAGAGAGAGAGAGAGAGAGAGAGAGAGAGAGAGAAGTGCGGGGAAAGCTAAAACAGCTGGGCAATAAATAAGAGTATATCTGTAGTATACATCTTGCAAATCGCCACATCGCTGTTTAAACATCTCTGCACTACCCTTCAGATAGCAACAGCGCCAACAACCACCACCATTATAATCACATTCAAATTTGAAGAATGATGGAATTAGCGCGGATAAAATTTGCAGCATCCTAATATGAAAAGGGGCGCTGACTTGGATTTGAAACGACAATGTTCTAATTATAGCCGAAAAGGAGCTTTGCCATTGGTCACGACTCGACAGGACTGGCTGGAATAAAAATGGAGAAAGACCGGTAGAAGTTCAGTATGTGAGAATTAAAATCCTTCTGCAATCGCTCAACAGGAGACGGCCCACTGGAACTGACGGCCTGGTATCCACTACGTAACAATCCTGCTGAAGTTTAAACAACTTAGTAGAGGAAAAGAGAGATAAGTGCCGGTCTATTAAGCAGCCATGAATGAATCACTGAAAAACGAGAAGTAGGTTGAGAGCTTTACCAAAGCACAACTACAAAAAACAATGGACGTTGCGGCCAAAGCCTTCGTCAGCACAGAACAAACAAACAAAAATAGATTAACTAATACACGATCGACACTACATGAATGTCTAAATATCAATTCATCTGTGTCCTAGCTTGAGACGGCTATCCATGGGTGGAATGGAACGGATGTTGTGTAAAGGGGTCAACCGCCTAAAGGTCAGTACAGCGGGCGGTAAAATTGATAGAGTAGCCAGTGGGAAGGGCAGTGATGGGGCAGCGTGGAAAGACGGTGGACGTGTAGACACAAATACTAAGCACACAACACACACTGAATGGACTGTAAAAACCAACAAAAGCTTAACAGACTATGAGGACGGAACATAAAACATATAGTAACATGGGAAAATCAAAGCCTAAGTCTGGAGCCTGAAACCTGATTGCGTTATGCTTGAAGAAGGCATTCAACTATGTTGAAGGTAGTGGTTGGATCCATACCGACCCAGGTCTGACTCTTGATGGGAGCTAGGGTGATGATGAAGCCTCTTTTTGAAAGAACTTACAAGCAAGAAGTCATCCAACCACCAAAAACCAGGTAAATATGTATCGCCTTGAGGAAATTAAGGGAACTTTAGCTTGTACCTGGAAGTGAAGAGACAACTCACCCATTAACATTCCTGATCCAAAATGACACTCACACAGTTGACCAACTGCAATTAAATGGACAGAACTCTTTATACAAGTTGGTTCCAAAAACACTGGAGTGGAGAAACTCGAGTTCTTGATCAAGACTCTTGATTATTATAACTCCACTGATAGATGTGTATAATTTGTTCATTTGGGAAATTGGGGTTTCTGTTTGTGTTTATTTCACAACCAAGTGAATGATTGTAAGATTAATAAGTATACACAAGACCTTTGGATTGGATGATAAATTGTTTGAATACCCAGCTTGTTGATTAATAAAATGTTGCAAATATGTCATTTCCACTCTTACGTGTTACAAGAATTCATTGAGTATTTATAACATTGTTGTTATTAATTAATATACCCTAGATCAGTGGTTCTCAACCTTTTTTGGTCCGTGGCCCTCTTCACCATATTTTCAGAACGTCATTCCACCCCGCACCCGAATGGTCTATACAAATATGGATTTAGCACTATATGCCCGATGAGCTTAAGGGGCGTATCAGGGATATGGACATGGTTTTATTCTTCTTTGTTTTCACTGGCGTTTGTCTTCCTCCATTTGGGGGTATTGTTTGTTGTTGATTTGTTTCGTTTTTCATCACCCCAATCTCGTTCAGCAATTCCATATTTTCGTCCCGCGGACTGAAAGCTTTTTTGTGTTATTTCAACCATGTGGACTATTTGTATTCCAACTAGGTATTCTTGATCTTTTGTTCGCTGTTAAAGACTTTGGACGAAAAGCTGGTTGTATCTGCGTGCGTCTTTCCTTTCGCTGAGCTGTCCATTCTCTGTTCATTCGAATTCCAACATGAACCCCTTACTGTGATACCATTTTGAAAGTTAAAAAGTAAATCTCTCTCTCTCTCTCTCTCTCTCTCTCTCTCTCTCTCTCTCTCTCTCTCTCTCTCTCGACCTCTGATTTCTCTCTCCACTCTTCCTCCAACGCACTCAGTACATCGGTTATGTAATGGGAAGCGTCTTTTATCGCTACAAGAATGATCTTAAATAAAAAAGCGACCTATAATAATAATAATAAAAATAATAATAATAATAATAATAATAATAATAATAATAATAATAATAAGAAGAAGAAGAAGAAGAAGAAGAAGAAGAAGAAGAAGGAGGAGGAGGAGGAGGAGGAGGAGGAGGAGGAGGAGGAGGAGGAGTAGGAGGAGGAGAAGGAGAAGGAGAAAAAGAAAGGGGGGATAAAATTTCTCAGCATGTTCAGCACGTTGATGGTGAGTAATGAAAGACGTGTTATCGAGAGGTTATAATGTCCAGCTCACACACCGTCTGACTTGGGTTCTATTCCTCGGTAAAAGCCAGGATCTTTACTATCTATCAGATGTGAAATGACAGTTCTATCCTGCCCACTGCACGGAGCCTGTTTCATCGAGCGCCTTTCATTTTTTAGCACATCAAACTTCGGGAACCAGGGTAGCGAGGTAGCTAACACACTTACCTGCCGCCCGGTGGTCATAGGTTCCACTTCTCCTCGACACGGGGATTTGTTGTAAATATACCTGCACTGCCAGGTAGACTCAGCCTAAACTCCGTACTAGGAAATGTCCGACTTTGTGAAGACACATGAAGGGTGTAGCATAGGTGGGAGCGCAAGCGCAATTGAAATACCACTACTTTTATCGTTTCTTTACTTATTCAGTCAGTCTGGGTAGAGATTTGTCCGCAGCAGACGAGCAATATCTACGGCGGGCCTATTCTCGCCGGTCGCGAGATCCGCACAGTGGAAGTATGGGAGATTTGCTCGCAATAGACGAGCAATATCTCCTGCGGTTTCTCCGGCGGGTCTATTCCCGCTGATTGCGGGATCCGCTAAGGTCAGGTGGGGAGTCTGACGATAGTGCACGCTTTACACAGGTCCGGACACTTGTGATTGAGAGATGTACGCGTCCTTATGATCCAGGCGCATACGAGGCCCTCACCTGTGGGACATGACTGAACGCCTCTAAGCCGGGTCCCTTGGGTTCCAGGGTCTGGCCATCACTCGCCACCTGCTCGTGGAGGCGAGGTCTCGGAGGTCTGACGCTGAGCCGCCAGCGTCTGCAGCCTACCTTGTGCCAGACGTATTGGTTACCCATTCCTCTGGAAAACACAAGGCTAGGCCGAGAGAGGGAACATGTCGTTTGGGCACCACATGTTTCTCTGAAGCTCTGCCCAGGCATTGTGATGAAATATTGGCCACATTCCAACTCACATACTTTGGTCTGTCAAGACTGCAAGGTGCCACTCACGAGTACCTTGCGGTGTATGGCCCGGGGAGGGGGGGGGGTCTTTGATCCTGGGGAATTAAGGCCGCCTGGCTAGTGCAGTCGCTGCGAACTGTGCAGGTTAGGATTTTCTTTTTGCCCCCGATAGAAAAATATCCCACAGCTTACCGAGGATTCGAACCACTGATATCACAATTTTAGGGGGCAGACGAGTACAATGGTATAATTCCAACATGATATTTTACTTTGGTTAGAAAGATAACTCAGACAAACGGGTTACGATCATGATTTGCAATCCCGCAAACCGCGTTTGAAGCACAGCTGCCGCCCATTTGGAAGCAGACTGCCTTGCGCTGGCTTTCATACAATGGTATGAGCGACAGTCATTCAGAAAGCAATGGCAAACTACTGAACGAAAACTTGCCTAGTAAATAATATATAGCTAATAATGCTGGGATTGAATGCGATGTCCTGTACAGGACATGCACATGCAAATAACTAACCAGATAGATAATGCGTAATTACATTTGTTTGATTAACTAGTACACTCATTGTAAAATATACTATTGCTTTATATTTCTCGTCTTAATTAAAGAAGAAGAAGAGTGTTTAGAGCAAAACGTGTCAGTACAACACAGCTTTGTTGCGCCGCCCCTGACTAGCATCACCAAATCAGGCTCACATATCATGAAAAGAGTAAGCAGAGAAAATCTAGAATCCCGGAACCTGTTACCAAGCATTTGATTGATTAATCACGTGATTAAAATCTCAGCGAGCTGTCACAGAGAGCAAGCTCCGATGACTTGGTCTAGTTTCTATAAAAGAGTAGCCGATATCTTTCCGGGGTCTCATTCACTGCCACAACAATGCTTGCAGTCTTCAGGGTATCCATACGCTAGCGATAGATTATTTTGAACATAACGTAACGTCGTATTGACAGGGACTGCTTCATTTCTGCAGATTTCAAAAGTTAATGTAAGAGCTGGAAGTAATCGAGAACTGCTAGTATAATGGATAGTGACATAGACGCAAGGACTTCTACTTCTGTTCCAGCTGACAAATTAGACAACGTTATGGCTACAGATGGAACAAAAGGCAATGCAAGTTCAAAGTTCCTTTCAATAGACGATATTTTAGTTAGGAACAGTAAAAGCAGTAGAACAGATATCAATTTAAATCTGGCTTCTAGTAACGCACAAGCAACGGACCCATCTGCCATAGATGAGGTTGTTGATTCATCAGAGGATAGTGATTTCGAAAAGAAACTTAGCTTTGAACAGCGAGTTACTGCTCGTTTGTATGAATTTAATGCCTTTGCTAACCATGCCGAGCAGACAGCCATGTTCAGTCCTGTGGCTCTTGCTGAAGATCAGTTCACTTATACATCACGATCTGATACGATGGTTCACACTACAAAAAACTTGCTAGAAGACAAATCTTGTGGACACGTCACTGAACTGTATACTCATAATACTGCAGGTGGAGAAGGTCCTGTTGACTTTTGGGATCATCCCTTGTGGAAACAGTTTTACGAAGCAAAAGTGTCACCAAATTCACAGCCAGGTTTGACCAAGCTTCTCCTGCCTTCTTACCTGACTATGCCTCAACATATCTTGGGTACGCGGCTACGCTTTTGTCCGTCATCTGCGGAGTCGGCTCCTGAAAACCGGACAGTGAACATCGTCTTCAACGTTGCACATGGGGATGAACTTAAAGAGAAACATCCTATGGACAAGCTTACAGTTCACGAAGGGCGTAATTCAATTTCATTGTGTGATGATAGTAATATACCACCAAATGCAGGTAAATGATCCGTTATCATTGCTTCACTTTACAGGAAAGTATAATATTTAATGATATTAAAATAAGACAAACGTTTAGATATCAGAAAGTAAACTGTGAGTAGGCAATTGTAAGGAGGTGAAGATATTATTAAATATATTATTGCATACAAGTCGTCTCTTATGGTAACGTCTGCAAGGATACAATAATTTTGATTAATTAACAGGACTTTATGAAAACATAGGAATAGTTATTCTTGGATGACGTCTGCAGAGTATACAACATTGTGCTGTCAAAATACAGATAAAAGAAATCTTTGTCATAAATGACAGTGTGCTATTTTCAAACCGTGATATTTAAAATTATATTGCTATATTTTATCCTCCCGTCCTAACGTTGTATTTGAAATCTCCAAGAAAATTCTACTTTTGCCTCTCAGTGCTATCCATTCCAAGTCATTGGTATCTCTTTCATGTAATGCTGCTCAGCGTTAATGTGTATTAGATAAACGATTCGTTATTTCCTTTCATCCGTCATCAGAAATGTTGCTAGCTAATATTGGGGCGTAAATGTTAGTACACTCGCCCGCCGGTCTGGCCTTCGTGGGTTTAAATCTCCAGAAGGCCATATTCTTTCTGGACCAAACGACCCCACACTCGACACAACATCATGAAATGGATACCAGAAATGATTTTAGGAGTTAATGGGACCGGTGTGGTATTGACTACACCACCCACCGAGTGGCGTTTAGTACAGAAAACCATGGGTCTGTTGTAATATATGACCAATATGCTGCATTATTATTGCCACGCATCTCTCTACCTTACTGATGTTACTACTGTTGTCGCGGTTAAATATCCATCAACGTAATTTATTTAATCTTAGCCACACGTAAACACCTTCTAATTGGCATCGGGGCGGATCTTTACAATTGATCTGCCCTCCCAGGTCGGCCCAGCATAACATGGGTACCAAGAATGTCATGGGAAATAAAGTCGACCGGCGTGACACTGATTACATCAGCCACCGAGCGCCGATTGGTCAATACAAATATTGGTCAAGCACCGTATGCACAATGCATCGTAAGACGTGATAAAATTAAATGTTTTGCGTATCCTTTTACAGGACTTAGCTGTCAACAGCAGCATCTTTCAGCTGTCTGTTGATCTCTTGGCAAGATTACGCTCAGTAGTTTGCCATTGCTTTCTGAGCGGCCGGCTCAGTATCCGCAAGTCACGAGCGGGGGTCGAACCACCTCAGTTCTCGCTCCGCTGCGAGACTCTGCGTGATAAACGGGATTACAGAGAGAAAGTGTTGTAACCCCACAGCCAGAGAGACCGGCAAGACGTGATAAGGGTCCTCTATATTTTTTACTCCCAGATCGACAAAACTCAAAATGCATACTAGAAAATTAAAAAGTATTTTTAGACATTGCACTGAAACAATAAATGCAAACACCTGTACATGCCTTGCTAGGATCTCAGACCGGGCAAATAGAATGAGAATATACGTGGGAAAATTGATGAAAATAACATATTATTGCAACAATTGCTCAGACCAGAATAAATAAAACACAAAACACATATTCGACGTTTCAGTAATTGATGCCTTTTTCAAGAACACACATGAATAATAGTAAAGCTAATATGAAATTAAAACACACAATAAATGTGTTTTAAAACATAATTGAAATGTTTAAAAACGGGAAGGAAAACATTAATATATTCGTAAAATTACATATTATGGGCCTCGGACTCATTCGATCACAAGTAAGAAATACGAACCCTTTTCCATGCCTTATGGATTGAATGGTGTTTATTATTTTTATAGACCAATTATCACTTAATGGGTGATGCCAGTATCAAGCCTGCCTCCTTTACTTTACAGAATATTTCCTGGTACCTATTTTATTCTGGATCAACCTTGGAGTCCAAGTCAGTTAAACAAATTCCAAAGTTAGGGCAGTAACATGTATTATAACTTATTGTTTAATAATGTTAATATATTTATTAATATAAAAATGCTGAAATTACTGATTGTCTTTTGAGACAACTTCGTTAAAAGAACGTTGATGAATTGGAATAATTTAGGATAATCATTATTAATTTTATATTAGAAGATTTGAAATATCGAGTCATTAGTACCATGTTACATTCTGGAGACTAAAGATGGAGTATGGAGAGATGCAACTTAATTAACATGAATCATGTTATAAACTTTAGAGTATTGTACAGCCTGATGAAAGTTAATTGGCATTTATGTCAACATGAAATGTCGTTACATCAAATGTAATTGTTATTATAGCGTCAACATGGAAATTTCCTGTGGTTGAACTTCAATACAATTATTGCAGAATTACTTTTCCCGTCATGTCATAAAAATGCATTAACTTCATCCCGTAAGGTATGGTACTATTGTCCTTAATAAAACATAGGTATCTCTTTATTTATGCGTGATCCCAGCCATTCCCTATATGCTGAATCATTACTGTGGTTGGACTTCAATACAAGTATAGCAGCATTATTGTTATAGTCATGTCAAAAATGGCATTAACGTATACAGGAAGGTTTGGTACTGTTGTGGGTAATGACATACTGTTAACTCTTTATTTGTGCCTATTCCAGCCATTCCGTACATGCTGAGGTTGAACTTCAATACAATAAAAGCAGTATTATTGTTCTAGTCTTGTCATAAAAATGCATTAACTTCATACAGTTAGGTATAGTACTACTGTGGGTACTAAAGCCATCTCCAAATAATGATAGCGCCTCACTGAAGGAATAATTAGGGTGCAGAAATAAACCTAGACACTTTAGATGTTCAAGGCCACCTTGTTCTAAAACCTTATATAGGAGATGATGACACAACATATAACATATCACAACGTGACACTACATGAGAGATGCAACACAAGTAAGTAACGGGTCCCTTGACACGTCTCCAGACGCTTGGAGCATGTAATGTTAGATCCATAGTTTACAGACCTAGGGATATTCGGAGGGGGATGTGGCCAGAATAAAGTTGGTCGCCTTTACATCCCAAGGCATTTCCTTGTATCCATTTTAGGCAGCGCCGACCCATGTCAATTAAAAACAATCTCCCAAAAAAAAAAAAAAAAAGATTCCCCTAGGAAGAACCTGTTAGTTGTGGACATGTGTAGTGTTAGGATTATCATATTTTTGAAGGCCTGAGAGTGTACCGAGGAAAACCTGGTCTGTCTTTCCCTCCGGTGGTGAACGATAAGAGCTGGCATCGAACCCTTGCCTGGTCGCACTCACACCATTGTAAGCTTAACATTATAACCGTTATACAAACGCGCCCTCTAAGTCCTGAGGACATCAATAAAAATGTTTTGTCCATAGTCTGTGTTGTGCACGGCCATTTATTGTCTGTTTTATTTTATATTTCTACAATTTTTATTGTGAATTATCTTTCCACAATAATTTTAATTACATCAATTTCTCCCATGCTAAATTATTTTCGGTCCTCGCCCTTTTTGTCTATCGACGTCCTTAACTCTACGGCCGATTAGAGACGTGGCCTATACCAGTATAACCGTCATCTGAAACATTCTAAACCGAAAAGTACACACATAAACATAAAGATAAACACATACCTTTACTGATAACATACACATAGTTTTAATTATTAAAATCTTCTTTGTTTTATGACAGAATGGAACCAATGAAGCCTTTAACGGTTAAACCGTTAATGGATAATTTTGATGCAGTCAAGGCTAACATAAGATCTGAAATGATTTTAACGAACAATGCAATTTGAAAGAAAGTTTGAAAACAAAACATTAACATTCTGCAGCGTTAGAGAAAGAACTCCGTTTTTGTAGCGGTCCATTCATATTACACATTTCTTTCAAAGTGAAAATGTTTCTTAGACGGGGATAATTGATTCTTTTAACCTGTCTGTTGTTGTTGTTGTTGTTTATCTCTCCTCCACACTTTTAATTGCAACGATTCGTCCCTTTTAGATCTTTTTCCCCTTGTTGTTTTATTTTCTGTCTATTATTTAAAATGTTAGTTCACCTTGTTTCATCTTGGTTAGTTTTATTAAAAGATTCCGCCATTATTACTGTTATTATGAAACAATAGGGCCTACTTCGCTAGCTGCATTGAAGCGAATTAAGCCATTGATCTGGTCATGAGATTTCCATATGCCCTTCTCTCGCTCTGGGCCTCCCTAGCCTCAAATCAACCAGCAATTACAGTCAACAATGAAGAAACTCAATACGCCACAGTCTTTGAATAACTTGGATCCACAATTAACAACACTTGTGACTGCCCAAATGAAGTCACAAGAAGACCATAAAAATGCACTGGTTAAAGAGTGAAATCCTGTGACCCAACATTGTCATCGTGTAAGAAGTCCTTTGTAGATCAGCGGTCATCATGGCCATCCGAAAGGTTCTCAGAATCATGTAACTTCCCATGCCTCGTGCAACATCATGTCAAATATGTCGGCACAACACCATACATCTATCATGTGCCATGTCGGAAAGTGAGGGCGGTCGTGATTCGCCATTTCACTCGATCACCAGAGTCGTGGATCAGCTCAGCGTTCCTGTCTCAACCATGCCATGTGGCCAAGCCATCCAGGTATTTACTTCTCGGTCTTTCTCTTGGTCTGTTCCCTGCGATCTTGCCAGTTGTCACCAATTTCTCAAATTCATTTCTTCTCATAACATGCCCAAAAATTTTGACTCTCTACGTCTAATTTCTCTAATCAGTTTACGATTTTCATTTTTTTATGTAGTACTTGGTCATTGGTTATTCTGTCAGGCCTAACAACATGATGGCCGTAGCACATGATATATCCACAGCAGTCCCTGCAACGGTACTTTTTTTTCCTTTTTATTTAAAGTACATTGAATACCCTTTCATGTGTTTCTCTTCTTCTTTGCGATCATCCGGAGTGTTTTTTCAGATGTGATTGCGGCGTGTCTGTTATGCGCCCTTGGGCCGAAACCCGTAGGCCAACACAGCCGGCTTAAGCGTGCTTTTTTGACCAGGTAGCATTCCTGGGAGACTCTCATTGTTTGCGGTACCGTCCACAACCCAGCTGGCCAAGTTGGAACGGGTTAAGACAACGGTCGTCCCTCACAGGAAGGCAGGGACAGTCCATGGCATTTTCCGCCATCCAGGGTGGCTTCCATAATTGCAGGGCCGGCACATAGCGCCCTGAAGCTGGGCTCACCGAGGGAATCACGTCCTGCTCATTGCTGCTTTAATTCCTCACTTCAATATATTGGGCATTTCGTTCGCCCCGAGCCGTTCCTGCACAGACCAGACTGGTCTGCAGTCAATATCCACTCAGCGAGTTTTTCGTACATGTGCTTGTCGTTGTGTCCGTCAGAGCTATTCCAGACATGTCGGACATTTGGAAACTACCTAGTCAGAGCTGTTCCGAACAAGAGCGGCATT
Source organism: Cepaea hortensis (assembly GCA_963921405.1). NCBI lineage: Eukaryota > Metazoa > Mollusca > Gastropoda > Stylommatophora > Helicidae > Cepaea > Cepaea hortensis. Next base: position 151,394,110 of record OY992877.1, on the reverse strand, counting down.
CGGAAACTAGGTAGCTGCTCCTAGCACGAGGGAAGACTAGCTTTTCCGGTCACGAAAGACATTTCACTCTGACGTAATTGCGTAGTGCCATTTTTATTTTGCCGCCCGTAGGCTGACACTTCCGGCTTCTGTGGGCTTTTTTGATGAGGTTAGCCTTCCTCGGGTTTTGGAGACTCTTATTTCGACTTCCACACAGCAAGCTTTCACTTCTGGCTGCCACGTAATGGATTCGCAAGACAGGCGTTCCATTTCGTGTCAACGAGACAATTTTCCACCTTTGACCACACTCACTCCATGAGTACGGTTACAGACCATCTACAGGACGTGCGACCGAGGTACTTTTCCACCTTTTGTACACCGCTCACGAGGTAGGCTACATGTGCTGCCGGCTCAGCACCTTACCTCCGTGCGTCTGTGGGCGAGTAAAGGCCAGGCCCTCTCATCCGGGGATACCTCATGTCCACCAGCTAAGAGCCATCGAACGAGTATCTGTGCCAAGCATGTAGCGTGCTCAGCATCTCACCACAATTTTGATGTAGGTTTGTGTCGGCCAGGCTCTCACTTCCGAGGGTTTATGGCTTAAAGACGTTCAGCCATACACCTCGGATGGGAGCCTTGTTATGTCGGGACTGATATTTTTGGGATCGTTTGCCTGATTCTGACTGCTATCCTCAGTCTTACTTGCAGAGCAGCAGGCTGTATCTCTCTTAGTCTGGTCCCTATCCCACGAGCCGTCCTATATGTAGTTTTCATCCATCGGCAAGTACATGGGGTCGATGGGACACGCAAGCTCCCCCACCACGGCAAGGTGGAGACACATCGGGGAAGCTTTCATGTGTTTGATTACTCTCACTTCTGAATTACAACAATTCCCACAGCTGTATTCTTTGCACTCTCCTCAGAAACCATATTTCCACAGTCAGCAGATGTTTTTCAGCTTGACTGCTCATTGTCCAAGTTTCACATCCATACAAAAGTACAGGCTCTATGTAGCACCTCAACACTCTTTTTCTCGTTTTAATTGACATCTTTTTATTGGTCAGAATGTTTTTCATTTTGCTAAAGGCTACTTTCGCCATGGTGATTCTTGTTCTAATCTCTCCAAGGCATCTCCTATCAGATGTTATAACTGTTCCGAGATAATTGTACCGATTCACTTGTTGAAGAATATTCCCATTTACTTGTATATTACATTGTGGTATTTCTTTCTTCCTAGTGACGATCATAGTCTGTGTCTTTTTACAATTTAATTCTAACCCCAGTTGTTCACCGTGTGCAACAACCGCATGTACTAATTGTTGCAGATCCTGCTCATTGTCTGCAATCAATACTGTTGTTGACACCTTGTTGTTGACACCTTGCAGTCTTAACAGACCAAAGTATGTGAGTGGAATGTGGCCAATATTCCATCACAATGTCTGGACAGAGCTTCAGAGAATCATGTGGCGCCCAAACGACATGTCCCCTCTCTCGACCTAGTCTTGTGTATTCCAGAGGAATGGGTAACCAATACGTCTGGCACAAGGTAGGCTGCAGACGCTGGCGGCTCAGCGTCAATCCACCGAAACCTCACCACCACGAGCCGGTGGCGAGGTATGGCCAGACCCTGACACCCAAGGGACCCGGCTTAGAGGCGTTCAGCCATGTCCCACAGGTGAGGGCCTTGTACGAGCCCGGACCATAAGGACGCGCACATCTGTCGATCACAAGTGTCCGGACCTGTGTAAAGCGTGCACTATCGTCAGACTCCCCACCTGACGTTTAGCGGCCCCCGCGATCAGCGGGAATAGGCCCGCCATAGCTACCGCAGGAGATATTGCCTGTCTATTTGCAAGCAAATCTCCCATACTTCCACTGTGCGGATCTCGCGACCAGCGAGAATAGGCCCGCCGGAGATTGTGCTCGTCTGCTGCGAACAAATCTCTACCGAGAGACTGAATAAGTAAAGAAACGATAAAAGTAGTGGAATTTCAATTGCGCTTGCGCTCCCACCTATGCTACACCCTTCATGTGTCTTCACAAAGTCGGACTAGAGTCAAGCTCAACCGCATCTACTAATTGTTGCAGATCCTGCTCATTGTCTGCAATCAATACTGTATCATCTGCATATCTAATGTTATTGATGTTTCTTCCTCCAATGATGATTCCATTTATATCATCTACATTTCTGAAAATATTTTCACTGTTAGGGAAAAAAAAGATCTGGAGACATTACATATCCCTGTCTCACACCTCTCTTAATAGGCTGATATTGTCCCACTTCGCTATCAGTCTTTATGGCAGCTTGTTGTTTCCAATATATGTTTTGTATAAGTCTAATGTCTTTCCCATCAATTTGTTAATCTGCAAGCATATCTACCATGTTGACATATCTTAGTCTATCGAAAGCCTTTGTGTAGTCAATAAAGTAAAGATGTATATCTTTGTCTACTTCTGTAGAACGTTCAATAACTGATCGCAGCATATACACAACATTTACAAAGCCAGCAAACAAATAAAATATCACAGTTTAAGAACACGCATCTTTATTTGTAGTAACTTAGAAATGTGAATCATGTACCATTCCACACTAACTATAGAAGAAAATTATGACTTTTGAACTTAAATTTTAAAGACAAATTCTCAGAATACAGTGGATTAAGAAGAAGCACAACACATACATTCTAAAAGATTTGAAAATCGAAGAAAAGTAGCCCATAAACAGTATCGTGTCTCAGAAACTGAAGTACGTTGGCGATATCACAAGTCACAATGGCCTTGAAAGAACAGCGATGAAAGGCGTGGTTCCTGGAATATGGGGCATGGACTGACCAACACGACGACAGACCCACAACATTAAAGACGCCAGAGGCAGGCCAGTTCAAGATGCAGGTGAACTGCTGAAGGACCAAGAGTCTTTCCAGCCCACTTATGATGATAGTGACGTTTTGCGAAGAATTTGCTGCAAGGGGATGTGAATTTAACTGTTCCCAGTTTACATGCAAGCCGTCCGGTTGTGTACCGCTTAAACCTGTCCTTATCACACGACCTGCTTGACTTGGGGGATTCTGTTAGTAGTTAAACTACCGCCGATATAGCTCTTGGGGTCTTTTGGACACCAACCCTCCGACCAATTCAAGTGGAGATAGAAGAGAGGGGTCTATTAATATTTGAATGTTTCTGGTCACATTAAAAATACTTGTTATGTATATTCATAAAAACATAGAAACTGATATGTATCTGTGATGCGAGATGTTTTGTAGACCTGCATGCACTGAGGAATTGATGGCCAGACTTCCCCTCACTCAGCGAGACTGAGAACGCAGGTGTCGTACCCGTGTCCTACCGTGCTCATGACATTATCTGCGTAGCTCCCTATCAACTATGCTAACGATCCCGCTTGATGTATATTCACAAATCAATAGTGCTGTTCATTTACCGATGTCTACTTCTTTTATTTGTAATCCACAAAAGGCGTCTTCATTCGATGAAAATTTTTTCGATGAACATTTCTATTCATCATATTGTTTCTTTGGAGCTGTCAATTAACTTTTTTAAAAAGTTCAAGCTATTCTTAGGTTATTTCTTAGTCACAAACTAATATACTGAATGGTGGTCATGGGTTTGACTCGCAGCTGGACGGATTCATATTTTTCAAAAATGGACTTGGTTCCCAGGTCGACCCAGCTTACAGCGGATACCAGGAATGTCCTGGGAAGTAAAGGCGTGGCACCGTATATCCGATGCACCTTAGGGCGTCTGGAAAGGTCCGTTAGGTGTTTTCTTTTTAAATGTACCGAATAGCGGGTGCGTTGGTGTAATGGCTGAGAATGGCGGTCAGATGCCTGCACTCGGCGTTCGCTACGGGAGAGAAAGACAGGCCACATATTCCTCCATGCACTCAGGCCTAACAATATGATGGCCGTAGCACATCATATTCCCACAACAGGTCCTTGCAACGGGACTTTTTTTCCTTCTTGTTTTAAATATATTGAATACCCTTTCATGTGCTTGATTACTCTGACTTCTGAATTACAACAATTTCCACAGCTGTACCGCAAACTGCAGGCGCCATCTCTCACCCAACAACGACCAAGCCCAGACGGCGACGACAAAGGCAAGCCTACACAATCACACAGCTGAACACGCTGGAGGAGGAATTCAAGGTAACGTTGCGTTTTTCTTTAAACTTCACGATCCCCCAGACAAGCTGTTGTAGTATTGTTGTTAGTGGGATTGCATACCAAGACAGTAATTCTAGTTATAAGCATACCAAGACAGTAATTCTAGTTATAAGCATACCAAGACAGTAATGTTAGTTATAAGCATACCAAGACAGTAATTCTAGTTATAAGCATACCAAGACAGTAATGCTAGTTATAAGCATACCAAGACAGTAATTCTAGTTCTATCTCCAGCAGTAGCAGGATTATAGTCTGTTTTCACATAGAACCTCTACTCTTGTATGTATGTGAAACATGGACAATAAGCAGGCAAGCATAGAAAACACTTAAAGGATTAGAATGTGATTTCCGAGGGGGGAAAATGGGGTGGGGGAGTTGGACGTTCTAACGAGACGAATGACAGTTCATAAATAAACACACATAATATTGTAAGGCACTCATAGAAGGAGACGAAGGAGGTAGAGATTAGAGGACGCACTAGACAACATAAAATATGAAAGCTATAGTTAACGACCGGGATTCGAACCTGTCACCTCCAAATGACGACGGCGCCTCGCTGCAGGAACAAGTGTACTTCGACGCATGACCAACTAGACACCCCTGTGTGATAAAACAAATGAGACGGTCCTTCAAAATATCAACAATGATAACGGAATATTGATTGGAGAAATTAGATACAGACAGTCAAGATGTTAACTGCACGTTATGAGGAGAAATACACTTGAAAACCTAGTGGCAGTAGTCACACTGATAGGGAAATTAGTAAGGAAAATAGAAAGCGATAAATACCTGTATGGCTTAGTCACGTGACATAATCGGGACAAGAACACAGAGCTGATCCACAACTCTTGTATGGTTGACAAGGTCAACCACGAGTGCGCACGCTTATCGGCGTGGCACATAATGCTTGTAATGACGGCTAAGTGATCGGCACATCTTCATTAAATTGATTCCCGATAATTTTCGGAATTTTTTGACGAGGAATAGGCAGTGAAGATATATATATATATATATATATATATATATATATATATATATATATATATATATATATATATATATATAGAGAGAGAGAGAGAGAGAGAGAGAGAGAGAGGTGGCCACCCATCTTGTTATGTTGAGGCCAAGAATATGTGGAATCTTAAGTAGTCAAATATATAATACTAATAGCAGATGATGGCACAGTGAAACAGAGATCAAGAAGAGAATAGTAATGGCCAGGCATGTATTCAACAACATGAAATTAATATTAACATCTAGAGATAATAAAAACGCATTAAAAATGAAACTTGTCAAATGTTATGTATATTCAACACTATGGCGCATGAGTCAGGACAATGGACTAGACATTAAAAAGTCGAATAGACAGGCCTGGGAGAGGTGAATATACAGAGGAATTTTTCGTATTTCACGGAAATAAAAATAATCAAACACAGAGGCTCTAGATAAGCTGGGAATGAAAAGAGATTTGATGAAAGAAAGAAAAGACAAGCAAGTGAATTATTTAGACAACGTTAAAAGACATAACACTCCTATAAAAACCATACTGGAGGGTAAGGCTGAAGGCAAACGAGCATGAAATAGACAACGATACAAGTGGGAAGATAATATCAAGAAATGAAGAACAACAGTCTGACAGAATGTACAATTAAGGCGAGAGACAGACAGTATTGGAGATCCATTGCAACCAACCTTCATTGTGGAGACGGCACCTGATTGATTGATTGAAGAATTCAAGCCTCAGCGGAAGTTTCTGGAAATGGGATCACACATTGTGACAACGCGAAAGTTGGAGGGGAAGAGAGGTGGGGGGTAAAACGCGAGAGAAGATGGTCCGTTTTTCATCATGACATAGCGGACCATCGCTATCAGAAATGATTGGCAGTACACGAGACAGACGGCTGTGGTCTGAAGGCACGATAAACAAAGTCACACAGTATAGACTGTAGGAAGATAAACAAAGTCACACAGTATAGACTGTAGGAAGATAAACAACGTCACACTGTATAGACTGTAGGAAGATAAACAAAGTCACACAGTATAGACTGTAGGAAGATAAACAAAGTCATACTGTATAGACTGTAGGAAGATAAAACAAAGTCATACTGTATAGACTGTAGGAAGATAAACAACGTCACACTGTATAGACTGTAGGAAGATAAACAAAGTCACACTGTATAGACTGTAGGAAGATAAACAAAGTCATACTGTATAGACTGTAGGAAGATAAAACAAAGTCATACTGTATAGACTGCAGGAAGATAAACAAAGTCATACTGTATAGACTGTAGGAGGATAAACAACGTCACACTGTATAGACTGTAGGAAGATAAGCAAGTCATACTGTACAGTTCTTTACTTATTCAGTCTCTCGGTAGAGATTTGTTCGCAGCAGACGAGCATAATCTCCGGCGGGCCTATTCTCGCTGGTCGCGAGATCCGCACAGTGGAAGTATGGGAGATTTGCTTGCAAATAGACAGGCAATATCTCCTGCGGTAGCTATGGCGGGCCTATTCCCGCTGGTCGCGGGGACCGCTATAAGTCAGGTGGGGAGTCTGACGATAGTGCACGCTTTACACAGGTCCGGACACTTGTGATCGACAGATGTGCGCGCCCTCATGGTCCGGGCTCGTACAGGGCCCTCATCTGTGGGACATGGCTGAACGCCTCTAAGCCGGGTCCCTTGGGTGTCAGGGTCTGGCCATAACTCGCCACCGGCTCGGTGGATTGACGCTGAGCCGCCAGCGTCTGCAGCCTACCTTGTGCCAGACGTATTGGTTACCCATTCCTCTGGAATACACAAGACTAGGCCGAGAGAGAGGTCGTGTCGTTTGGGCATCACATGATTCTCTGAAGCTCTGCCCAGACATTGTGATGGAATATTGGCCACATTCCACTCACATACTTTGGTCTGTCAAGACTGCAAGGTGTCTACTACTGTATAGATTGTAGGAAGAAACAGAAGAAAGAGCTCGGCATGGCAGAATGGATAAGAGCGCTCGCTCATAAACTACCGGTGTGCTGATGGTGAAGTTAGTTGGGCTAAAATATTGACTTCTCGTTTTTGACTTGGGGACATGAATTACAAGTACCTCAGAAATCGGAGTGAATTCACTCAATGGCGAAGGACACTAGAAATAGGGAAAGCTATTCCATACGCCATAATCAGTGCAGTTCACTAGAAGTAGCACGTGAATGGACTATGCTTGAGTTCAAGCGAGCGAACGCAAAAGAAGAAGAAGAAGAAGAAGAAGAAGAAGAAGAAGAAGAAGAAGAAGAAGAAGAAGAAGAAGAAGAAGAAGAAGAAGAAGAAGAATTGACTGTGGTAGAATAATTAAAGTCGACACATTTCGTATGTAAAGACATCCAGGGCAGAAATCATGTGCAAGAATCTAAGTAAAGGCCCCTTCTACCCGCCTTGACAAGAACTGGGTATAAGATATGCGGCTAATCGATGAGTGATTGGGTCAATATCACATCAGTCGCCTTCACTTCATATGGAATTTTCTGGTACCCATTTCAGGGTGAGTCGATTTGATAAATAATGAGAAAAAAAGAAGAATCTGACTCGATGGAGAATCGAATACATGACAACTGGGCAGTCATGTCAGTGTGATTGCCGCTGTGATGTCGCGTTCCTATTCTAAGCGTTAGTGTGGTAGAGAGATTTGGTTGTCCATGGGACATAATTTACATTGCGTGGTAATTTATGCATGTCCCATCCCATTCCGTCCCATGGGACTTTCCCAGGGATAACATTCCCATGGCCAAGCCTGGCAGGCTTGTCCATGGGAGATGTTTTTCTGTCCCATCCAATGGTAATTTATGCCTGTCCCATCCCATCCCTACACTATTCAGAAAATCCCCCATTTTTTTGCCATGGGATTCTCATGGCAAGCCTGGAGATTTGACTTGTTTCTGTTCCTGCTTAACAGCACATATGGTATTTACATCGAGGTTAAGTGTAATGTGTAGTATTTTACTACACAGTTAGTAGGTAATTTACTAACACCATGCCAATACTTTTTGGTGGGTTAATTAAAGTGGGACTATGCTTTTCAGTAATGTTTTTTGGTTTTAGTTGCATATCATTTCCAGGACGTCACAGTAACGCTCAACATGTCTTAGGGCTGTTTGTGATTTCTTGGCAAGTTTACGTTCAGTAGTTTGTTATTGCTTTCAGCAATGTTATTTATGACATAACTCCAATTTGATACTTTCATTAAAAAAATACATTATACTGTAGAGGAGAGAAGTGCTTGTGGACATTTTGTGGACATGTATACTTAACATAAAAACGACCCCCCCCCCCCCTCCCAACCCCAACCCCAACCAAGGAAGAAAAACTGAATACTGCATCACGCGGGAGAATGAAACCGCTATAATTCACGATAATGTTAATAAGCGCGTATCATACTATTGGCACCTCTCTGCTGCGGAGACCGCAGCTTAATTATCATAAAACGTGTCTGGCAGCTCATCAAAGTTCAGCCTACTGGTTTCCATTCAATTTTCCACGCCCTTCGCGCACCGCTGTTTGCATGTGCCTAGCTCGACGACTCGGCGTCTCGTTCTAATCCCGCCCACGTTCAATAGTCCTTAAGCCTGAGGATTCCCTGGGAACTCCCAAAGTCCACAAATTCCCGAGCGGGAAAAACATGTTTGGTGTTCCACGGCGGATAAGATCTTACGTTTTATATTTTAACAACAGATTCAACGCCAAACAAAAAGTAGATTTGGACATAACAAAAATGGATGGCAGAAAATTGGAAGTAGGTCGTGTCATGTCACAGCTATGACTTAAAAGTTGCTATTATAGTCAAATTAAAGGGGTTGCGTAAGCAAACTACTGAATACAAGTTAGTTAGTTATGTTAGTTAGTTATCAGTTGGGGTATCATCGTTGCACTCCGGACATGTCCATAGTTGCTCAGATCCTTCCCCCCAGCATATGCATCAGCGTCCGGTGGCTAATAGTGCCAGTTCTGTGTTGGTTGACGAGGCGCTTTGTTTTCCCGATGTACCTCTTGCGTCTGGCTGTGCCGATTCTTACTCCCAGGTCTTTCATCCTGGAAAGCGATGTGGAATCACTGGCGTCAAAATCCTCTGTTCTCGCCATATCTTTAAGGGCGTTAATAACATCGGCACGATCCATGGGCTGGCCATCTACAGGGGGTGCAGAGCCAGCCAATTTATCAGCTCGTTCATTTCCCTCGACTCCCGCATGTCCCGGGACGAAGATGAAGATGACTTTGCGGACAACGGACTTCCGCAGCGACTGAATACAAGCCCATGGCAGGCATGGGAAGTCGCTTAAGACGATTAATCATCACTTGACATTAATCAGTTAATGCTGCCCGAACTCTAGTTTTATGATCTGCTGTTTTTCTTTTTTATTTCTTAAGATTCACTACATAATTATTAGAAGTGAAAAGAGGTTCCCGGCAAAATACGAGTAGTATAAGAATATTCAATATAAGCGAACAGGGCCGTGCAGCAGAGTTTCTCGGTATGATGCAAGTCTTCGAAATGCAGGACTTTAATAATGCAAGTCCTCAAAATGCCACCCCTACTTCGCTGCCGCTTGATGTGGACTCCTCACTGTATCATAGAATGGCACGGCCCTGTAAGCGAAGGACCAGTTCACACTGTTGATGACAGTCCAATAAGACATGATGCCAAATTAATAAGTCGCACATGCTAGAGAGAGAGAGAGAGAGAGAGAGAGAGAGAGAGAGAGAGAGAGAGAGAGAGAGAGAGAGAGAGAGTGGGATAGAGGGACGGAGGGAGAGAGAAGGAGGAAGGGAGAGAGAGAGAGAAAGAGAGAGAGAGAGAAAGAATGGGATAGAGGGAGGGAGGGAGAGAGAGGGATGGAGGGAGAGTGAGAGAGACAGTGAGAGAGTGATAGAGTGAGAGAGAGAGAGAGTGAGAGAGTGTGTGAGAGTGAGTGAGAAAGAGTGGGAGAGTGTGAGAGAGAGTGAAAGAGAGAGGGAGAGCGATAAATGGAGAGGAGAGAGAGAGTAAGAGAGAGAGTGAGTGAGAGAATGAGAGAGAGAGCGAGAGAGAGAGAGAGAGAGAGAGAGAGAGAGAGAGAGAGAGAGAGAGAGAGAGGGGAGAACCTAACTTCGCAAGCCACAAACATTGAAGGCGGGTGCGCTATCGAAGTTGATAGCGAACTGCGCTGGTAATGTCATGAACACGGCCAGGACGCGCATACGACTCCAGGACTCGTCGCTTGTCAAATTGAGTGAAAGACTGGAAACTTATTTCTTCCCCCCCCCCCCCCCCTGCTCTCATGTCTACAGAATGTGATGACGCTGTCGCATCACAGATCCATAGTAGGAAACTGCTCGAGACAAATTATTATTGATTAGAGATTTTGTAGCACAAGAGACAGTACATCTTGGTTACAACTGATACGTTAGAGGTTATGACAGAGGGAGAGAGAGAGTGGGGGGGGGGGGGGAGGGGGGGGGGTAGAGAACGAACGAACGAACGAACGAACTTTATTTTAAAAGGGTAACAAATTTGGCACGCAGGCCCGTCTTACATTCGGCCCTTTCGATCACTCATCTTTCATTCATCAAATGTGCATGTTACATTTACATAGGGGGAAAAAACATTGTCAAATTGATTTTGTAAGCATAAACAATGCATATTACGCATGGTACATTCACATGGGGAAAAAACATTGTCAAATGAAAGTTGTAAACATAAACAGTGCATATTGCAATATGGTGAGACACATTCCCCATCCACCCTCACACCCCGCAGCCACCCACACATCCCTCAGCCACTCACACATCCCCCACCAACCACACCCCCACCACCCACACATACCTCCACGCACTCACACAGACTCAGGCAAACATACATGCCGCCACCCACCCACCGATCCTCAACCCACACACATTTCCCCACCCACATATACATCCCCACCCATCCCATAACCGACACGCACACACCCACCCACATATTCTCCACCACCCACGCACACACCCGCAACCACCCAGCAAAACACACATCACAAAACCACACACACATACCCCCGTCAACCCACACATCCTGTACCCTCACAATTTTCCCCACCCACCCACACACACATCAGCCAACCTACACCCACTCACCCACCCAATATCCGCCACCTCTCAACTACACCTATCCTCCACCTATACACACATCCCCACCCACAAACACATCTCCCCACCTGCCCACGCATATACCCCACCGATAAACACCCAAAAACACACACCTCCCACCTACACACACCCCACCACCCACATATACCCCACCCACACACATCCGCCGCTCGAGAGAGAGAGAGAGAGAGAGAGTGAGGGGGAGAGCGTTAGTGAGAGAATGGGAGAGAGAGAGGGAGAGAGAGAGTGAGGGAGAGAGAGAGCGCGTTAGTGAGAGAGTGGGAGAGAGAGCGAGTGAGATGGTGAGGGGGAGAGAAAGTGTGAGAGAGAGAGTGATAGAGAGTGAGAGCGAGAGAGTGAGAGCGAGTGAAAGAGTGTGACTCGGTGAGAGAGTGTGTGAGAGAGTGAGTGAGAGAATGAGAGAGTGAGGGGGAGAGAGAGAGTGAGAGAGTGTGAGTCAGGGAGAGATAGAGAGTGAAAGAGTGTTAGAAAGAGTGAGCGAGAGTGAGAGAGAGAGAGTGAGTGAAAGAGAGTGAGAGAGAGTGAGAGAGAGAGAGTAAGGGAGTGAGATATTGTGAGAGACTGAGAGAGAGTGAGCGAGAGTGAGAGAGGGTGAGAGAGTGAGTGAGAGTAAGAGAGTGACATAATGTGAGAGTGAGGGGAGAGAGAGTGTGTGTGACTGAGAGAGAGAGTGGGAGAGAGTGAGGGATAGAGAGATAGAGAGAGAGTGAGAGAGTGAGAGAGAGGGAGAGAATGAGAGAGCTAATAAGAGAGTGTACGAACGAATGAACGAACGAACGAACGAACTTTATTTTAAAAGGGTAACAAATTGGGCACGCAGGCCCGTCTTACATTCGGCACTTTCGATCACTCATCTTTCATTCATCAAATGTGCATGTTATATTTACATAGGGAAAAAAACATTGTCAAATTGATTTTGTAAGCATAAATAATGCATATTATTACGCATGGTACATTCACATGGGAAAAAAACATTGTCAAATGAAAGTTGTAAACATAAACAGTGCATATTGCAATGTGGTGAGACACATCCCCATCCACCCTCACACCCCGCAGCCACCCACACATCCCTCAGCCACCCACACATCCCCCACCCACCACACCCACACTCACCCACACATACCTCCACGCACTCACACAGAATCAAGCAAACATACATGCCGCAACCCATCCACCGATCCCCCACCCACACATTTCCCCACCCACATATACATCCCCCACCCATCCCATAACCGACACGCACACACTCACCTACATATTCTCCACCACCCACCCACACACCCGCAACCACCCAGCAAACCACACATCACAAAACCACACACACACATACCCCCGTCAACCCACACATCCCGCACCTATCCATACATACATCCTGCACCCTCACAATTTTCCCCACCCACCCACACACACATCAGCCAACCTACACCCACTCACCCACCAAATATCCTACACATCCTCCACCTATACACACATCCCCACCCACAAACATACTTCCCCACCTGCCCACACAGATCCCCCACCCATAAACACCCAAAAACACACACCTCCCACTCACACACACCCCACCACCCACATATACCCCACCCACACACATCCGCCGCTCACACACATCTTCCCACAAACACACACATCACCCAACCATACAATCATCTCTCACACACATCCACCCACTCACGCACTCATCCATCAACCACTCACACCCACACATCACCCACCCGTCCATCAACACATGCATCTCTCATCTACCCTCCCACCCACACACACCCCAACCACCCAGCCAAACACACATCCCCCATCCTCACATACATCCGTCAACTACCTGCACATCCCACACCTCCCCCACCTCTCACACATCTCCCCTCCCACACAAAATCACATCCGAGAGTGTGAGTGGGTGAGAGAGAGAGAGTGAGCGAGAGTGAGAGAGTGAGAGAGAGAATGAGAGGATTGGAGAGAGTGTGAGTGAGTGAGTGAGAATGAGAGAGTGAGAGAGAGAGTGAGGGAGTGAGATAGAGAGAGAGAGAGTGAGTGATAGATTGAGAGAGAGAGAGTGAGTGAAAGAGTCAGCGAGAGAGTGAGAGAGAAAGAGTGAATGAGAGAGAGAATGGGGGAGTGAGTGAGAGAGAGTGGGAGAGGCAGTGAGAGAGCTTGAGAGAGTGAGATAGTGAGAGAGAGAGATAGAGAGAGAGAGAGAGACTGAAAGAGAAAGCAAGAGAGAGTGAGGGAGAGAAAGAAGTTCAGCATCATGACATGGACAGATGGTAGTATATGCATTGATGCATAGTGCTAGAGAACTTATTACTAAAGATGTAGATCAATATATAAATTCTTATTAAATAGGTTGATCAACTTATAACTGAACATGTAGATCTATACATAAATTCTTACTAAACAGGCTGGTTAACATGTTACTGAAGATGTGGATCAATATATAAATTCTTACTAAATAGGTTGATCTGAAGATGTAGTCAGTATTTTGTTGCACATTATCAGAAGAGACAAATTGGAACAACTTATAACAACTGGAGCGATTTGTGGAAGAAGAGATATAGGAAGATTGCGAGAGAAGGTTCTAAACGACCTGTTATCATGATATATTCATTCATTCAGTAGCATGTCCTTTGCAGAACCTCGCTCCCATAACAACCTTCCAGAAAACTTCTCGATCATAAGCAAGATGTCCCGCGTCCGATACACCCATCTGGCGATCATCTGCCACATCCTGCACCCATCTTCTTCTTCTCCTTCCTCTTCCTCCCTTCCCAGGCATATACCCCTCTATTGTTGGTCTCTCCAAACTTCCGTTACGTTTCAAGTGACCAAAATACTTCAATTTTCTTTATTTTATCGTCTTTAATAGCCAACCTTCTTCAATATTAATGCATTTGATCTTTTCTTTATCCAAGATATTCTTAGAATCCCTCTATAACATTTATATTCAAAGTCATGCATGCGGTGTTCAGCTTGTTTAGTAAGTGTCCAGGCCTCATGGGCGTATGTTACAATGGGAAAGATGCATGCTCTTAAAAATCTAATGTTTGTAGTTCTATCTGTCCCACTCCACAATTTATTCAGTTGTTTTAGTCTTTGAATATTCGTCTTTTAATTTCTTTCTTTGTGTCACCATTGTTGGTAATCAATGACCCATGATATTCGAAATTTTCTACCACCTCCAGTTTTTCCTCATTAACATATATTTCTGTCTCCATAGTAGTTTTATCTGTAAACATTATCTTTGTTTTTGCTATGTTAAGATATAATTTGACATGACATGAAAAAATATGAATAAATGCATTAATATATTCACTTGCTGATCCGAGATGCGGAGAAGCATTACCATTACCATTGTTCGCAAGGCACTCGATAATGATGATGATAAGGATTAGACCATGCTATGTGGCCAAGCCATCCAGATGTTTACTTAACTGCCTACCCCTTGTTCTTTCCCCCTCAATCTTGCCAGTTGTCACTAAGTTCTCTAATTTATGTCTTCTTTTAACGTTTCTGTGGCTAAGGGTTTGCGAACGCGGTTTGTGAGCCCGTAAAACCGGGTTCGAAACACAGCGGTGCTAGATTTTTCGAAAAAGGTATAGCAGAAAGCAATGGCAAACTACTGAACGTAAAATTTGACCAGGAATCACGAACAGCGTAAATGCTGGGGTTGACTACTGCGTCCTGTGAAGGACATGCAACTTAATTTTTTTTAACGTCCCCCCCACCCCCCCAAAAAAAAAAACAAACAACAAACAAACAAACAAACAAACAAACAAAAACAAAAAGAAAAAACGTTGTATTTCTCCCATAAACCACATTTCCACTGCCATTAGATGTTTTTCAGCTTGTCTGCTCATTGTTCACGCTTCACATACATACACAAGTATAGGTTCTATGTAGCACTTCTACACCCCTTTTCTTGTTGCAATTGAAATTTTTTAATTGGTCAGTATTTCTTGGCCATGGCGAGTTTTGTTCTAATCTCTTCTAGGCCACTCACGTAAGAGTGACTGTTCCGAGATTATTGTACTAATTCACTTGTTTAAGAATATTCCCATTTACTTGTATATTACATTGTGGTATTTCTTTCTTCCCAGTGACGACCATAATCATCGTCTTCTTAGAATTTATTTCTAAGTTCACTGTGTAACTTTTGTGTTTACTATCCTCAGAACAACAGATATCTGAGTTCAGAAAAGAGAGAGTCCATGTCACAGACCCTCGGACTCACGGAAAACCAAGTGAAAGCGTGGTTCCAGAACAGGCGGTCAGTTCCCATTTAATAGCTTTATCATACTGTATACTGAATCAGGTCTTAATCAGGTATGACTGGGCTATCATATGACAGTAGACGGTACTACCTGCTTTCTGTTAGCGCTGAGTGTTTGGCAGCGCTCACCAAGCCCGACACCCCACATTGCGCCAGTGGCTTCGGGCGGAGGAGTGCAGTTGGGAGGGTACATGCCTTACCCTAGTGCGAGGAAATGCAACCTAAAGATTAAATGTCATGGCAGGGCAGCCCAGGCCCTGGGACTAGGCCTGCAGCTGGTCTAGGATGGAAGCTCCGATAGGCGGACAATTAGAGTATTGCTTGGCTGATCCGGCAGCTTCTCCAGCTTGTCTTGTTCCAGACATATTGGTGTTACCTTTCCTCTTGAGTAAACTAGGCAAGTCGAGGGAGGGATCATGCTGCGTGAGAAATACATGGTCTTTAAATTTAGCCCAGGCTTTGTGTTGTTATGGAGATATGTAACTCCATTTCACAAACTATCGTCTATTAAGACGACAAGACGCCAGTCAGCCATACTGTATATAAGCTAAACGAGTTTATTTGTACAGTTAAGATTATAATTCATTTTGAAGTGCCTCGTTAAGAGAAAAATATGGCGATATTAACATTATATATTACTTATACTATTATATTTTGTCCAGATATTTTAAGTCTCCATCATACACCATTTCTCAGTTTTCCCTTGATTGCCTTGCCAAGTATTTCCTCAACATCGGGTGAATGTGTCTCCTCCACCTCTTCTACTGAAATACTATCAAATCAAGGACCAGTTTACCCGCCGTGATGAGTATCTGGTATATTGTCATCAAGAGATTATTTTTGACACCGGACAGGCAACCAATTTGTCATAGGTGACTATTACGTATCTTGCTGACGAGATTTCCAGTATCAGAAGTCACTATTTCTCACATTGATGTTTCTTTTTGGGTGGCGAAGAAGATCCTCTACACCCCAGACCCCAGAGAGAAACTCGGGACATAATCTATATGGCTGAAGTAAAGACCGTGCCCCTGGATGCTACAAGTACAGCAGGATATGGCTCGTTTATAAAGTAAAACTAGCTGACCCGGCCCGGCTTCGCCCAGACCCTGGCGGGGATCTATCTATCTGTTTGTCTGTCTACTTGTCTGTCTGACCCGGCCCGGCTTCGCCCAGCTCCTGGTGGGGAGCATCTCATTTAATTCATATAAGTAGTCATATAAGCTCCCGTTCCCGACTATCTGTCTGTCTATCTGTCTGTCTGTCTGTCTGTCTGACCCGGCCCGGCTTCACCCAGTCCCTGGTGGGGAGCATCTCATTTATTTAATTCATATAAGTAGTCATATAAGCTCCCGTTCCCGACTATCTATCTATCTATCTATCTATCTATCTATCTATCTATCTATCTATCTATCTATCTATCTATCTATCTATCTATCTATCTATCTATCTATCTATCTATCTATCTATCTATCTATCTATCCATCTATCTATCTATCTATCTACCTACCTACCTACCTACCTACCTACCTACCTACCTGTCTGTCTGTCTGTCTGTCTGTCTGTCTGTCTGTCTGTCTGTCTGTCTGTCTGTCTGTCTGTCTGTCTGTCTGTCTGTCTGTCTGTCTGTCTGTCTGTCTGTCTGTCTATGTTCGGCCCGTTCTCGTTAAAAATATAGATAGAATAGAAGAATAGATAGATTGATAGTAGAAAATATGATTGGAAGAGATCTATCTAAAGTAAACTTACCAAGATATCACGAACAGCCAATAAATGGTGGGCGGTGGGTTGACTGCAGAGTACTGCAAACGATATGCAACTAACTTTATCTCACAAAAAATTACTTTTTTTTTTTAAACGAACGAAAATCTTGATTTTCGCAGGCCCGTCCTACATTCTGCCTTTCTTCTCTATTTCCTCTCATACATTCTTTCATTCAACATCTCTTTTGAAGCAATTCTTTGACAACAAAAGAACAATAAGCATTAAAATGCATGAAAAGTAACTTTTAACATGGTTTTTTTTTTTTTTTTGGTTCGGCGGTCACCCCAGACTAGCTGGTAACCCCGCCTCCCCCTTTTTTTTGGCGTGGACCCTTAGTCCCACTGTGAGCTGTTGCCCACATTGGTCCACCGGGCCCACATTTAAAGTGATGCTTATGTGAGGTGGTTTGGATCCCCGGCCCCCGACCAGACCAGGCGCACTACTTCTGGGGGCAGCAAATGCGTCTGATCTTAGCCGAAGGGCCGAGAACGATCATCCCAGCCTCCGACCAGACCAAGCGCACTACTAGAGGGGGGGGGGGGCAGCACATGCACTTGATCTTAGCCAAAAGGCCGAGAATAACATGTTTTTTTTTTTTTTTTTTTAAACCTTTATTGAGTGTTAAGAAACATTTGCATTTGTATTGTTCGTGTTGTTACAGAGCGTTGCATGTGGGCGTGTAGGTGACATATGCGCAAAAAGTACAAATATTTTTTTACATTTGAACATTTCTCCATTGACATTGTTGTAAGGAAATATTTTAAAACAAAGGCGTGATGGTAGTGCGCTGTTATTATTTCCCCTGCCGCCCCGCTCTCCTGTCAGCTTCAAAACTCCTACCAAGTACCATCACCACCTCTCGGTGATGATAAAACATGGCGGTGCAAAAACTGTTTTGAAGCAACCGGTGAGGGCGGCAGCAGAGACAACAATACGCGTTTACAAAGCCATATATATTAATAGTGATTACAATGATAATAATGCAAATAAAAAACCAAATACATAAATAATATAATAAAGACAGGGAAAAAACTGCTAAGGGTGATAAAATCAAAGATAATAATAATAACAGCAATGATAATAAATAATAGTTTAACATGTGAATTGTGATTCCATTTGCTAGATAATACTAGAATGATTATCTTAGGAATGGTGTTTACATGAAATACGTCTTTTAATAATGATAACAGCAATGCTAATAATATAGTAATAAACACAATGATAGAATTTGTTATGATAATGATCACATTTTCCAAAACTGTGATTCCATTTGCTAAATGATTTTCTTAGGAATGGTGTTAAAACATGGCAGGTACATACAATAACAATTGCATCCTGCACTGTTAAATAATATAGTAGGTGTAAAAAGGTGTTGGTTATCTTTTTTCTCCTTGCTTATTTTTTTTTTTTTTTTTTTTTTTTTTTTACATATGCATGCAATGTTCAATAATAGTAGAAGTAAAAGGAGTTGGTTTTCTTTTTCTCCTTGCTTATTTTTTGGTCATATTTGTAAGGGTTCATTCATTTTTTCCCTTCCTCTTTTTTTTTTTTTTTTTAACTTTTTGTAAAAAGTAAAACAAGCATCAGTATTAGCACAAACTTTTTTTTTACAATCTTTACATTTTTGTTTCCCTTGCCATCTCCTCACCAATTTGTTTCATTCCACCAATGCCTTCCTCACCCTTATCTGGGCAATGATGGTAAAGGCAGGATAATTATTTGAACCAAACCGGTGTGGGTATCAGCAAAGGCAAACACAAACCATGAGCAAGGGGAGGGGGGCACATGGGAAAGGGTTTTTTGTTTGGTTATTACTAATGATGACAATAATAATAATGGCAAGAAGAGGCATACTGAGGGTAATAACAGCAATTATAGAAAAACAGCAAGGGTACTAATAGTTATGAAAATGATAACATTTTTACAATATGTGATTCCATTTGCTAGGATGATTTTCTTTGGAATTGTGTTAACATAGCCTAGCAGGTACATAAATTTCCAAACTGCAGTTTTTAGTAATACTTGGAGTAAAGGAGTTGGTTATATTTTCCTACTTGTTTTTTTTTCCCTAAATGTAGGGGTTCATTCATATTTTCCTCTGTGTTCTCTCTTTCTTTTGTTTTTTTAATAAAAATTTAACCAAGCATTTGTATTGACACAAGTGTTTACAGTATCATTGGTTTGGTAACCATTTGTGATTTTGTATTCATTCATTCAACACTCACTCACATGATTCAAAGGGGGTGACAAAGAGAAGAAGGGACATGACCACTCTTTATGATGGTACAGGCTGGACAAATGTTTGTAACAAAATAGTGGGGGTAGTAGCAAAAGCAACAAACCTTAAGCAAAGGTGGGGGGGGGGCATGGGAGATGAAGTTGTAAATTAATAATGATGATATCCTTAATACTTTTCAAATTAATGATACTAAAGATAATAAGGGTAAGATAATGATAGTAATAATAATAATGATCATAATAATAGTAGACATTTTCATAATAATAAAAATAGTAAACAACAACAAACATATATTAATAATAATAGTAATAATAAAAATAATAATAATAATAATAATAATAAATAGTATAATAGATATGTGATTCTATTTACTAAGGTGATAATCTTAGTAGTGGTGGTAGTATAGCACAACAAGTGCATTTTAGGCAAAACATTCCATAAATAGTAATTTGGAATGGGAGGAGTTGATTTTCTTTTCTCCTTTTTTCTTTTCCCCTTATCTATAAGTGTTAAGACCATCATTTTGAAACAAATAAAACAAGCCTTTATATTTCCACTATTCTTTACATAAGGGATTGTCATCTGTCTTTTGACCATATGTGATCTTTTTAATCATTTACTCATCATTTACTCACAGTTTCTTCTTTCTTTCACGCGCTTATGTATACCAAATTTGTAATACAGTAAGGAATACATGTGGTTTAATCAGGAAATAGTTGTGATATTTTGCGCGTGTACATAAATGATATTAAGTGTGTGTTATATGTGTAGTGCTTGTGTCTGGCTGAGTTTCTGCATGTCCATATGAGATGTCTATAGTAAGAAAGAGCTATAAGTAGTTTTGTGTGTATGTCTTTTGCTGACTTTGGTAAAGTGTTGAGAAATATTGCTTTATATATGTCGGTTTGTTTGCCTGTGTGTGTTTGTATGAGGTGTTGGAGTGTTGCGCGTGTGGCAGTAATTGTTGGACATGTAAAATAAATGTGTTCCTCTGTCTCTTGTGTGTTGTTTCTACATAGCTGGCATTGTTTGTCTATGTATTGTCCCTGTGTTGTTGGAGTCATGCTGTATAATAACCTATATGTGATTTCTCTAGCTGTTGGTGTTATGTGTTTGTTGTGTAGGTTTGAAAAGGTGCATGTGAAGTCAGACATGAAGTATTTGTATCCTCTTTTGATTCTAAGTTTTAGTGGTGGTGCTTGCTCTCTAACTAACTATTTGTATATTGTGTGTGTTGTTTGCTGTATTAACTGTTTATGTCCTTGTATTGCCTGTATGCATGTCTGATAGAATGTTGGTAGTGTTCCCTGATAGTGTGCAGTTGCATTGTTAAGTGGTGTGAGGTGTTTGATGTTGTGGGCTATGTAGTATAGTGCTAGTCTGTGCTGTTCTGGGTGTCTGATGATTTTACCTATGTAACTAATCCTAAGTGACAGTATTTTTGTGTGGATGTCTTGTAGTCCAATACCCCCCTGTTTCCTGTCTTGCATGAGAGTTTTGTGTTTAATGCTGTGTATTGTGTTGGTGAAGATAAAGCATCTGATTTGTTTGTTTATGTTTGTGATGGTCTGTTTGGGAGGGTCCAGTACTGTCGCTAAGTATATTATTTTGGGTATTATGAATGTGTTGACTACTGTGCTTCTACCAAATATTGTGGATGTTTTATACCTATACCTATGTAACATGTCTGTGATCTTTTGGGTCAGTGCGTGCCATGTCTGTGTGTGTGTTTTTGTGGGATCACATGGAAATGTGATCCCATACAGTTTCATGGTGTCTGTGTATCTCAGATCTGGAGGGAAATCAGACTTTTGTTTCAACTTTCCCAGACCCATTATATATGATTTCTGTACATTTACTTTGGCTCCACTGCCTTGTCCAAAATGGGTAAAGGTGTGGAGTATGTTCCTTATGGATGTGTTGCCAGTGGGAAAGAAAGCAGTGTCGTCTGCATAAGCGATGAGCTTCTGCTCTGCTATTCCATGCAGGAAGGTGCCTTTAATACTAGTGTCTTGTCTTATCTTCTCTAATAAAGGCTCTAGGGTGAGCACATACAGTAGTGGTGATAGGGGACATCCCTGCCTTACAGATCTCGTGAGCCTGAAGCTGGCTGTCAGTGAATGGTTCACTAACACTTTGCTTTCAGGATTTTTGTACAAGATCTGTATCCACTGCCTGTAATACTGTCCTATATTACAGTGTTCTAGTGTTCTATGCAGGTATGTGTGAATAACATGGGCATCATAAATACCCAATGTGGGTGTAACGCGCCATACGTATGAGAATGTTAAAAAAAATTAATGTGCTGTTGAAGAAAAATAAAAAGATGAGTTAGAAAATTTTCACTATTTAAATAGATGCATTATTTTTATGAAAACTATGAAAATTCCTTAAAGATTATATCATTATTTATTATAACTCATATGCCTGTAAATAACTGTAGACAAAGAGTTTATAAATCTTTGAAAACAATGCAACAATCTATATATAAAATAATAGCAATGTTATTAAAAGTTATGCCCCTTGAAATAAATTTTCTTATGTTATGTCCCCTTGCTATATAGAAATGATAATGTAAATTTTAATATTAAATTTTAGTAAGTAAATAGCTGATTGTACACTAAAAAACTATGACAGTTGGTTGCACGGGAATGAAAAGAAAACATGTAGAAAATTTCATCTCAATCGGATGGACCGATCGCGAACGCATAAAGAACGGACCCACATACATTGTGTTTTATAGATATAGATATGCGGTTCTTGGTACCCCGAAGGGTTAGGAAGGAGAAGGTTAGATGCCTAGGTTTAAGTCTATTCTATTGCTTTCCTACAAGGCAGGGCGATGTTTCCTCCTGACAATACACCTCTCTTGGTTACAATACTTACCCCCCCCCCCTTTTCCACCAAGGTACACACACACTCACGTATGCACGCTTGGACAATGAAATAAAGATTAATCTATGAGTTAAAGAACTGCTACCAACTTTTATTGCCTATCATTAATCATTCAAAATATTATGGTTATTAGGATGATGATAGTGAAACTGTAGAGATCTATGCAGTATAACATTCACATATATGTAGTGATGAAAAGAATGCACATAACTCTAAAGTTATGTGTATCCTATCTTGATCTGTCGCCGGGTTACAGGTCAGATCCGTCTAGATTCCAATAGGATCTATTACGATTCACCAATATCAGTTGAGTCTGTATTCTGGACCACTGCCATTCCTGGCTCCGCCGGGTCTCTCCTCGCTGTCACTGAACGGGGTATATATAGATCCTGGCGCTCTTGTTGAGAGCTGCTCCTCGAATAGACATAACTAATTTGAGACGTTCCCTCCCAGAGAATTTATACCCAAGTTGGAGTAGGTTTCACTATCTCGTGTACTTTTGATCTAGCCCTGTGCGTCTTTTGATTCGTCTTAGTGTCTCTTCAACCCTCAATCTGCGTTTAAAACTGAACCTGGAGTGTTAGGTGTGTTTTCCACTGGACCTGCGTTGTTTCCTGGGGCACACATCTCCCTGGTCAGGATTCACACTTCTCAAGAAGTTCACACTTCTAAATGTTTCCACCTACCGTGATAAACCAGGGTGGTTCGGTCGGCGCTATGTTTGACCACGACACCTCTGAGTTTATTACACCTTCTAACGTCTCTTTGTGAGAAACAGATGTCCTCTTAAGGCGTCATAAATGAGATTCCTCAAAAGTAGAAATCAGACGTTGGTCGCTTTGATCTACTGGCGAAATTTTGTGTATTAGATTTCTTAAATGATGAGCGTAATTTGTTTTATTTTCTTTCCTTCTCATTCTTCCTTAATTTTTGTGGAATAAGAGAGTCATTCAGGTGGAATAGCTGCATTCTATGACAATGATAACTAAAGTAAAAAAAAAAAACCGAAAGTGAAATTTGGCAGACTTACAAGAACACAATCACAACTGATAAAATGGACATCGCGGTTAGAACGCTTTCGTCATTACACACAAAAACAAGAAGACATTGTTTCAATGGCATTTAACAAGTTCAAAAAGTCTATTAGTTGACGTCCTGTAGACGTCTGAATTCTAGAAGCAGAAACAATAAACCGTCTGCATAATGTCCTTTTCTTATTGACCTAAGATGACAAGTTTGATGATACTGTACGTCGATAATCTCCCGCTTCTCGTACTGGCAATCATTTTCTATACATAGGGACCTCCAAGCCCCGAACACATCCTGCCTAATATCTTCGCTCAAGGTCTTCCTCTTTCTCTTCTCCTCTCTAACTTTCTTGTTGTCTCGATGCATTCTCCCTTTCCCTATTCACATTTCCACATAATGTATATTGTCTACTTTTGATATAAATACCATATTCTTTTAGCGAATTGCTTTCTCTGAAGGAGATTTCAATACGCTGTTATATAATTGATTATATTTCTTCCTTGTCTAATTTAAACACGTTAATGTCTATTTTTTTTCCAGAACAAAACACAAAAAGCAGCTGACACAGCACATTACTCAGCTGAGTACAAGTCGGCAACCAGCCCACAGAGAAGATCGACCTCTATCTCAGAGTTTCCACGACCCGAGTAGTTTCGTATTCACTTCAACACAACACCCATTCACCTCTCTTCCGGTGGTTCCGCCGCTACAATTGCACGGCCTCGGCTCATTTCTGACCCGGGGGTACCAGCCGTCGACCTCTTACCTCAGTCTTCTACAGAAGATGATTTGAAGCAGTCTGTTTCAGAACCTGACCTCCATCTGATGAACATTGGAACCAGTAGTATCTACATTATCTATCAAATAGCACATATCCTTAAACATCCAAGTATCAGCATGTACACACAAAAGAAGCTGATAGATGATTTATTCGTCCAAACGCTGTGTTATCATGCCAGGCAGGACAGTCCTAGAAATACATAGGCGTAAAATCGCATCGTGTGAGATAAGATGTACAAGGAACACAGTTGAAAAAAAAAAAAAAAACCATAGAAGATAATGAGAGATAGACAGACAAATGAGCAACTAAGAACAAGTGTTTAACTATGGCTTGTATGTCATTTTAGTAGCTCTAAAAGTCACTTCTGGTAGTGTGTGCGTTAGCATGCTGTGTTTGTTCTCGTTATAAGCCGATCTGAAGCAATGAGCTTCACTCTACTCTCGTCTATCATCGACTAAAGAGTAAGCCTGTGAGCAGGTGATGTGTGAAGATGCACACCAAGCGTTACATGAGATCACATAAGTCGCCTAATTCATGGGGGGGGGGGGGGCGGAGAAATTATAGACATTCACAAAATGTATATGTCAAACAATATGTTTCGAAGTGGCATCAAGTTATATATTTTTTTTAATAAAAACACGTTACTCTGCCATATGATAATATATAATGACATGGATTACTGACTTTATAGAACACCAAAGAATTAAATGGTTCGGGGATGTATCTAGAATGGAACAAGGTCATCCAACAGCTAGAGCGTTCTACGTGAGAACATCGGGATACAAGGCGAGAGGACACCACATGAAGAGTTGGCTAGATGGAGTAAACGAGACACTGAAGAAATCAAATATGATACTAGCACAAGCAACAAGACAAGCGAAAACCAGAAAATTACATCTACCTCCTTTCTGCAGAGCTTCATGGCAAAAGCAGTAGGGGAAAAGAAGACGCAGTAGTAGTATCTACATTAAGGTTGTCTCGCGTAAACATAAACAAACATACAGAGACGAAAATAAAAAGTCACGTAGTAGGAGCTAGCTGTGGGTATATGAACTGTTAGAATGATAACCTTTTGTAGGTAAATAGTTACAAAAGAATTACGTCTGCCTAATCAATGTTAACTAATTTTTTTAAAGTAAAGACCCTTTGTTTTACATTTCAGCGCATTCGGTATTTGGTGCCAGATAAAAAATTTTATAGACCAATCGGACGTGGTCAGCATCACACCGCCTGCCTTTACTTGCCAATTCATTCCCTGGTATTCATTTTAGACTCCGTCGACTTGGAGCCTAGATCAAGTTTAAAAACTTGAATCCGCCCCGAGCGCATTGAACCCACGGTGCCGCAGGTGAGCGAGCGTCTAGCCACTAGGCTACCGCGGCATTGGTCCCTGCATAGAAGATGACTACATGGTACGACAGAATCACCAGTGTGAGAACATGAAGAAAACTACACGCATGACAGTCAATCAAGAAGTGAACAAAAGACGCCGGCGCTGTATGGGACATACATTAGAACAGTGGTTCTCAACCTTTTTTGGCCCTTGCCCCCTCCCCCTTCACAATATTTTCAGAGCGTCACCCACCCCCCACCCCCTTTTTTTTCGTATTTCCTACCTAAATATTTGGCCCGTGCTCCCCTTCACCATATTTTCAGAACGTCATCCCCCCTTCCCTCTTTCGTATTTCCAACCTAATAATCCCCCTCCCCGCCCCTACATAGTATACTTAATAATGGAAGCACATACCAAAACACGTCTAGACGTCCACATAAAACGTGATTTGTGGGTCTACTTACTTTATAAAATGAATTTTAGAACGGGTGAAACCTACAGAACCGTAAAGTATGAAGGGGAAAACAATATTAAGTAATCGGTTCTTGTATTAACGCGATCTTGAAATAATATTCATTCACCCCCTGGAAACCCTGAAATCCCCCCCCCCCCCCCCCCATCGGTAGGGAATTCCCCACCGGTTGAGAACCACTGCATTAGGAAAACCTGAGAATAGTAGAACGAGAAAGGCCTTTTTCTGGAATTCACTGAGCACACACTCACACACACACACACACACACACACACACACACAAACACACACACACACACACACACACACACACACACGCGCGCGCGCGCGCGCGCGAAGCAGAGAAAGAAATCTATAATATGGAGAGGGCATGGTTGAGGTGGCGGAAAGCCAGTTGGGGTGACGACGATGAGGGAGTTAGTTGGTTGAGTGCCCATGTAACAAATGTGAGATAAAGAGCGAAAGAAGACGAAAGAATGCGGAGCATAAAGCTATTACCACGAATGGCGTAGTCGTGAAATAAAGAGTACCGGTGGCGGTGTGGCGAAGGGTTGGCGGACGCAATACGTAAATCCCGCATACCTCGTTCGAAACACATCTGAGGGGGATTTGGCAGCAGACCACGCTGCGTTGGTTTTTATACAATGGTATAAGTGCCAATTGTTCAGAAAGCATGGCAGACTATATTTAACGTAAATTTGCCAAGAAATCACAAACAGCTAATAAAATAGTGGGGTTGACTGCGATGTCCTGTAAAGGATATGCAACTAACTGTTTTAACCCTGCTGCCCTGCAATATGTATCTATTTATTTCAGATCCCTTACAGGACGTTGCAGTCAACATCAGCATTTTCCAGCTGCTGTTGATGTACAAGGCAAGATTACGCTCAGTAGTTTGCCATTTCTTTCTTAAATACCCCGTGTTACCAACGCGGCGAGAACCGCTACAGTTTCTCGCGCATGTTGCGTTACTCACGAGAATATACGGGAATATGGAGAAAGACTTTAACACCTTGGCTAGGGAGACCGGCAATATGTATCATAAAGACATGCAATACTAATACACAAATACATTGAGCTACACAATATGGTGTCAGTTATTAACTTGATGCTTGTTATTATTATTATAGTTATCACAATCATCATCATCATCATCATCATCATCATCATCATCATCATCATCATCATCATCATCTTCCACTTTTGCCGTCAAGCGGGAAAGAATAATTGGCGAATAACATTGACAAATAGATGCCACAGCTTTTGATAAATCACCAGAAAGATGGCATTTAAGAAACAATCCTTGATGTTAAAGACAGCAGGTATGAAAACTAAATTTTTACT
Source organism: Cepaea hortensis (assembly GCA_963921405.1). Classification (NCBI taxonomy): domain Eukaryota; kingdom Metazoa; phylum Mollusca; class Gastropoda; order Stylommatophora; family Helicidae; genus Cepaea; species Cepaea hortensis. The sequence continues at coordinate 151,366,666 of OY992877.1, read as the reverse complement.
GTCATTTGTTGGGCAGGGGGCGTCATGGCTACACAAAACAGTATCAGTGCGGTGTCCCAGTACGTCATGGTTACATAAAACAGTATCAGTGCGGTGTCCCAGTACGCTCTGGTTACATAAAACAGTATCAGTGCGGTGTCCCAGTACGCCCTGGTTACATAATACAGCATGAGTGCTGCGTCCCAGTACGCTCTGGCACGACAACGTCACTGATTAGAACTAAATTAACTCTTTCAGTCACAATTGTGTGAAAAACTATCACACCCTGAGCCAGGTGTTAGGTAAATAACTATCTGAGGCAAAGGAAGTTAACACAACATCATTGGAATAAACATTGTTGATAACTATGACGAGGTAGAGGATAGGACGTCACTTTGGCAATGGATGAGTGTGGTCGGGCCAAGGTTGGATGCCAGCTCTCGATGTTTGCTACGGGAGAGAAAGACTGACTACTTATTGCTACGTGCACTCAGGCTTACAAACTGTGATAAACCTAACATTTCACATAACTTACAAACTGTGATGATCCTAACATGTCACACAACTTACAAACTGTGATGATCCTAACATTTCACATAACTTACAAACTGTGATGATCCTAACATTTCACATAATTTACAAACTGTGATGATCCTAACATTTCACATAACTTACAAACTGTGATGATCCTAACATTTCACATAACTTACAAACTGTGATGATCCTAACATTTCACACAACTTACAAACTGTGATGATCCTAACATTTCACATAACTTACAAACTGTGATGATCCTAACATTTCAAATAACCACAGCAAATTCCTGCTACCGGATGTAGTTTTTTTTTATTTAAACAAAAAACATGTTTGATGTTGAAGAAATTAAGAAGACGGAAAATGGTTTGCTGTTTTAAATCAAAGAAATGATTTACGCAGGTATTCGAAGTTTTTATGTGTATAATAATGTAAAGACTTCCTTAAACAGTAGCCTGAGTGGTATAGCAGTAGGTGAACATTATCACTGGTATATAGTCCATGTGGAGCACTAGCCAAATATAAGTTTTAAGAGACGTGGAGATGATGATGATGATGATGATGATGGTGATGATGATGATGATGATGATGATGAATAGGACATGTTGAAGAAATACACATGTAGCTTAATAATACAGTCTCTACCGTAGTGAAGACAGTGTGAGACCACAGGGACGTAAGAGAGAAACGCAAAGTTGAAAATACGACAAAGGGCAGGTTGAGTGTCTTTACTCTGGAGATATGATGGACACAAGAAGAAGAGGATGAAAAAGGAGAAAAGGTAAGAGGAGCATCAGAGGTGGAGAAGAAACCGCAGAAGAAGAAGAAGAAGAAGAAGAAGAAGAAGAAGAAGAAGAAGAAGAAGAAGAAGACGAGTGGGGGAGGAAGAAGACGAGGAACAGAAAGAAGAAGAAACAGAATAAGATTCCGAGAAAGACGAGGACGACGAGATGGGTCAGAGGAAAAGAAAAAGAAGCAGCAGAAGAAGCGTGAGGGGCCAAGAAGAAGAAGACAAGGACGAAGAAAAAGATGGGAGGGAGAGACAAAGGAAGGAAGGTAGTAAGGAAGAAAGAAGAAGAAGAATCTATAATTAGCAAAGGTATGTTGGATACAGTTCACTGAAAGTTCGAAATGAAAGAAAACTGTATATGAACAGTAATTTTCGTTATCCCTCGCATGAGCATTGAGCCACTAGTGCGGCATCGATATTGTCTTTTTAGTGTACTAATGGTAAACATATTTCCCATTACTGGTATAGGGCCCATGACCTTGTATGTAGCCCAATCGGACTGTGGAAGGCCTCACTATACTTAGCTTCGGTTTACGTCGTTTCGCTATAACGTCGTTGTCACAATATGACAAACTTCACTTTACGTCGCTACGTTCGGCCATAACGTCGTCAGCTGTGAATACACCTGAATGGTGTTTCGCTATACGTCGTTTCACTTAAAGTCGCGTTTTTCAAGAAATTAAATCCCGATGTTAACCGGGACCTTCCAGTATTATTTTTTGGTTCAAGTTAATGTAATTAATCGATTGTTACATATTGTTTGGGCCCCGCAGTAGCACTGTGGCTAGCACGTTTGCCTATGGACCGGTAGTCTTGTGTTTGAATGCCCACCCAGGCCGATATTTAAAAAAAAAAAGTTTTCTTGGCTTCCAAACTACAAGGGATAGCAGAAATGTTCAGGGGCATAAAGTTGTCTGACGTGATACTGACTCTATACTTGTGGTGCTGATACCTTCTGGACAACTTGGTAGCTATGATAAAAGGCATCAAATCCAATCTACCAGACATATTGGCGAGAAGGCAGTATGAGGCTACACTAGGATTAACAAAAACAGACAGAGCACAACTGCGGAGCCAACTATCTCATCGCATCTCATCTCATCTCATCATGTTCCTCTTGTACCTTGCGGTGTCGAGGTTAAGTATAAACATCGTGAGAGTGCACGATTATAGGCTTTATGTATCGATATTCCCAAGGACTCTGCTATTCCCTCCGTCCAACGTTTACGTGGTCGGCCTCTTGCTCTGTTTCAATCTGGTCTGTACATCATAGCTTGTTGTGGTATGCTGTTGAATGGTAACCTACTTGCATGGCCAAACCATTTGACTTGCTGCTTTCTAATAAAATCTAATGCTGCTATAACCCCCACTTTAGTCCTGATTTCGTCATTTCTGATCTTATCTCTTCTTGATACGCTGAGTACTTTTCTCAGGAATTTCATTTCTGTTGTTGTGATTTTTCTTGATGGGAAGTGAAATCGAAAGTCGATAATATGGCGCAGAGAAATGAACAGTCACAAGAACCGCAAACAGTAGCACTACAGCGCCACCAAGACAAACTAGCTGGTCCAGCAAAATTCGAACGGGGTGTGGCCCGGATGGCTGAAATTAAGGCGGAGACAGGGGAAACTCTGAAGAAAGTCCAAGAAGAAAGAACACAGACTGAACTGTTCAAAATGCAGACCAAGGATCTAACCGCTGAAATGCCCAATGCGAGACACAGACAGAAGTCGAAACAATAGAAGAGGAGACAGAAACATAAAGTGAAAGTAACTAAGAAACAACCGTGAACAGGCGGAGATAAGACTACATGTTACCCAGAACGAGAGCAGGCAACACAAGTTTTGACAGAGAGAATAGACCCCGAAGGTGCAACAATAGACCAAGATACAAGGACAACGAATGGAGTCAATCTTAGGCCGGTTATCGATGATTCCCTCTCTCAAAGAAAAACACCATGAAATAGGGTGGTAACTGACAACGCCAAGCCTGAGAAGCCTGCAAACCAGACTAGACATGACAAGAAAGCAACAAAGAAGAAAACAACACTAAGCTTAGAAATTCAGATAAAATAGGAAGCAAAACAAGCAACAACATATCTGAAAGCAGAAACTGAAAGGAGGCAAGTTAACGGCCCTAAATATAACCCATCGACATACAGACAGACAGACAGACAGACAGACAGACAGACAGACAGACAGACAGACAGACAGACAGACAGACAGACGGACGGACGCACGCACGCACGCACGCACGGACGGACGGATGGACAGACAGTTGAACAACTTATATCTTCAAGCAAGCATCAAGTTTTCTTCTTTGTTACTGTATGTGAGTATAGCGAATTCCCAGCTGAAGAGAGTGTCTGTTACCGACCACGCTCAGATCTTGAAACTATTTAGTCACAAAATGTAGGTGTTATTTATTTGTTAGGTAGGAAGACTGCGAGTAAGGTAGCCGGTTACTTGATTTGTTATTGTCGTGAAGTAATATTTAACCAAAAAAAAAAAGAAATAAAGTACCCTTTTACAGGCCTTAAGACGCAGTAGGCACGTGGTGCTATATTTTTTTTAAACCAGTGGGCACCCAGTGTGTCAATATCACATCAACCGCCTTTACTTCCCAAAGGGATTACTGACAAAGGGATATTACTCCAACATTGTACAGTGTATCAATATCTTTTTATTGTGAAGATTACTCCCCGTTACGGATAACTAGTGTTAGAGGAGATCGGACTTTCCACGGTTACTTACCTTTGTTATATTTCCAAGAAAAGTCTCTGCGGTGACTCCACATTGATTTTGGAGAGAGGCTCGAGTGTTCCAGTGACCCCAATAGTCATGCCGTCGGTAGGGTAGCTACTGTTAGTCTTCCATGTATGACAGGTTAAGGGATTGGAATACACACAACTGCTGACTTGTAAGTAGACTGGGAACAGTCAAAGGTATAGAAAAGCAACCAAAAACAATTCTTATCTACGTCGGATGTAATGGGCTACCGACTTGCAGAAACAATGCAAGGCAGCTCACTCGATGATAATGGTATCTCAGTGAACGAAATGAACTGAACAAACACTTTTGCTGGTTAACTGGAGTTAAACACTGGGAAGGGCTGCACCTGTTTATAAACAAATTACGACTAGAAAACAGCTCTGCTGTAGTTGATTTATGACTTTACAGGGAAATGAAAGAACAATATTGGCACAGTACGAGCTTAAAGAAGTAATGAACTGGGAAGAAATGTATCTCATAAATTATTTAACACACAAGAGAAAAGATTTTAAAATCTTGAAATAATGAATGCCTGAAATTGTGCGAATTAATAGTTGGTCTAATTGCAAAGATCTTTAATAAATAAGCAAATTTGTGTATATTAATAGGGTTTTTTGCGCGCGCGCGCGCGTGTGTGTGTGTGTGTGTGTGTGATTGAGAGAGAGAGAGAGAGAGGGAAAGTGACAGAGAGAGAAAGTGAGAGAGCGAAAGTGTGTGTGTGTGTGTGTGTGTGTGTGTGTGTGTGTGTGAGAGAGAGAGAGAGAGAGAGAGAGAGAGAGAGAGAGAGAGAGAGAGAATGCGGATAAGTGGTGTAAACAAATTCACTGGTTATCCTTGGCGTGCTCTTTGAACAACGCCGCTGGGGAAGCAGGCCGGTTAAGCATATCTAAAAATGGACAGGTATTGTAAATAAGTGATACATTTTAAAACAATCTAGGTTTGGAATTTTATCTTAATCGGTCATATAAGTATCACATAAATAGAAAAATTGTTAAATGCAACCGTGGCCTATCAAGAAATTAAGAAGATCGAAAGTGGTTTGCTGTTTTAAAGCAAAGAAATGATTTACGCAGGTATTCGGGTTTTTTTTTTCTTCGGGGTTTTATAATAGCGTATAGGCTTCCTTAAACAGTACTTGTATGGTATAGCAGTTGGTGAACATAATCACCTGCATATAGTTCTTGTGAAACACTAGCCAAATATCAGAATTCGAATATGATGGCTCATCGTTGGAACGCAGTAATCGACTGTCTTATTGCGCAGTCATACAATTCTCTTAGTAATTGATTAATGCCTGTGCGTTTTAACATTGTCTGCTTCACAGTGTCACGAACTTGGGCGCATACAGAATGAGGGAGTGCGGATTTTCTTGCGTTGTACACGAGTTCCGAGATATATCAACGATGAGGTGTATGCTTGAACTTAACATCAGTGAAGTCTACAATTGCACTAGCACAAGCGAATGCCTACCTGCGAGTCACAAATGATAACAGACATCCATTGCATGGTAACTTGAACGATCTCGAAGAATGTTGAATACACAGAGGAAGGTCATGGATAGTGAAGGCAGAAGGACTTGAATTGTACAGGCAGAAGGAAATGGATAATGCAGGTAGAAGGACATGGATAGTGCAGGCAGAAGGACGTGGATAGCGCGGGTAGAGGGACATGGATAGTGCAGGCAGAAGGACATGGATAACGCTGGCAGAAGGATATGCATAGCGCAGGCAGAAGAACATGGATAGTGCAGGCAGAAAGACATGGATAGTACAGGCAGAAGATATTGATAGCACAGGCAGAAGGACATGGGTAGTGCAGGCAGACAGACATGGATAGCGTAGGCAGAAGAACATGGGTAGTGCAAGCAGAAGGATATGCATAACGCAGGCAGAAGAACATGGATAGCACTAGGATATGGAGAAGGAAACAGATCAGCTGCAGGTAAAGGATGCATTTACAGGGAAAAGAAAGACAAAATATGAGCACTGAACGAGCATAAAGAGGAACTAAAGAAGTGGGAAGACATTGGACAGGTTATCTGCCAAAAGATATATCCATCCATTCATCATGTGCCATGTTGATAAGCGTGGGCGGTCATGTTTTGGAATCTCACTCGATCACCAGAATCGTAGATCAGCTCCCTGTTACTGTCTCGACCATGCCATGTGGCCAGGCCATCCAGGTATTTACTTCTCGGTCATCCACTTTTTCTCTTCCCTTCGATCTCGCCAGTTGTCACCAAGTTCTCCAATTCCTTTCTTCTCATAACATGCCCCAAAAATTTTGACTGTCTAATGACTCTAATCAATTTACGATCTTCATTTGTTTCTCGAAGGACTTGTTCATTGGTTTTTCTGTCTGTCCATGGTATTCTTTGCATTTTCCTCAGAAACCACATTCCTACAGCCATCTGATGTTTTTCAGCTTGACCGCTCATTGTCCACATCTCACATCCATACAAAAGTACAGGTCAAGACCCATCTCTCAAATGATCGGATCAGGGAGATGCTGTGGAGAGAAACCTCGACACTCAAGATTATCAGTTCAGAGAGGATCATAGGGAACAGCAACACCCCCTCCACAGTCGTCATCAACATCACATCGGAGGACAGAGTTATCCCTCAAATCATTAGACGGGACAAGAAAGAGCAAGCACCAGAACACTACATACCTAGCGTGCTGCAGTGCTCTCAGTGCCAGAAGTTCTGGCACACTCGTGCCACTTGTCAAAGTGAGGAGGAGGTCTGCAGGTACTGCTCCGTCCCCCATCCATACAGTCAGTGCTCTCAAGCAAAGATCGACACGGACTTCAGGAGGCCTAACCCAAACAGAAAGTGCCCCAACTGCCTCGGCAATCACGCAAACCGCCTCGGTAACAAGTGTGCGACTCTGTCCAGACATGTAAAACCACGAGGATGAAACGACAGAAACCAAGAAGCTGATATACGCATCTCCATTTATGAAAGAAGAAGTACGAGATACACCATAAGGGCCCCGACTATAATGAAATCGATAAGTCGACGGTTGAACGGAGCCATTCTTCTCAAGAATTTGAATTTGAATTTGAAAATTTGTGAGTGAATGCTTTCGGGAGGTTAACTTTAATTACCCTATCCTTGAAAACATTTTTTATTCCTTGAAAAAGGAGTTAGTTAGTTAGTCGAGGTTCTAACTTCACCGCAACGGGTCATCCCCATTATGCTCCGTTGCTGTGTCAGTGAATATCACACAAAATGCTCCCCACTGTCCAATGTGAAAAGTGGAATAGGCAGGAGTCTCGGCAATTCAACAGCCCGCACAGGTACACTGTGCATAATGCCGCCACCAGACTGCCAACACAAAATTAATCCACGAAAACCACAGTTCATCGTCGATGGACTCGGCAGTCACCAGAAAGACCTCATTGATCCGGGTTTTCTCATATGGCTCGGTCTTTTACCGCAGGGCGATCCGCCGAAACTGTCGCATAAAGCACGAACTCAGCAGCTTCAGCGCCGACTCCCGGGAGTCTCCTGAAAAATGCACCCGTGAACCGAAAAGGCAAATCAGTCAATTCAGCAACGGCCAGTAGCCATTGTTCCGAACATGCAGGTCACTGTATAGGACAGATGTAAAAGCATTCCATGCGAATTCCACAGCTCACAGTGTCGCCCACGCACTCACTCAATAGCAGGGCGACGGAACCATGCACTACCAGTCCAACATGAGGAAAATGCGATATTAAACCGTAGCTGCAAGCATAAACACGCCACAGGCCTTAACGGTTCAATGTCTAACCGCCACGTTGGCGACCGGAAAAGGGAGAGTCTGGCATATGAGACTACGACCTCCAGCATGAGAATGAGGTGGAGGCAGTAACAGCGGCATTCCGGTGGCTAGAGGAGACTACTGCAACGCACGTTGTATTCATTACGGATTCAAAGAGTATGCTTAGTAAAGTGGAGAAAGGAATGTTTCATGTTTAATGGCTCTCGTCGCCTCAGAGGTCACAGATTGTGAGAATTGTATGGATATTTTGCCCTGGCCATGCGGGGGTACGGGGAATGAACAGGCTGATAGGCTAGCAAGGAATTCACCTCTTCGTGGTAGTTTGCCTATGGACAAGGGGGAGGTGGTCGAGTGCTTGTGGGACCAGGTGGAGAAGTCGGAGGAACAGATTGAGAACCCATATGTGGAAAGAATGAGATTGCGGGAGATCGGCAGGGGTTCTGGAAGAATCTAAAAACTGAGAGGGAAGACCAGGATAACGTTTAATCAGATAGCGGTGGGAACGATTAGTAGTATGACTCTTCGCTGGCTATTGAACGAGGGGACGGAGCACGTATGGGAATGTCCTGAGTGCAGTGATCTCGGTTCTAACCCAACTCAACTCAACTGTCAAAATATATCTACTTCCGTGATTGTCTTTGATCATTCCTTTAAGCTTACCGTATCTAACTGTGTGAGTTGTACGCCTGTGGGATCGACTCAATTAGTCTGGGGGATTTATGTGGGAAAGAAGACACCGTTACCAAAATATAACAATGACCTTTTGGTTTGTCTTAGATTTGTCAACGATTATTTTTATTACACACGGATATCTAAGTGTCCCAGTCTGCCTTTATAGATCTCACAAGAAGAATCTCAGCATAATTTGCACGAATCCATGGCACCGCCGAGCACAAAAATGTGCCTCGACCAAATTACACGTACTGTAAATTTTCTTTCGCACGTTAGTTTTCTAATATTAATATTTTGACTGGGCAGTGGCCTATTCGACTTGCTTTTTCATTTCCAGTTGCTGATGGATTTTTAACTTGTGCAATGTGCACACGTGGTTCTCTGAGTTATTCGACCGTGCGAATACGTTAGACGTTCGATCAAACACCAAATCATCAGAGGAACTATACCATGCGCTTCTTATATTTTAATCTCCGTAAGTCCACATGGTTAATTTTGCCGGGTCTGCTTCAGTTAGATGTGGGCAGAGGTACTCTATGACATCAATCTGTTCCCTGATCTCTGTGAAGTGTGTCGGATACACAGCCTTCTAGAACCATGGTGGGAAAATAAGTTCAGTGTGTAATGGCCTAAAACACGTGAAGGCTTAAAACTTCACATCCCAAAGGCAGCAGTCGGCTATAGGACTACCTTTCTCTAGAGCAGGGGTGGGCAAACTTTTTGTGCTTAGGGCCGCATTGACAAATGTAAAGCTATAGGCGGGCCGCATGTATGTATGTATGTATGTATGTATATATATATATATATATATATATATATATATATATATATATATATATATATATATATATATATATATATATATATATATATATATATATATATTGTATAAAATGTCCATTTTGCTTACAGCAACCTATCACAATAAGTAATTATTAATTATTTATAGGTTATTAAGCAGTATAAATAAATAATGATTGCAATGCTATTTTACTTATATACTTATACATTATATTTGATAATATGGACAAAAACTTTACTAATTTGTTAACAAGATTTTACAACATGTTATTATAACAAATATTCTTTATTATCTATCAATGGCTTTAATTTAGACACAAACCGACTACACTGTCACTATAATTGTTGATTTCTAATTAGATGTATGTAACTGCTTTCACTTTATGACAATATTCTTGAAATGTGGAGCAAGTTTACTTGTTGAAAATCGCATGACAGCATGCAAGTTGCAGTCCGACAATAAAGACCTACTCTTAGATTTGTTGATCTACAAGGAAGAGAATGTTTGTTCGCAAATGTATGTTGATCCAAACAATGATAAAAGTTTAGCTGCAAAGTTTTTCAAGTTGGGAAATGATTCTTGTGATAAAGATCCATAGAAATCCAGCAAACCATCTGACTTGAATTTCTCTTTCAGGTCATGATATGCTTCTAAGTCAAGCAGCTCCAACTGTATATCCTCTGTGACTGTATCAGCTTCTGCACTGAAAGGGGAACTGAGAATATTAAACTGTGGTTCTTGAAATCTTGGAATCTCCATCCAAATTCTTCAATCAGTGCATCTAATTGGGCTTTGTACTTTTCAGTCATTTCACCAGAAATTGTTTCTTGTTTCTGCAAAGGGAAGAGACGAAATCTTTTTCACTTGCTTGTCTCGAGTACAGTGAGGGTTTTGCCTGAAATGATTTTACATGTACATACAATTCATGTGCGAAAACACCATTGCCCTGAAGTTTGTCAATTCAGTTCATTTAACTTTTCCATAATTTCAATGGCAAACATAAAGTCTAACTTCCACTGTTTATTGACAAAATTAGTATTAAAGTCACATTCAATGCCCTTCGTCTCTAGGAACATCACTATTTCTTCTTTGAGTTCCCACACTCGCCTCAACACCTTGTCGAGACTCAGCCATCGAACACTGGTGTGGTACAGGACATCGGATTGTTCAGTTTCCAAATCGTCAAGTAATGCCTTGAACTGTATGTGATTAAGTCCTCTTGATCTGATGAGGTTGATGACACTGACAACTGGGTCAATAACATGCTTGATATTCAAAACAGTTTTTGACAGACTTTCTTGATGAATCACACAGTGAAGTGGTAATAATGTGTGGTCTGGATATTCTGCTTTAATCTTATCACTTATCAACTTTACCAGACCTACATTTTTTCAAGTCAAAGCACGAGCTCCGTCAGTTGTAACACTTGCCATCTTTTTCCGAACTAACCCAGTTCTTTCAATACAGTTAGTAAAAGCACTGAATATATCATGGCCTGTGGTTGTGTCTTTGAGTGACTCAACACTCAATAACTCTTCAGTGAGTTTGAAAGAAGTGTTTATTCCACGTATAAATATCAATAATTGGGCAGTATCATGTACATCGGTACTCTCATCCAATGCAAGAGACTACCACAAAAATTGTTTACTTGCATCTTGAAGTTTATGCATAACATTGTCACTTATCTTATCAACACGTCTGACCACAGTTCTCATGGATAAAGTAATGTTGTCAGATCTCTTTTTGTTTTGTTCTGGACACATAATGTTTGCTGCATCTAGCAAACATTCCTTGATGACCTCGCCATCAGAAAATGGCTTGTTCTGTTTTACAATTCTGTGTGACAGCACAAGACTAACTTCAGTTGCAGCATCTTGAATTCAAGACTGTTTAGTGAAAACAGTTTGCGGTTTCTCCAAAATTTTTCACCAACTCAAGTCATTTCCTTTCCCTCCCTTCGGTTGTTAAATTATATCCGAAATCGGAATATTTTGTTTGAAAATGTACTCCTTGAAGACAGCCACTGACTCACGACACAGCAAGCAAACTGATTTGCTACCAACTTTTATAAAACAGTACTTAGTTGTCCATTCATAATTAAAAACACGGCATTCATCTTCAATCTTACGTTTGTTATTGACACTCATTTTTTAAATAAAATTCGAACAGTTAGAACTGTACAAAACTTTAAAACGGAAATGAAACAAAACCTACTTCCAGCTGTGTGTGAAAATAAAATATTCGGAAAACAAGTAGTAAACTCAGAATAAATTTCAGAAATATATCAAGACTACTACAACAAATACATTAATTTGAACATTGTAAATGTGGAAATAATTTAAAACAGCAAAATACTTTTAAATTTAATATTTTCTTGCAAAATAAATTATTTTATTCACCGGAGAAATATCTGTTTATCATAAAATCATCCTTATTAAATTTTTCATGTCGATAAATATTTCTCTATATAAAAATCGATAAATTCGCATTTTAGCATAACATGGTTCCAAATGTTGCTGTATGTAGCCAGGGGGTGAGCGCCCAACCTTGCATAAATACCCCAACGGCTCGTGCATTCATCACCTATGCAGCAGAAGTCCAACTTCTGGCCTTCTCGTGGCGGAACTGTTTTAACTAACAGGAGAAGGGGCGGCGGCGACTCACTGGCTCAGAGAAATATACAGAACGCTCTAGATGTGTATGCTCGTACGTGCATGCGCAGACATGTGTGCACGTGCCTACACACCTAAACTCGAGTAAGACCACAGTCTGTTCTAGCAAAGGAAAGGTGCTGAATAAAGAGGCAACCAGCCAGGAGGCGCACCACAGAAATCAGGATGCCACCAATCACGCGCAATGAAATATGTCGACTACGGCTAAATGTTACGATGCTCGCCCTACTTTGGACCCCCAGGCAGGTGCAGTGCCGGGCCATATGCCTCGAAAGAGTCCAACCACAACTACTGGAGGTCCTTCTCAGATGTCCTGTGGAGCCAGGGGACCTGAGAATAGAGCGTCTGGCCATACCAAACAAAGATTAAAACTAATGCACTGGAATGCGGAGGGATTCAGCAACAAAACAATAGAACTAGAAAACATCTTGGACCTAGAAAAGGTAAGCGTATGTTGCTTGCAAGAAACTCACTTCAACGAAAACGAAATGATGTTTTGGAAATTGCCAGTATTAAGGACACTACTTTCTGAACTTAGCAGCCAGCATAAGGTCACCATACAGTGGATACCATCCGACTGTGGAGTACCCGGAAACGACAGAACAGATCGATTGGCTAAGGAAGGAGCAAAAGAAGAACAGCCTGATGTGCCCGTTACCACCACAAGAAAAGAATGATAAAATCAGTCAGAAAGCCACCAAAACCTGCTCAAGACGACTACCACGTTATTGGCAGACCAGAACAAGTCATTATTCTGCTCCTCAGAACAGGACTCAATAGATTACGCAACCACATGTATACAAGATTCAAGATTGGTGAATCAGCCATGTGCACGTGTGGATTATCGTCGGAGACAGCAGAGCACATACTCAAAGACTGCCCAAATTAAAACATGTCTAGGCTAACCTTCTGGCCAAGAGAGACGACAGCTCAAGATAAACTCTATGGACTGCTGAGTGAACTAAAAAAGACAGTTAAATTCACACAAGAGGCAACATTGCAGTTATAGAATTTAAGGCGAACGAAAGAAGAAGAAGAAGAAGAAGAAGCATTACATTACGAAGGCCAAGGACTGTTTACAAAAATTGATAATTAGAAAGAAATCTTATCAAAAATGTTGAAACAATCATAACGTTACATGAAATTCTTTAAAATTCAACAAAATAACTTAAAAACGAAGTAAAAATTATTATTCCTAAATGCCCTCACGGGCCGCATAAAATCAGGTGGCGGGCCGCATGCGGTCCGCGGGCCGTAGTTTGCCCACCCCTGCTCTAGAGTATGTGGCTATGTATACCACCCGGACAAAATGTAGTAAACAAAATTATAAATCAACCCAGACACGGAATATGTACTATATATATATAGAAGCATGTTGATGAAGACAGTTGACAGCCGTGGTGTCGACAGTTCCCCACCAGATATCACAATCTGACATGGTGTCCCAACGACCTAGATTATAGGAGAAGGTATGGATGATGCATAAACAGGTGATATTACTGCCTCCAGCGCCCTCTGCAGCATTTATTGACTAAGCATGACGAAGCTGAAACAGTAGTCTTCAAAGATCAGCTGCAAGGGAAACCTTTTCTGCAGCTTTAATGTGTCTAGCCTGTTTAGAATAGTGATTCTCAATTACGCGGCTAGACAACGTAGAATATGTTGCTCAACATTTTAGATTAGTGATTCTCACACTGTGATGCTCGAAAAATGTTAGAACAGTGATCCTCAAACTGTGTAGCTCGACAAATAAGAGTAGTGATTCCCACTCTGTGTGACTCGACAGTTTATAATTGTCGGTGATTCTCAAATTGTGGGGCTCGATAGATTAGAATTACGATTCTCAAGCTGTGCGGCTCGATAGTATAGAATGCTGATTCTTAAGCTGTGTGGCCCGATAGCTTAGAATCGTGGTTGTCAAACGGCGTGGTTCATCAGTTTAGAATAGTGATTCTTCAACCATGTGACTCAACAGTGTAGAATAGTTATTTTGAAACTGTGAGGTGCGACAGACTCGTGTGACTTGGCTCTTAGTACATTAACCGCCATTTGAAGTGTCTCAAACTTAACTAGCCGTGGCTATAGAAGTTGAAACTCTAAATGTATAAATTAAGTAACAACTATGTCTTGTATTTCAGTTTAGTAGATCTAAATGTCACCTCTGGTAGTGTGTGTGTTGGCATATGGTGGTGTTCCCGTTATAAGCCGATCTAAAGCAATGAGCTTCACATTATTCTTGTCTATCAAGACCCAACATTTCCGCCAAAGAGTGAGCCTGTGAGCAGGTGATGTGTGAAGAAGCACACCAAGCGTTATACGAGGTCACAAGTCGCCTAATTTATGGGGGAAAAAAGAAATGATAGGCATTTACAAAATGTATATGTTAAACAATATATTTAAACGTTGCATCGAGTTATTAAAAAAAAAACACTCTGCCATATGCTAACATAGAATGAGAAAATCACTAGTGCGAAGCTTATGGAAATAACCAGGCATATTCCAACAAATCAAGAGGTGAATATAAATCTCTGGCCCTGGACAGGACTCACATTGAAAACCTGACAATGTTAGTGCTAAACCAGTAGTTCTCTGGCCCTGGACAAGACTCACATTGAAAACCTGACAATGATAGTGCTAGACCAGTGGTTCTCTGGCCCTGGACAGGACTCACATTGAAAACCTGACAATGGTAGTGCTAGACCAGTGGTTCTCTACCTTTTTTTAGCCCATGCACCCCTTCACCATATGTTCAGAATGTAATTCCCCCCTTTCGTGTTCCCTCCCTATAAACCCCCCCCCCCCCCCGCCCCTACACAGTATAGGTAAAAATGGAAGCTAAATTTAATAACACATACTAGAACACGTCTAGACGTCCACATAACATGTGATTTGCGGGTCTACTTACGTTATAAAACGAATTTCAGAAGATTGATTGACTGATTGATTGATTTAGGAACCGACATCACAGCATTCCGTGCATTCCCATAAGCGCTCCGTCCCCATCCTCAGCAGCCAGCGAAGAGTTCCAGCACCAATAGTTATAGCAGCAATCCGATTATATGTCCGTCTCGCCACTCCTCTGAGCGTCGAGTGATGGCCAGATCCCCCCGTCACTCCTCGCTGCCTCATTCTTGCCAGACTATGGTGATCCATTTGCTCCTCCGAGGTGTACGAATTTCAGAAGGGCGAAAAGTTCTTAACCATAAAGTATGGAAGGGAAAACAATATCAAGTAAATCAAGTAATCGGTTGTTATATTAACGCGATCTTGAAATAATATTAATCTCCCCCCCCCCCCGCCACCGGAAACCCTAAATTTCCCTCCTCCCCGGGGGAGAGAGGGGATTCCCCACCGGTTGAGAACCACTGAGCTAGACAGTCATTTTGTTTTACTAGAGGGAGACCGGGGTCTATTATTGTTTTATTTTGTTTTAAAGCCATGTGTCCCAATGACACTGGGTTGCAGTCTATCGATAATGAAATGTCAAAAACAGCGGGAACGACATTGCCATACTAGGCCTAATCTCGGTCAGTATGATCAGTCTCTCACCAGATGTGGGGTTTCAGAACCGGTATTGCACACCCCGCTAGTCTCTGAACTTGGAGAGGGGAAGCAGAGCGCTGCAACGTATTTCTCATGGGGATAGTACTTTAGTACAGGGTTGGAAGAATATGTTCTACATCAGTCTTAACAACATATTTCCCATGGAGATGGTACTTTAGTACAGGGTTGGAAGAATATGTTCTACATCAGTCTTAACAACATATTTCCCATGGAGATGGTACTTTAGTACAGGGTTGTTTAGATTGTTTAGACGTAGACTTAAAAGTAAGTCTTACAGAAGCTTCACAACTAACATCCCAAACAATCCAAAAGGGATAAGTAGGGCACCACCGCCTGACAGAAACAAACATTTTAGTATTCTTATCCTTTGCAGGAGTCACAACCCTCCCCCCCTCCCCCACAGCACCTACTGGCTATTTGTGATTTACTAGGACATTTTACTTTCAGTATTTTGCCATTACTTTCTGAAAGAGACGTCAGTCAAAGTTTAAGTCCAGTTGACCGGCGTGTCGAATGAACACTGTATCTCGCCAGCAATGCACAGAAAGTTAAGCGCTTAGTCGTTAAATTTATCGGGTCCTCCGACCTCAATTCGAGAATAAGAAGGTATAATAATGCAACACAGATTTGTTTGGAAGACCTGAGATGTGGAACCTTTTTGTCGTCGTGTCATTGATTCTCTCAAGCCACCATTCGCGCGTTCATTTTAATAAGTGTGTTTATTATTTCCCCGGCATCCTGCTTATGTCGATCCTGTTTCAGTCTCATTATTCTATTCACACTACCCGCGAGTCAACCTCGAACATATACAGATTAGAAATAGTGGGCGAGAAATTATTTGTATTTCCTTCAGATTATTTCCAATTGTACACATTTTGAACTGTGTTAAATGCCCCATTTTTCCTTTGGTGTTTCTGTCACTCGATGAAGATTATAATTCCGAAACGCGCTGTTATTATTATTATTATTATTATTTTTTTTTTAAACCATACTGTGTTTCCCCCCTTAAATCTATCAGCGTTCATTACTACGGTACCTCTTTGCCACCGATTATATTTATTGCCTAATCGATTAGATTAATACACACAACCAATGGCATCGCGTTTTGGACATATATCTCACCGGTCCGTAAGTCAACAAAGTTGCCAAAGCAAACACTGCACCAGACTTTGCGCCGTCATCTCAATTCCCTGGCTCTGTCTATTACAAACTTTTGTGACGCTGGGAGCAACTTTTGGGAAGACAATATAATATAGGGTTGGAGATGAAATGACATCAATGTTAGGAAAAACAAGCATATCGTCAACTTCATCATCATAATCATCATCGTCATCATTATACTCATCATCATCATTATCGTCACCATTG
>OY992877.1:151292246-151344746 GCA_963921405.1 Cepaea hortensis | reverse complement strand
CACATTGACTTACCAACTCTTCTTGGGAAACAGGCTCACAGACTAAACTAATCTTAAACATTATTGGTTTTACCTTCATTCTTTTTGACAATGGCTCCAACATCACATGTCAACACCAAGATTTCAGGTCCTAGATTTGGTTGTGTTTCCAAATACACTGGCTGCTGGTTTTTTGTCCTTTTTTTCTCTCGACTAAATAATTATTCATCTAGCGTGTGTAGAAATTTTAGAGGCTACTTCTTCTTCTTTCGTTCGCTTGAAATATGTCTATAACTGCAATGCTGTCTCTCGTATGAATTGAACTGTCTTTTTCAGTTCACACAGTGGTCCATAGAGTTTATCTTCCACTGTCGTCTCTCTAGACCAGAAGGTTTGCCTAGATATGTTATATTTTGGGCAGTCTTGGAGTATGTGCTCTACTGTCTGCGACGCCAATCCACATGTGCACATGGCTGTTTCACCAATCTTGAATTTTGTATACATGTGGTTGCGTAATCTATTGTGCCCTGTTCTGAGGCGCAGAATAATGACTTGTTCTGGTCTATCCATAACGTGGTTGTCATCTTGAACAGGTTTTGGTGGCTTTCTGACTGATTTGATCATTTTTTTCTTTTGGTGGTATGTAACGGGCACATCAGGCTGTACTTCTTTGGCTCCTTCCTTAGCCAAAATTGATCAGCTCTGTCGTTTCCGGGTACTCCACAGTGGGATGGTATCCACTGTATGGTGACCTTATGCTGACTGCTAAGTTCAAAAAGTAGTGTCCTTAGTACTGGCAATTTCCCAGACAAGAGCGCCTCGAGTGCTGATTTTGCATCTGTCAATAGCACCACAGGTTGTGTACCATTGTTGGTATTTAGTAATTTCTCTGTTGCTATCTTGATTGCCTCAATTTCAGCATCGTAGTTATGGCAGTACTTTCCTGTCGGTACTCTAGCTGTGTCCCTGGTATTATTTGGGTATTCTATGTACACTCCCGCTCCTCCATTTCGAACAGCATTGTGTGCTGACCCATCTGTGTAGACTCGGATCCAGAGGTCCTGTGTGTGACGGCGGACATTCATTGGTTGATTAGGTGGTGGTAGAATCCTCTGGAACGCTGAGTTATATCTGTTAATTCCAGTGAATTGAACTTCAGATTGTCTGAGGCTTGTTTGTATACTACAACTATTGGAGTAAGGTTGGTGTAGAGAATTGTATGCCGAAATATTACAACTATTGGAGTAAGGTTGATGTAGAGAATTGTATGCAGAAATATTACAACTATTGGAGTAAGGTTGGTTTAGAGAATTGTATGTTGAAATATTACAACTATTGGAGTAAGGTTGGTATATAGAATTGTATGCTGAAATATTACAACTATTGGAGTAAGTTTGGTGTAGAGAATTGTATGCTGAAATATTACAACTATTGGAGTAAGGTTGGTATAGAGAATTGTATGCTGAAATATTACAACTATTGGAGTAAGGTTGGTATAGAGAATTGTATGCCGAACTCTTACCAACGTACCATCATCCACGGGGACTACTGCAGAGCCCTTCTTCCCCTTCCAACTTTAGAAACTAGTTGATGCTAAAATAGTACTGGACCTTTACTTGTATGGAGAGGCATATTCAGATGTAACCAGGTATCTGACATAACATTTGAAGAGCTCGTAAAGAGAACTAAGCAAATTCCAGGGGACCAAGGAGTGTGGATAAGACGCAGGCGCTTGAGAGGACACATACTGAGTAAACTTGAGGATATTATAACTAAGCACTCCCTTCTCATGAATCCTCAAGGCGAAGGGAATAGTGGCAGACCTAATAAAAAACACAGGAGAGAGAATTAAAGACAGAGATTGCTAAACTGGGAGTGTATGGACAGAGCTGCAGGAGATGACACAAGATAGGACGCCTGGGCGTGAGTTAGTGGCAGGTCTATACCCCAGTGGAGAATACATGGAGAAATAAGAAAGCCATGATTCAGTACAGCATATATGGACAGGCTGGGATTAGGTTTAGATTGGTAATATTCCCTCCTCGGGATTTAGACATTTCACGGATAACACTCCAACCCAACGTCTATAGTGAGCAGGTGTAAACGAGTACTGGAGAACTGAATGATCTGTAACCCTGAATTGCAGCAAAATTGCCAACGCTATACACTTATATAAGCGGGTTTTGAAGTAATTTAAAACTTACTAGACACTCATTACAACAGACGACAGATTTACTGTTTGTCGTCAAGCCTTCTGAGTCCTGGAAATTGCTAGCATGTATCCATGTGAGATTTGAGGAGAAACTTTAAACCCAACCCGATACCAAAGGATACTATATCCACAAGGGCTGTACTGAAAAGCTCTCAGTTCTCTCTCGAAGCCCAGGAACTAGCAAGAGCTTCCAAGACTGGTACTGGAATTTCACATCTCCAGAAAAGCATACTCGGATGCAGCCAGGTCATTAATAAGCAAATCCCCAGTGACATATCACAGGCACAAGACCGAACACCTCTCCCTATCTTTCCTTTCCCATATATACACATAAAGTAGCACAGAAAATGAGTCTTGTTATTATTAATATCATCATACTTAGGTGCGCACATAATTGCTCTTTAACACTCGTCCACTATTGCCAACCCTTTATTGGCACCCACTCAGGCAATTTACAATATCCACCGGGGCACTCCTTTGTTTTTCACTCTGGTACTACTATCACATCTCCATCGTTTCCAGTTTCCCGCCTTAATTTCCTCCCCTATTTCATGTACCACTTCCACTCCTTTAGCTGTGATCTTAACCGAACCGTTACCATCCCCTACCCCGGTCCCTATGACACCACAGACTCCCACAGCTGTCTTTATAACAGTATCCAGGTGACATTCATGTTAGCATCAGGGCCTGAGATTCTCACATAAGTAGCAACATATATTTTTTTAAAGTTTTATTTTCTCATCATTGTTCTCTCTCTCTCTCTCTCTCTCTCTCTCTCTCTCTCTCTCTCTCTCTCTCTCTCTCTCTCTCTCTCTCTCTCTCTCTCTTTTATTTTTAACATTTTCATTCTTCTCATCCCCCTTTTATGTCTTAATGTAGTCACTGGAGGGTCTTCTCCGTGCTTGTATGTTGTGCTTTTGTATGTATTTGTTTGCTGATGAAGATTAGTTGCCGTAACGTTCTGTGTTTTTCGTAATTGTGTTCTGTAAAGCTGCATTATTTTGTGTTATTTTATATTGTTTACATTATTAAGCACACCACGGTTGGACTGGCCGAAATTCTGGTTAAGTGTATTGTATTTCCTTCACAGGATTGAGGTATTTTAATGTTCACAGACTCTCCGCCCTGTGCCCAGAGAACGTGTCAACACGCAGGTATGTAGATATGGGGGTCTAGGCTGTTTACATGAACGTTTGTTGCAAATGTGACAATGAACGATGGGGTCACCACCATCTCGCAGGTCACTTATCACGTTACTTAAAGCTTGGCCTGCTGCATTGTTGTGGGAAAGGGAGGGGTGGGGGGGGGGAATCGCAAGAACTGCATTCAGGCAAAGCTAGAAAACACGAGCGACAGGGGCGTAGAACAGAGCGGAATAGTGAAATGAAGTGGAGAAACATTAGAGAGAAGGCACAGGAGACGTAAACTGTGTTCATTGTGATCATATTATTTCACGTTGGAAAGATGGATTTTATTGTTGTTATTACAGCGTGTTGATCATACCCTAAGGTATCACAGGTATGCCTGAGTGGGTGCCAATAAAGGGTTGGCAATAGTGGACGAATGTTAAAGAGCAATTATGTGCGGCAAAACCGAACCTCATGTATATTTTACCCTAGTAGTATTATTTTGTATAGTGATAGATTGTCTCACACCCCTCCTCCCCCCTCCTCCCCAATATAATTATGTATATGGACAGATGGTTGATGACGACACAGCAACTGTGACAAGACCACATTGACGAGGGTGAATGTTATTTTTTTCAAACTGGAACATTCTTCTATAGAACGTTCCACATTGGTACATTCCTCTTTGGAACATCTTCACTGAACATTGGTCGCTTGAATTATCTTCACTCTAACATTCTTCACTGGAACATTCCTCACTTGAACATTCCTCATATGAACGCTCTTCACTGGAACATTCCTCACTTGAACATTCCTCATATGAACAGTCTTCACTGGAACATTCTTCATTGGAACATTCTTCACTTGAACATTCCTCACTCGAACATTTCTTACTTGAATATTCCTCACTTTAACATTCTTCACTTTAAATTTCATCAGAGGAACATTCCTCACATGAACATCCCTCACTGAACATTCCCAACTGGAACATTCCTCACTTGAAAATTCCTCATTGGAATATTCCTCATTGGAGCTTTTTTTCACTTGAACAATCTTTGCTGGGACATTCTTCCCGCGATCAACCTTCATTGTTAAAGTCAATTAGACACATATAGATCTGCTGATAGGCTCGCCAGATCTTGTTTGTGTTCGATTCCAATGACAATGTCTACGCGTAGGTGTCCTCTTAGACAACCATGCCACCCCATTCTGTGATTACGGGTGTTTTGTCATTTCAGATCTTCACGGTTTGGGAGAGATTATCCACATCTTAGTGTTGTATTCATGGCATTTACAGATTTCCAATATCTAGCTGCACTGCTGCCGAGCGATGGAAATGTGATGCCAGAAGTTACAAGAACAAATATGGCTCTGTAAAAACTAAAGCTATTACAACTTTAACGAACTGGAAAGATAGAACACACAAAATCAGATTACAAAGCGTAAATTTCCTGCAGACGTACATTTCCTGCAGAAACATAGGAATGTGAAACTTGGATATTAAACAAATCAGCTGAAAACGCACATGCGTCTTTGAATACAAGTGTTGCAGAACGAAAAAAAGAAAACAATATCTAATCAATAAGAGCTCAATAAGGAAGAATAAAACATTTTGGGGTATGTAAAAAGGCATAAATGTCCCAAATAGTTAATTCTGGAGTGAGGCGTACCAGAGAAGCGGAGAAGCAGAGGACAACAACGTTGATGGATTCAGGATGTGATAGATAGTCTAAACATGACAGCAACAGAGACAGGACATCTGGCTTATGACAGAGAGACATTATGACTGTGATGGGGAAAAAGACTGTGATGTGGGAACAGTTCTGAAAGACTAAAGGGGGAAAGTTCTGAAAGACTGATGGGGGAAAGTTCTGAAAGGCTGTGATGGGGGGCAGTTCTGAAAGGCTGTGATGGGGGAAAGTTCTGAAAGACTGTGATGAGGGAACAGTTCTGAAAGACTGTGATGAGGGAACAGTTCTGAAAGACTGTGATGTGGGAACAGTTCTGAAAGACTGAAGGGGGAAAGTTCTGAAAGACTGATGGGGGAAAGTTCTGAAAGGCTGTGATGGGGGAAAGTTCTGAAAGGCTGTCATGGGGGAAAGTTCTGACATACTGTGATGGGTGAACAGTTATGAAAGGCTGTGATGGGGGAAAGTTCTGAAAGGCTGTGATGGGGGAGGTTCTGAAAGACTGTGATGTGGGAACCGTTCTGAAAGACTGATGAGGGAAAGTTCAGAAAGACTGTAATAGGGGAAAAGTTCTAAAGACTGTGATGGGGGAACAGTTCTGGAAGACTGTGATGGGAGAACAGTTCTGAAGACTGTGATGGGGGAACATTTCTGAAATACTGTGATGGGGAAACAGCTCTGAAAAACTGTGATGGGGGAAAGTTCTGAAAGACTGATGGGGGAACAGTTCTGAAAGGCTGTGATGGGGGAAAGTTCTGAAAGACTGATGGGCGAAAGTTCTGAAAGACTGTGATGGGTGAACAGTTATGAAAGGCTGTGATGGGGGAAAGTTCTGAAAGGCAGTGATGGGGGAGGTTCTGAAAGACTGATGGAGGAAAGTTCTAAAAGACTGTCATGGGGGGAAAATTATGAAAGACTGTGATGGGGGTACCGTTCTGAAAGACTGATAGGTGGAATGTTCTGAAAGACTGTGATGGGGGGGGGGGGGGGAGTTCTGCACAGGACAGGTGATCGGATGGTTGGGATTCACAGTATGTACGTATTGGAAACTCTGTAGCCTAGTGGTCCGTGCTCTTATTCAGATAATGGTCGGATTTCAATCTCCAGCATCGATTGTATTCATTTTTTCGACCAGTTGGGCTTTAAGATCGGCCCAGCCTCATGAAAATAAACACCCAGTGGTTTGCATACTTTGCTAGGTAATATATACCAGGGAAAAGATGGCGAGGAAGGGAATTTGCCACCTCAAGGGGCCTAAAATATATCAACGCAAAACACTTAAAACCCGTTTACCACATAACACCTTTACCTTATTCAAGTAACATAATATGTTTCCGCTTTATAGAGCAGTAACTTATTTTTTTAACAGAAAGAAAATTCATGCGACAACAAGAAGATGAATAAAAAATAATAAATGTGCAACTAATTGTCTCTTAATTTTATTTACTAAGTTTCTATTACAGTAGATAACCGGCTCTGTGACTAATAGGTTACGGACGCAGTTCGTGAATCTGCATACCGCGTTCGAAACACAACTTCGGGTAATTTAGCAGCACACCGACTTGTGTTGGGTATGTTATAAAATGGTATGCGTACCGGTCGTTCAGAAATCAATGACAAACTACTGAACGTAAACTTGCCTAGAGATCACAAACAGCCAACAAATGCGGGGGTTGACTGCGTCGTCTTGTCAAGGATTTATTACACTACAATAGAAAAAAATGTCCTCATGTCATAACTCTGTAAGTGTTCTATAATCTTAACATTCCCTTTAGAAACTGTAATGCCTGGAGGAGACACACCGCCTAATTGATCGGACCTCATGCCTTCTCGGAAATTGGCGAATAACTAGTAGTAGGAATATCCGTATGCTCTTTTGGGCACATTCAATAATCCCCAGCAGTTGGAAGTCCAAAGCAGTCGGTTGAAGAGTTAGTTAGTTAGTTAGTCGACAGATCATCATCATTGTACCATTCAGTCCATACGGCTAAAGAGTTAGTCGACAGATCTTCCTCATTGTACCATTCAGTCCCTACGGCTAAAGAGTTAGTTAGTCATCAGATCATCACCATTGTAAAATTCAGTCCCTACGGCTGAAGAGTTAGTCAACAGATCATCCCCGTTGTACCATTCAGTCCCTACGGTTGAAGAGTTCGTTAGTCAACAGATTATATCCATTGTACCATTCAGTCCCTACGGCTGAAGAATTAGTCAACAGATCATCCCCATTGTACCATTCAGTCCCTACGGCTAAAGAGTTAGTTAGTCAACAGATCATCCCCGTTGTACCATTCAGTCCCTACGGCTAAAGAGTTAGTTAGTCATCAGATCATCCCCGTTGTACCATTCAGTCCCTACGGCTAAAGAGTTAGTTAGTCATCAGATCATCCCCATTGTACCATTCAGTCTCTACGGTTGAAGAGTTAGTTAGTCATCAGATCATCTCCATTGTACCATTCAGTCTCTACGGCTAAAGAGTTAGTTAGTCATCAGATCATCTCCATTGTACCATTCAGTCTCTACGGCTAAAGAGTTAGTTAGTCATCAGATCATCCCCATTGTACCATTCAGTCCCGACGGCTGAAGAGTTAGTTAGTCAACAGATCATCCCCGTTGTACCATTCAGTCCCTACGGCTAAAGAGTTAGTTAGTCATCAGATCATCTCCATTGTACCATTCAGTCTCTACGGCTAAAGAGTATGTTAGTCAACAGATCATCTCCATTGTACCATTCAGTCCCGACGGCTGAAGAGTTAGTTAGTCAACAGATCATCCCCGTTGTACCATTCAGTCTCTACGGCTGAAGAGTTAGTTAGTCAACAGATCATCCCCATTGTACCATTCAGTCCCTACGGCTAAAGAGTTAGTTAGTCATCAGATCATCCCCATTGTACCATTCAGTCCCTACGGCTGAAGAGTTAATTAGTCAACAGATCATCTCCATTGTACCATTCAGTCCCGACGGCTGAAGAGTTTGTTAGTCAACAGATCATCCCCATTGTACCATTCAGTCCCTACGGCTAAAGAGTTAGTTAGTCATCAGATCATCCCCATTGTACCATTCAGTCCCTACGGCTGAAGAGTTAATTAGTCAACAGATCATCTCCATTGTACCATTCAGTCCCGACGGCTGAAGAGTTTGTTAGTCAACAGATCATTCCCATTGTACCATTCAGTCCCTACGGATGAAGAGGCTGCTGTCCACGACACATTCCAGAAATAGGCAACTTATCCACAAAATAACCGGTACTGTGGCGAAGAGGTTATGAACGCATCTCGAATGCCGCATATATCGTTCGAAACACAGCTACGGAATACTTGGAAACAGATCAACTTGCGATGGTTTTCATACAAAATGAGTGCTGGTCGTTCAGGAAACAATGGCTCACTACTGAACGTAAACTTGCCAAGAAATCACGAACCGCCAAAAATGCTGGGGTTGACTGCGACGCCCTGTAAAGGATGTGCAGATAACTGTTTAACCCACAAGATAATATTATAGGACGTGTGATTCTGTAAAATACACAAGTGTAAATCATCACCAGAGATATGAAATTCGTGCACTGTGGTGTGTTTTTCATCGTGCAGAAAATGGGGCACTTATGTGCAATGAAAGTGATCCTTCTCAACTCACAAATTACAAATCTAATGTTAAGTTATGTATTCGTGACAAGAACTGGCTCTATTTGAGAAATAAATATATAGATATTGATCGACACTCAAAGAAGCAGAGAAAAGATATAGAGATTAGAGGATACGCTATACAATATAACCACCGGAAGCTTCAGTTGCAATTACATATATTATGTATTGTAACTGTGTTTGATTTTCAGCGAGTAAAACCGTATCGTTAGCATAACGTAGGTTGTTTACATTATGCCCACTATGGGGTTATAAATATAATAATGGGTTATATAACTAGGGGTATCCCGGATGGGATATGTTATTATCCTCAATCAGCCTTTTGAAGGAAACCTAGAAATGGCTCCGAACCCCCAAGTGAGGACTATGACATAACGTTTTAGTTCCTACACTAAATTTATAAAGAAAGGGCCTCCTTTAAAAGGTGAGGTGATCATAGAAATTTACCACATAACAAGAGGAAAAAACTCACTCCATAAAGAAAATGTGTCTATGTGTGTTTATCCACCCTCATCTGATCACAACTTCAGGTTTAAACATTCATTCATTCATTCATTCATTCATTCATTCATTCATTCATTCATTCATTCATTCAGTAGCATGTCTTTTGCAGAACCTCGCTCCCATAACAACCTCCCTGAAAACTTCTTAACACAACATTATGTTTGAACGAATGGTGGGTATCAGGAAGATCTATGTTATGAATTGTGATATCATAAAACCAACCAAATAGTACAGACACATTGATAACAAAATCAGTGGAAAAAAATAAGCGATTTCCCAAAACTAACCAACAAATTTCTAAACTATTAACCAGATAAATCTGGTCTCTCATTAACAATATCAACCTTGCTGACCAACTTCGACGCTCGTCGAATTTCCGGCTATATGCCTTGCTGACCAACTTCGACGGTCGAAGAATTAACGACATGCGGATTTCAAACAAACAGCCTTACCGATAGCCACCGAATCAGGCGTCATCCAGTTGTTTCCCTTATTTCAAAATGGCTGCTCCCATGGTTAAAAGTGTTTGCAGCCGTAACTAGCGTTTTTTTTTTTTTTTTTTAAATTTCGTTAATTTGGGTCCCAAGTGAATATTCAGCATTTTCACCATGCCTGAGGATGAACACCAGGCTCGTAGTATAGAGGATTCTGACTCTGCCAGCGAAATTGAAGCTGAAAATGATGTTTCCTAGCTAAGTAGAGATACAGAAGTGAATATTAGTGTAAATGAAAGTAGCGTTTAACAATGTTGAAGTTGATGATGGGGGTGATGAAGATACCTCAGAAGAAAGAAGTGGACGTGGCAACAAGAGACCAGAACATTTCTACAGCTGAAAATTCTGTTTGGAAATAGAGAAAGGCTCTATAAAACGAACTTATTGGACTTGGCAAACTTCTTCCATACAAAGAACAACAGGGTGTCACGTCAGACACAACTGGGTTTATGCCCATTGATTTTTTCAAGATTTGTTTCCCTGACACTGCTATAGATCTGATCATGTGTGAAGTCAACATGTATGGTGAAAATCACCTCTCTCAGTACACAGGAACTGTCTACTGTTCTTTCCAATGAAGCTATGGACAAGACAGGAAAAGGGGAATTCATGAGGGCAGAATAATAAACAAGCCAGTGCTTGCAGAAAAATACAACAACAGTATGGCCGGTGAGTGTGAGACCCAAATAGATCCTATAAATGGTACCTGCCATAATATAATTTTTTTTAGTTGAAACTGCTCTGGTCATGGGCATGTAAGCTACAACACTGCCAACTCTACAAATAAGATCACTGTATAGAGGTTTAGGCAGGATGTCAGTCTTGCTCTTATTGGACCTGCTGTTCTTCGGCGCAATGCAACACCTTCAAGACCACAAGTCATGACATCACGACTTGCTGACGCTATTTTATTGACAAATATGAAAAGCCAAGGTACAAACCAGACTGTAAAGTGTGTAAGGCTGCAGGTAAAAGAAGCCAGACTTGCATGTACTGCCCAGATTGCAATACACCTCTATGCCTGACACCATGTTTCAAGTTATACCACACGTTTGAGGATTATCAACGTTCCAGACAAAGACTCTTGCAGAGGTCTACAGCTACAACTTCAACCCCAATTAATGAAGGGGGCAGCTCAGACTTCAACTAGAGGTAAGAATTTACAAATACTTCTTCTTCTGCGTTCATCTTTTTTCTTTTCTTGGACGTGATTGCGTTGTGCCTGTTTACAGCAGAGCTGTGTTCTTGCGCCGTTAGGCCGACACATCCGACTTCTGGGGCATTTGTTGACCGGGTTAACCTTCCCGGGGGAATTTACAAATACTAATTACTCATATCACAGACACAACACAGTGTAGAAATGAACAATTTTTATTTTTCACTTTCCAAGATGCCCGCCATGATCATGTGACAAATTTGCATAAAACATTTTTTTTATGTGTAACAACCATTCATAACAGTGCTCTGAAAATTTCAACACCCTACGTTCGTTTTTAAATATTTAGTGAATTTAATTTAAAAACCAGTAATTTTTTTAAAAATCCGCAAACATCCTTGGTAATGGGAGACAATAATGCTCCGGATTGTTGGTCAACAAAGTGTTCCGTTAAATTCATATTGAGCTGATTTTATTCATTGCCAACCATTTCCCTAACATTTTATAGCTTATACTTTGAAAACATTCACTAAAAAATATGAAAAGATGATGGTGTTAAAACATCATCTAATTTTTCTATACATAGCCATACAAATTCAAGATGGCCGCCATGATCATGTGACAAATTTGCATAAAACATATATTTATACGTAACAAACATTCATAACAGGGCTCTGAAAATTTCAACACCCTACGTTCGATTTTAAATTTTTAGTGAATTTAATTTAAAAACCAGTCATATTTTTAAAAACCCGCAAACACCCTTGGTAATGGGAGACAGTAATGCTCCGGATTGCTGGTCAGCAAAGTGTTTTAAGGTTCTACAATCTTCTTCTTCTACATTAATTTACAACCACTGATGGACTGGGTTGTATCAGTTATCAGTTGGGGTATCTTCATTGCACTCCGGACATGTCCATATGTGCTCAGATCCTCCCCCCAGCATATACATCAGCGTCCGGTGGCTAATAGTGTCAGTTCTGTGTTGGTTGACGAGGCGCCTTGTTTTCCCGATGTACCTCTCGCGTCTGGCTGTGCCGATTCTTACTCCCAAGTCTTTCATCCTGGACAGCGATGTAAATTCATTGGCGTCAAAGTCCTCTGTTCTCGCCATATCTTTGAGGACGTTAATAACATCGGCACGATCCATGGGCTGGCCATCTACAGGGGGTGCAGAGCCAGCCAGTTTATCAGCTCGTTCATTTCCCTCGACTCCCGCATGTCCCGGGACGAAGATGAAGGTGACTTTACGGACAACAGACTTCCGCAGCGACTCAGTCCACTGTCTACGTACAGATCCAGCTTCGACCCTCTGAATCATGCTCATTGAATCACTTAGTACACACAAGTTGGTATAATGCTGTGATTCCAGCCATATGAAAGCCTGTGTAACTGCCATCACCTCCATCGTCATGCTGCTCGTGGTCATAGCGTGGGCACCACTGGATTCTTGAACGGTTCGGCCCGCTGAACGGGCTGTAAATGCCCACGCACTTCTCTGCTGCTTTACAACAGATCCATCTGTATAGATGAATACTTCGGGGCTACCTGAGTGTTCATAGATGAGCGCGTTAACCTCGGCATTGACAGCGGCAGGGTTCTGCTCTCTGCACCGTCTGTCAAGTGTGATAATGCAGGAGAAAGTGCACTTAAAAGCTGGAGGCACCGGCACCCATCCCTTACCGGGGTTGATACTGGTAAGACTGCAGACCTGTCTGACGACATCTTCCGCCCGACCCATCCATGATTTGCCCCTCTTTAACCTGTCACACTATTCCCTGAATATAGCGTCATGCAGAGGGTGCTGCTCATCTGCACTTATTTTTAAGTATGCACGAGCTCTCCAGATCTTGATCCTGTATTCCATTGTCGGGAAGTCAAGGAGGTATCTCATTGCTACACAGCTGGTGTCTCTCGTGCAGCCCAAAATGATGCGAATGGCTTCGTTTTGTACCTTTTCAAGTCTTCCAATCTGTGTAGGGCTGACAGTGAGGATGGCCAGGGCATACTCGATGCGTGAAAGCACAAGTCCTTGGAACAGAAGTATTAGCAGTCTTTGCTCGATATTGGCAGTCGCCATGACTCTCATTGCTGACAAACCTTTTCGAGCTTTCGTTATGACATAATCGACATGATCTCTGAAGGACAGGCTACGATCAAGCCTCACGCCAAGATATGTCATTGACTGGTCTCTACTCAAAATGCTCCCATCCATTCTTACTGCCGGCATGTCTGTTTTCACAACATGGTTGTTTGGGGAGAACCATGTAACCGATGCCTTTGCAGGGTTGACAAGGGCACCGGCATCAGCATGGCATGAGGAAATTCGATCTAGTTCGTCCTGCATATCATTGGAAACCGCATGTCTATCTCGACCCTGTCGATACACGAGGATGTCGTCAACGAATGACAGAGTCCTACCCCTCCCGTCCAACTGTTGTTCAGTGATCGGCACCGTATACACGCTGAATAGTACTGGTGACAGCAGTGAACCCTGCGGCAATCCTGGACATATCGTTATCGGCTCAGAAGACCAATTCCCATCGTACAAGGTGAGGGTGCACTTTCAGTCTGAGGAGTGTTTCCATCAAGTGCTCGAAAGATACTCTGTTATATGCGTCCTCTAAGTCTATGGCGGCCGCACATGTCTCTTCTCTGACCTGAAATCCTTTGTAAACATCTTGAGCAAAGACCTCCGCATTCAGCCATGACTCTTTGTTGCGTCTGTATCCTCCAAGTGTGGGCGGGAAGCAGCTGAGTTGTTCCAAGTCACAAGCAAGTCTGTGTGCTACAATTTTCTCCAGTAACTTGCCAGCAGTGTTCTGCATCGTAATGATTCTGTAGACGCTTATCTTGGAATGGTCTTTGTTCGGTTTTGGCAGCGGCAGCAAGTAGCTGTGTAGCCATTCTTCTTTGATCTGACCCCTCTGGATACTGGTGTTGAATTCTCTGGCCAGTTCTTATATTGTCATCCTCTGATATCACCAGTAAGTCACCATATCGGATGCCATCTGGGCCTGGGGCGGTGTTAGGAGATTTCTTGAGCATCGCACGAACTATCTCAGCTGTGATTATCAATTCTTCTTCTGTCCCGACCCCCTCGCACAACTGAGAGAGTGTCGTTGTGGTCCTCTGTCTGGCGGGCTCGTCTTTCTGATCAGCCTGCTCTATGTAGCGTGCAAGAAGGGCCTTACCTTTATCCGCATCCGACCTTTTCCATGTGAGGTCTGTGCCTTGAAAGTCTGGAATACCCCTACGTTGTGCAGCACCGTTCATGCTATTATGGAGGCGCCAGAATGTCGTAAGAGATCGCTCGGAGCACACCTTCCTGCAAAACTCGTCCCATTTCTCGGCCTAGGCCTGTTTGGCGCAGGGGTTGTATCAGTTCTTCGGTAGTACAGACCATCTTGGTTCAGGAATGTCATGGGATTCTCCAGAGACACATAGTGAATAAACTATGACCTGGTACTTAACCTTCTTGTACATGCTTGGTGAAGCTGAAACCAGGGGGTCAGTCAATATAAAGGATATCACTCTTGACGGTTTCGAAAAGGTAGATCCTCAGGGCATTGTAAACAATGTAGACCATCCCTGTGTTCGTGTTCAGAGACCAGAACTTCTAAACTGTCATCAGCAACATCAGAAAAGCGATTCCGTATGACCAAGGTTCATGCTGATAAGGCCAACCTGTAAGTTCTGTGACATCACTGGAACTCTCCAGACATACTTATTTGAAGGGTGTTTACAGGAACAAATACTTAGCCGTCCATGAATATGCTTGGTGACACTGAGGCCGGGGATCATTCCAGATAATAGGCATTGCTCTTAAGACTATTCCAAAGACAATTCCCGACTTCATTGTAAACAATGAGAAGAATGAAAACTGTCCAGTAGTTCAGGTTCAAAAGACCTAAACATCTCAACAGCCATCCGTTAGCAGTTCTTCTTCTTCTTCTTCTTCTTCTTCTTCTTCTTCTTCTTCTTCTTCTTCTTCTTCTTCTTCTTCTTCTTCTTCTTCTTCTTCTTCTTCTTCTTCTTCTTCTTCTTCTTCTTCTTCTTCTTCTTCTTCTTCTTCTACATTCATCCGGAGTTTTTTTTCTTCCGGATGTGATTGCGTTGTGCCTGTTCACAGCAGTGCTACGTTCTTGCGCCGTTAGGACTACACATCCGACTTCTGCGGGCATTTGTTGACCGGGTTAACCTTCCCAGGCGTTAGCAGTTCAGTATGACTAAGTGTTCTGAATGTAAGGCCAATACACAACACCCATCTCTGATGATACAAATGCGAAAATCCATCGATACATTTGAAAGAAAACAAAATGTCATCATAACCATAATATCAACACACATAAAGAAAAAAAAATAGGAAAGGGGTGGAGAAGTTAGGGTGTTACTAATTCACCAATCCCTCTTCTCTGGTGATGGAGTTTAATCCAACTCTTATGGAGTATGACAAGCATCTGCCTAGGGATCAACTCTTGTTCTCCATGGATGCCGTAATACTATGATGAGATAAACTCACGAGGAGACAAGGACAATAAGATGAGACAAGGTCATCAGGATGAGACCAAGTTATCCTGTTGTGACGAAGTCATTATGTTAAGACCAAGGCATGTTAATACAAAGGGTTGTTGAGAAAAAAAAGTCAGCATGTTGAGATGACGATACCATGTTGAGACGTGGTCGTCGTAATAACATCTCATCATCCCACGTCTGTGATGCAAGACCGGTCCTCATTACTTCTTAGGTTAGACTCGGTTCTCAAGTGCAATTCTCATCCTACATCATTATTAATTCATCTGCTTTTTCATACTGGAGTAAAATTCGAACATCTCCTACAGCAGTTAAAGTAATAACTAATGAACAACATTCACATATGAAACAAACACAAATGTGAAAACATATAATCACTTCATGAAATAATGCAGGAGCCATCCAATGGATATTCATCTAACATCAGCACAGACTCGAACACAAGACGATATTGTCATTTCCCAGCCTGACTATAAGGGGCAGGGCATTGAGAACGCTGTTCTGAAACCTACCCAATGTTGCAAGCATAATAAGTGCACCAACTTCAGGAACGAATTGCACTATGGCAATCTTTAAGAACGCTTTTAGCAATTCACTGAACATAAAATATTTGCCAAGTCATCAACAGCAATTGTGTAATGCTGACGTGGAGTGCACGTCCAGCAAGACATATGGATATATGGTGCGTTTAACTTTCTTCCCATATGAGATTATATGTCATAAAAAGAACATGGCATTCACCTCAATTCTCATAGCATATTCATGAAAAAGATTACATGATAAATCACAAATTTTGAGCATAAGCGTTGTAAACCACAGACTCTCAAGAACGTTTCCACAGTTTGAGGAAGACTGCTCAATAATGCGAACTTATAGCGAAAAGTTTTTCAGCACATAGAAAAATTAAGATGATACGCATTGAAAGTCAGATATCAATCACAAAGCATATAGTAAGTCACTCATAGCAGATGAAGCTGTAAGCATGGCAGACTTATCAGTGGGATAGGGATGTCAGTTTTACAGAAAGCGAACAGTCAGATTATCTTCTCAATGAAGGCGCGGATCTCACAGTTTCACAGTTCACATACATAAACAATGATAACCATACCCTTTTAATCAAGAGACACGGTCATAACATGTCTAATGAATCTCTAGTCTTACCTCTGGTACAGAGAGCACAATGGGCTATAAAACCACCACTAAATCAGACAGCGACTGGTATACTTGACGAATACATTGCATGTGATATGCTATCGCCCCGACGGGTTCCAGGAACTTGGCCAGTACCTAGAGCCTAACCAACCAATCGTTGAGCTCAGTTGAGACCGTGGCACATTAAAAATATGTTGAAATTCATTCATTCATTCATTATGTGCCATGCCGATAAGCGTGGGCGGTCATGTTCTGCCATCTCACTCGATCACCAGAGTCGTGGATCAGCTCTGTGTTTGTCTCGACCATGCCACGTGGCCAAGCCATCCAGGTATTTAATTCTTGGTCTTCCCCTTGGTCTGCTCCCTTCGATCTTGCCAGTTCTCACCAAGTTCTCCAACTCATTTCTTCTCACAACATGCCCAAACAATTTTGACTGTCTACATCTAATGTCTCTAATCAGTTTACGATCTTCATTTGTTTCTTGAAGGACTTGTTCATTGGTTTTTCTATCTGTCCATGGTATTCTTTGCATTGTCCCCATAAACCACATTTCCTTAGCCATCAAATGTTTTTCAGCTTGTCTGCTCATTGTCCACTCCTCACATCCATATAAAAGTACAGGTTCTATGTAGCACTTCAACACTAAATTTTTCTCGTTTCAGTTGATATCTTTTTATTGGTCAGTGTGTTTTTCATCTTGCAAAATGCTATCTTCGCCATGGCAATTCGTGTTTTAATCTCTTCAAGGAATCTCCCATCAGATGTTATTATTGTTCCGAGATAGTTGTACCGATTCACTTGTTTACGAATATGCCCATTTACTTGTATATTACATTGTGGTATTTCTTCCTTCCTAGTGACGACCATAATCTGTGCCTTCTTACAATTCAATTCTAACCCCAGTTGTTCACTGTGTGCAACAACCGCATCTACTAAATTTTGCAGGTCCTGTTCATTGTCTGCAATCAAGACTGTATCATCTGCGTATCTAATGTTATTGGTGTATCGTCCCCCAATGTTGATTCCTTCCATATCTTCTATATTTCTGAAAATATGTTCACTGTACATGGAAAAAAGATCTGGAGACATTACACATCCCTGTCTCACACCTCTCTTAACAGGCTGATATTGACCTACTTCATTATCAATCCTTATGGCAGCATGTTGGCACTTGTATCTAATTATATTGATGACCACTTAACTCTCGCTATGGTGATTCAAACTGCACATGTGTGATAATTCTCTCGGTAAATACGGTGATGGGTATTGATAGATATATCACATCCAACAACCGTTATTCCTGATATATCTTGTATAGATCTCACTATTGTTTCACTGTACAAATTGAACACATCGAATGAGTGTATCCAATCCTGTATAACACCCTGTGTAATGTAGCGAAAAGTTCCCAGTTGATTATATATAAAAACAGATGTCGTGTCTTGTGTTTAGTGCGCTTGCTCAATACCCAGTGTTCAGTATTGTAAGGTAATCCATAAGGTGCGGAAATAGTGGTAAGAATTAGTGGCACTATGTGCATCCCCCGTAGTCTATTTTAGCTAGAGACCTGGGACTAATTCCAAATGGTGTGTAATAGTCTTGATAGTGAACTTTGACTATAAAGAACTTTAGCAGGTCTAGGGAAGTCCCGGATAAGTCATAAAACACACCAGTACGTTTTTCCTCCTGAAAAGAACCCAATTAGCTCAAAGCCCCTTGATTCCACTAAGGTCCAGAAGAACAATATCTATAATAAAGAAAGGGTTCTCTGGAATAACTGGGGAACCTGGGTCGTTACCATGGGAGAAGTTCATCAATTCCCCATGTGATTTCACCCATCCTTACTAGTTCCTACTAAAGTTAACCTGTGTCAATTGTAATTGTAATTACACACAAATAAACTTGGTACAATACGATGAACTGTAAATAAATTGAGAAGTAACTAAAGTTTCATGGTGTATTAATTGGGTTGGAGTGCTGGTGCAAAGAATACACATGGTTCATGATAATCATACATGCACATCAATGATCATTACATAAGCTGGCATGATGCATAAATAAAATACATGTTTTCTCCCCAGTTCTCCCAATTGGTAATTTAAAAATGTTTGTATAGTTACTAACTCTAATGTCTCCTGTGGAATAAATTTGAACACTTTCACAATGGTGTTCAGAGATTGTCTATGATGGTAAGAAGTATGGATGGCCTGGTGTGATGTGGCAACTCTTCATCATCATGTAGTGAAATTGGAATTCTGAAAAACGACTGGAGTGGATTTGTGTATAGCAGTTTGAAGTCTCAACCGGGAGGCAATGGGACTGAGCTTACGCCTGGCAACTGGGTCCATGGGTGAATGGATCCTTTCGTACACTACCTGTCTTCAGGACAAGATGACGACTGCTCATAACTCAGGTGGATGGGATGACCTGAGCTGTCTCAATCTCCTACCGTCTGGCTGCATCTTCTCAAAATACTGCTTTTACCAAGAAGCACCACTCACATCACTGTCAATTTAAACAACCATATCCATATACATTCTAGTAAACTCAATGTTGTGAGGAGAGAGTTTAGAATGAATAGGGACAGTTAAGGAAGAATGAAAAAGGGAGGAAGAAGGACAAAAGCCTGAGAGTAAGAGCTAAACCCCCTCTTCTAGCTTGTGTGAAATCAATTATGAATGTCAATGGGTACTACATGCTAATCATCTGGCCTTGCTGTGTATATGTGTTCTCATTGTACCAGGGGTTTCAGTGAGATGTTAACAACAACCAATGACACAGAATGGTGATATGATGTCTGATGAGCAATTCAAGTCACTTAGAAAGGACAAGAGGATATGATGTTATGATGACATTAATAAATAACATAAACATACATTTATCAACTCATTGACTCATATTATGGCCATGCATGTTGTATGTTTGCCCTGAGCATTTCATGTCTGGTTCACAAGTGTCTCTTCTTCTCCTCAGCTCACCTCCTACTTATAACTGTTCTGTTGACTGGGGTTATTATAGATTCGAACAAATACCATCCCACCAGCCTTCAGAAGTTAATATGAGTATGACTCATATATCAATGATTTTCTCATGGCAAGAGAAAAGCGGGTTCGTGTGCATGAATGGTTATAAAGGAAAATCTTATGTGTAATGATTACAAAATACAAAGCAGTGGTTCCCAAGCTTTTTAAGCCGAGGGCCATATCTACTATTTTTGGTAGTTAAGCGGGCCATAGCGTTATAAAATTATGAAAGTCGTGCAATATCATTCTTACCTTTCTTAATTTTCGTCAACAAAATTCCAAAACTTTAAAGGCAGTCAGTGTCAGTACTACACTGCGGCCATTTCTTGGTTTAAAATCAACAGTTCATTTAACAATAAATTTTAAATCAATTTCGAAAATCGCATTTAATGTAATTAATTTACAACTGTAACTGTTCTTCATAACCGGTGACTTCAGTTCAGATGCCATTTTATCAATGTCTGGGCACAAATCTATCGTGCCCAAAGTCATAAGCGCTGTCTGTGAGGTTTTTTTTAACGATCATTGCGGAAAATGACTGCTCGCATCTGTAAGTCGAACCAAAACGACAAATGTATCTCTGGGCGAATGAACTAAGTGTTCAAATTGTTCGAAAGGTAATAGTCACCAGAATGAAATCAAATGATCAGTTGAAGGTGAAGCAGGCAGCTCCAGAAATTCACATCTCAGTGCAGAATTGCATTTCAAATCAATTATTTCGTGCTGAAGGTTTTGCTGTAATTGACAGAGCTTGGCATCAGGAAATACGAACGGATTTATGAAGACTGCAACATTATCATCCTCTATTGTGAATTCTTGACTGAAACGAGGCCTCGCGTGCCACTTTCTGACAGCTGGCGGGCCACAAGTGGCCCGCGGGCCGTGGTTTGGAAACCTCTAATACAAAGCATACATAATCCATTTCATATTAAGAAATAATATATAACATATATATAACAGTGTGAGAGTCCTAACATAAGTTAGTGCCTCTCTCACCATATCGTCTTCTTCATCTGGAGTCAGAATGTAATGGTCCCCTTCTGCTGATAAACAACAGTTGGTTAAAGACAGGGGTTTGAGTCTTTCCCATGTCTGGACAGATGGTCTAGCACAACCTTTCACAAATGGCAAAAGAATAGCCACTGCATTTAAATGGTGCTGTATGAGTGCTAGATCTATGAAATATACAAAAAATATTACATCAACCTATTATTCACACATAACTTAAGAAGAAAGAAGGAAGGATATAACTTCCCCACTCATTCCATGCAGTGTTACAAGCAGAAGCATGTAGATTAAGTGAAGCATTGGTTCAAGCACATAAACTGTCTTCTGTGCAATCAGATAGAAAAGTTTGCATTTGATGTAATGCATAAAAGTGCACTGAGAACTTTACTTCCTACAGCTTTCTATGAGGTTATGTTGTTCATAAAAGACAACAGATTTGAAGAATCAATTCAGAGCGAGCAGTTTTAGAGAGATGACTTGTAATGTATCATGGTTGCCGGAGAATGGCCTCAGATCTGCTATAGCGTGTTTTCTTGTTGTTGCCTCAATATAAAATTCAATATCTCATTAACCAACTGAGGGAAAATGATGAGATTTAGTATATAACCTTATCATTATGTCCACCCAACAAAAAAATTTTTGTTCTGGAGATTTTACAGCAGATTTCAAAGTTAGTTTATATGCGGTATATTAATTACGACATAGAGATTACCTCCATGATTTTAACAGTATTACAGCTTCACCAAGAGACGTCCGGGCATTTTTTGAAATTTTCACGTGATTTCCGTTTTGAAACAAACAGCGCGAAGTTTCAGAGGTGTCTCCAAATGTTTTTTTTTTTCATGAAACGTGATTATATAAATAAACTAGCTGACAAGGCCCGGCTTCTGGCGGGGATCTATCTATCTATCTATCTATCTATCTATCTATCTATCTATCTATCTATCTATCTATCTATCTATCTATCTATCTATCTATCTATCTATCTATCTATCTATCTATCTATCTATCTATCTATCTATCTATCTATCTATCTATCTATCTATCTATCTATCTATCTATCTATCTATCTATCTATCTATCTATCTATCTATCTATCTATCTATCTATCTATCTATCTATCTATCTATCTATCTATCTATCTATCTATCTATCTATCTATCTATCTATCTATCTATCTATCTATCTATCTATCTATCTATCTATCTATCTATCTATCTATCTATCTATCTATCTATCTATCTATCTATCTATCTATCTATCTATCTATCTATCTATCTATCTATCTATCTATCTATCTATCTATCTATCTATCTATCTATCTATCTATCTATCTATCTATCTATCTATCTATCTATCTATCTATCTATCTATCTATCTATCTATCTATCTATCTATCTATCTATCTATCTATCTATCTATCTATCTATCTATCTATCTATCTATCTATCTATCTATCTATCTATCTATCTATCTATCTATCTATCTATCTATCTATCTATCTATCTATCTATCTATCTATCTATCTATCTATCTATCTATCTATCTATCTATCTATCTATCTATCTATCTATCTATCTATCTATCTATCTATCTATCTATCTATCTATCTATCTATCTATCTATCTATCTATCTATCTATCTATCTATCTATCTATCTATCTATCTATCTGCCTACCTGACTGCCTGCCAGCCCGCCTGCCTGGCTGCCTGCTTATCTATCTATCTATCTATCTATCTATCTATCTATCTATCTATCTATCTATCTATCTATCTATCTATCTATCTATCTATCTATCTATCTATCTATCTATCTGCCTATCTGCATACCTGCCTACCTGCCTGCTCACCCGCCTGCCTGCCTGCCTGCTTATCTATCTATCTATCTATCTATCTATCTATCTATCTATCTATCTATCTATCTATCTATCTATCTGTCTGTCTGTCTGTCTGTCTGTCTATCTATCTATCTATCTATCTATCTATCTATCTATCTATCTATCTATCTATCTATCTATCTATCTATCTATCTATCTATCTATCTATCTATCTATCTATCTGCCTATCTGCCTACCTGCCTGCCTGCCTGCCTGCCCACCCGCCTGCTTATCTATCTATCTATCTATCTATCTATCTATCTATCTATCTATCTATCTATCTATCTATCTATCTATCTATCTATCTATCTATCTATCTATCTATCTATCTATCTATCTATCTATCTATCTATCTATCTATCTATCTGCCTACCTGCCTGCCTGCCTGCCGACCGACCGATCGACCCACCCACCCAGTCAGCCAGCCAGCCAGCCAGCCATCCACCCACCCACCTACCTACCTTTCTGCCTACCTACCTACCTACCTACCTTTCTGTCTGTCTGTCTGTCTGTTTGTCTGTCTGTCTGTCTGTCTGTCTGTCTGTCTGTCTGTCTATCTGTCTGTCTGTCTTTATGTCTGTCTGTCTGTCTGTCCGCGCTATTAAATATTGATAAAAGTTACTGGAAAAAACGTCAGGACCATGTGTTGAAAGAGGAAGAGGACTATTGGAGAAAGGATGGATTGAAGGTTGTATGTTCGATTCCGGGCCGCATCCTTAATTTCAAGAGTGCATTTTTTTTTCCGGACACTCCCGAGGGTCATAGCTGGAGCTACGGAGTTCGTGCTTTGTGCGACGCTTTCCGCGCTGCGGAAAGAAACTGAGCCATATGGGATAAAAACCCTGTGCAATGCAGCCGACCCTGTCCATTTTAAGCTACTTCTTTCATTGCACCCACTCCCATACGAATCCGGATACGCCTTTGTTTGTTATCTGAATTTGCAGGTCCCCATTACCGTAAACATAACTTTTTTTTAGCGAGAAATTACTAGTTGTTAAGCAAAACATCAAAGGAATGTCGCCGCTTTCAATGATTTAAGTTGTTGTTGGACCTATCAAAGACATATTCCTTGGGTGGGGGTAAATATAAGACGGCTGGAAAAATTTCATAACGATGCAACAGACAGTTTTCAAAATAATTGATCGTGAATGAAGGCAAACAAATTTGGACATACTATAGGCGCTGCCACTAGTGAAGTTAGCACTAGCAGAGTTTTGATAATTAATATCACACTTAAAACAACGCACAAACACAAGGTACCTCAACCTACCTCTTAAGGGTCGTCTTATTGATCTAAGGAATGGCGAGCTTACCTCGGATCAGTGATGAAAGTCACAATTTACGAATAAATCGACACCACAAAGCAAGATGGTGCATCTGCTTTTACCATGTATAGAAGAATGCGCGATTCAAAAGTAGGATCTCGTCTTCTTGATCTATTGTTAATCACATGACCAACCCTTTCCAATCGGTGTATGATTCAGGGACGCCTCTTGGGTTAATTATAACTTGACAGTTATATTTTTAGAGGTGTCAAGCGTGGCGTAAGATGTTCGTTGTGCATGTTGGTGCAATATTTTCTCTGTTTGGTGTGCTTGAGTTTACGAACTGTGAAAGGATGAATTCTATTATGTCACAAATACCCAGTGTTCAATACCCACTGTTCAGTTCACGGTGTTCAATTCCCAGTGTTAGATACCCAGTGTTCAATACACTGTGTTTAATTCCCAGTGCTCAATACCCGGTGCTCAATACCCAGTGCTCAATACCCAGTGCTCAATACCCAATGTTCAATAACCAGCAGTTGCAGGATTATCTTTTCCAACCAGCACATACAACTATCGCCACATACAACTATCGTCACATATAACTATCGCCACGTACAACTATCGACACATACAACTATCGCCACATACAACAATCGCCACATACAACTATTGCCACATACAACTATCGCCACGTACAACTATCGACACATACAACTATCGCCACATTAAACAATCGCCACATACAACTATCGCCACATACAACTA
Source organism: Cepaea hortensis (assembly GCA_963921405.1). NCBI lineage: Eukaryota > Metazoa > Mollusca > Gastropoda > Stylommatophora > Helicidae > Cepaea > Cepaea hortensis. The sequence continues at coordinate 151,320,315 of OY992877.1, read as the reverse complement.
TCGCCACATACAACTATCGCCACATACAACTATCGCCACATACAACTATCGCCACATGCAACTATCGCCACATGCAACTATCGCCACATGCAACTATCGCCACATGCAACTATCGCCACATACAACTATCGCCACATGCACTGAAAAGCAAGTCCTGCAGCAGGAAACGTCTGTGGCTATGTGAAGTGTTAGGACCATCAAATGTTTGTAGACATGAGTTCAAGGAGGAATGGGTGGCTAGTCTTTCCCTCCTGTAGTAAACGACGAGATGTGGCAACGAACTCTTGTCCGACCGCTTTTATGTGATTTTCAACGCAACGATTGTACACCAACCAACCAACCAACAACCAAACAAACCAACCATTACACCAACCCACCGCTACATTCACTACAAGTAGAACAATATGACTGAACTCTTGATTGTACCACCACTACCGGAATATCAAAATCCATAGATATAACTGAGTCGCGAAATAGGTAACAAAGTGTGTTGTTAATTTGAAATGAGAAGATAATGATAAAACGAGCTGGTCTCCTCATCTCCTAGATATGTGAAAAAGTATATTGTTAGTTCTTAGAAGGTGACACCGCTGCAACAGGATATGCGACGAGATTTACCTGTATGGCTTTACATGACAGAAACATGCATTACCACGAACTATACGTTGAAACCAGGCGACGAGATTTACCTGTATGGCTTTACATGACAGAAACATGCATTACCACGAACTATACGTTGAAACCAGGCGACGAGATTTACCTGTATGGCTTTACATGACAGAAACATGCATTACCACGAACTATACGTTGAAACCAGGCGACGAGATTTACCTGTATGGCTTTACATGACAGAAACATGCATTACCACGAACTATACGTTGAAACCAGGCGACGAGATCTAAATAGCGGGTCTGTGGCATACTACCCCGAGGCTGGGGTTTGCATAGCTTGGATGGCAAGCCAACATAACAAACGAATTACAGGTATATCGCCCAGATGGGAACACAAACACATTAAAAGCGACAGAATCGGTTGCGCTGTCTTATAAGACATCACTTCAAGTAAAGCAAAGATGCGCTGAACTTTTATGATCGATCATCACTTGTCTTTGGCCGCAGATTTGCGTGACACTAGCAAACCCATAAAAGCTATTGTTGCTGAAGTAGAATCAAAGTGCATTGTGTGCTTGCATTCAGAGAATTATTACAATTGTCGATTATTAGAAAACTGCATCATGAAAACAAATTATGTTAAATGTTTCATCAATATATGCAGCAAACAGCAACTGTAACCCGTGTCAGGCGATGTGTATGCTTGTTGCTCTACATACATTGCTGGGATAAGAACACGTTTTCATCCCGAAGGAAAACAAAGAAATCAATCCTTTGTCCCTGGTTTCTTCAGACCTCAATTTATGCCCGCTATTGAAGGAACACGCAGTAAGTATACTAGAAAGAAAACCAGTGTGTTTCAATAAGAGTAGATAGTGTTTTATAACTGTCCTTATACTTGGCTGACATGTTTAGATAGCGCTAACTTTAACACATGCAGTAGTAGACCTTTGTTGTTATTGTAGTTGAAAGTAAGCATCCAGTTCTGGAGTTATTCTACTGGAGTTATTCTACTGGAGTTACTCTACTGGAGTTATTCAAATATACACAACATGGTTTCTTCGTCTTCAGCTTCATCAGATGTCTAATCCAGATTCAGATATAAACTGTTACCATTAATCTAATGATTGTCGGAGACCGCCTACAGTTATTAATGGACCAGAACAGTTGAGGGACACATGTGTGATTTCAAATGTGTATACAAAACGTATTCTTGAAGGATATAGTAAAACCAAAATAAGGAACGATTTTATACGTCTCAAGGCACATGGTGTTAGATGTACATTTGTATTGGCTGATCGGCACTCAATGAGAGATGTGGTCAGTATCTCGCCAACTGCCTTTACTTCAGGAGACATTTATTGGTTCCCATGTTAGGTTGTGTGAATTATCTATCACATCTTGAGCCCATCTATGTTTTGGTCTTCCTCTTTTCCTCTTCCCCGGTACACCTCTCTCGATAAGTATGTTGTCCAGACATTAATGACTTTTTAAATACCCACACTAGTTTATTGTCCTTAAGTTTAGGAGAAGGCAGACTATTTTCTTTACATGTGTCTAGAAAACTATAACAGTCAAGGAAAGAGCTTAGATGTGGTATTAATATCTTGTAGGTCTATATTTGATTGTTTTTGTTTCCATGAAATACGACCTATTCGTTTGTATATCTATATCTCCAGGGCATATGCTCGACTTTCTAGTTGCTTGTTCAATGTTCAGGTTTCTGCGCTATACAATGGTGCTGAATACACATAACATTTGACAATTCTCGTTTTTAATGCGTTGTTAATCTCTCTAGATGTTAATACTGATTTCATGCTGCTGAAAGCATTTTTGGCCACTCCTATTCTCTTTTAGATTTCTATTTCACTTCAACCATCATCTGTTATTACATGTCCAATATAGAAGAAACTTGTTACTTGTTATAGTATCTACCCGTTTACTGTGATGTTCATTGCTGAACTTTCCTTTCCACTGCTAATTATCATAACTTTTTTTGGATTTTGGATAGTTAGTTAGTTAGTTAGTTAGTTAGTTAGTTAGTTAGTCGCGGTTCCAACTTCACGGCAACGGGTCGTCCCCATTATGCTCCGTTCCTGTGCCAGTGAATATCTCACAAAATACTCCTCACTGCCCTATGTGAATAATGGAATAGACAGGTGTATCGACAAGCCAACAACCCGCACAGGTACACTGTGCATAATGCCGACGCCAGAATGCCAACACAAAAGTCCTCCACGAGAAATAAAGTTCATTGTCAATAGAAACGGCAGTCACCAGAAAGACTTAATTGACCCGGGTTTTATCCCATATGGCTCGGTCTCTTTCCGAAGGGCAACCCGCCGAAAGCGCCGCACAAAGCACGAACTCCGTAGCTCCAGCGACGACTCCCAGGGGGTCTCCTGAAAAATGCACCCGTGAACCGAAAAGGAAAACCAGTCAATCCAGCAACAGCCAGCTGCCATCGTTTCAAACATGCAGTTCACGCTACAAACTGCAAACACATTCACAGCTCACAGTGTCGCGCCACGCACTCACTCAGTAGCAGGGCGACGGAACCATAGCCTCATTAGTCGCCTCTTGCGACTTGCATGGTAGGCAACAGTGTTACAATTCTTTGCTCCCCCGTATGGGCCCCGGCAACACACGTTGTTTGGATGTAGAGTCTCAGCCACATTCTGCACTATGCCTGTTTACTTGTTCCACTAGGTCTTGTAACTCTTGCTCGCTTTCTGCTATTAACACGGTATCATCAGCACACTTAAAATTGTTTAATATTCTTCATTGATGTTAAATCCAGACAGTGCGACTTGTTTAAAAATTCTGTCTGCATATAGGTTGCAGAGGCTAAGGGACAAGACGCATCTCTGCAGTACTCCTCTTTTTATACTGTAGACGACGAATAATTATCTCATCTCATCTCATCTCATCTCATTTCATCATGTTCCTCTTGTACCTTGTGGTGTCGAGGTGAAGTATAAAAAGCGGGAGAGTGCCCGCTTATAGGCTTCATGAATCGATATTCCCATAGAGTGTTATTCTCTGCGTCCATCGTTTACGTGGTCGGCCTCTTCCTCTGCTTTCCTCTGGTCTGTACATCGTTGCTTATTGTGGTATACTGTTAGTTGGTAACCTACTTGCATGGCCAAACCATTTGACTTGCTGTCTTCTAATAAAATCTAGTGCAGCTATAACCCCCACTTTAGTCCTAATTTTTTAAATTTCTGATCTTATCTCTTCTTGATACATTGAGTATTCTTCTCAGGAATCTCATTTCTGTTGTTGTGATTTTTCTTTTCTCTTTGTCTGTCACTGTCCAGGTTTGGCATTGGTAACATGATAACAGAGTTGGTAGGAAGATTGTGTCATAAAGTTCTTTTTTAATAGTTATTGATACATGTTTGTTCTTTAGTATTGGTGCCATTTGTCCAGTGAGTTGGTTTGCCTTATTACATCTATTTTCGATGTCGTCTTCTGATTTGCCATTTGATGATATTATACTTCCTAGGTACATGAAACTCTTTACTTGTTTCAAGGGATGTTCGTTTAGGTGAAACGTTGTTGCTTTTTCTTCTTTAGTTATAGTCATTACCACAGTTTTAATTGTGCTAATTTTCATGTAATGTTCCCTACACATTTCGTTTAGACTATTGATCAGGTCTTGTCCTCCAGTTGCTCTCACTATATATTCACTGTTGATGAATAAGCTTTTACATAGGTTTGTTAGAGGTGTTCTCACTTTATATTGTTTAAGGATTTTCCACAGCTTGTTTCTATCTACTCTAACACATGACTTTTCTTGATAGACAAAGTTAATTAGTTAGTTAGTTAGTCGCAGGGCCGGATTTAGACTTGATAAGGCCCTAAGCTATTTGAAATATGGGGCCCTTTATAAGTATATTTAAGTATACATATATGACAATTGCTCACTCGGAAAATATTTTTCGGGGCCCCCACTTTCTTGGGGGCCCCAAGCTATAGCTTGTGTAGCTTATACGTAAATCCTGCACTGGTTAGTCGACAGATCATCCTCATTGCACTTCGAACCATTCAGTCCATAAGTGCTCGGATCCCCTCCTCAGCAAATCCCGCAGCGTGTAGCAGCTAACGACGCCAGTTCTGTGTTGGTTTATCAATCTTCTTTGGCTTCCTGCGTAGTGTTCTTATTTGGCCACCCCTCTTTTAATTTGCTGCTCTCGCAGTCTGGCCATTGTAGATTCACAGTCATCACTTGGTTCTCGCAAAAGTCTTACTTCTCGTAGAGCATTCAGAATGTCGGCCTGGTCCATGGCGCGTCCGCCCTCCACAGTAGCCTCACCTGCGAGCTTGTCAGCCCGCTCATTTCCTTGTACTCCCGCATGCCCTGGCACGAATTGAAACTAATCTTTGCCAGCCGAGACCGCCCCAGAGGCAGCAACCATTCTCTTCGGATCGACCCCTCCTCTATCCTCTTGATCATGTTCATTGAGTCGCTAAGGAAACAAGCCCTAGAGAATGTCTGTGTCTCAAGCCATGTTATTGCTTTACTTACTGCCATGACTTCCATGGTCAGACTACTTGTGGTTTCAGTGAAAGCACCAGAGTCCTCCTTCACAATTCTCCCTCCGGACCGAGCTGTAAAGGCCCATGAGCTTCTCACATATCGGACGACCGACCCATCTGTGTAGATGACCGCGTCACCGTCTAGCGAATTCTCGAAAATCAACGCTTGTACTTCAGCCTCCACAGCAGCTGGATTTTCTTGTCTGCATTTTCTATCTAGTTGGATGCAAACTGAAAAGGATGTGCAGAAGTCTTTTGACACTTGCACCCACTCCTCGCCGGGTTCTAAGTCCTCAAGTGAACACACCTGTTGAAGAATGTCTTCGGCTTGACCCATCCACGACCGTCCTCTTTGTAACCTGCTGCCCTTCACCTTCATAATTTCACTATGCAGTGGATGTTGTGTGTTTGCGTTAATTCTGAGGTAGGCGCGTGCCCTGCAAACTTGTATTCTCTCTTCAATGGTTGGAAAATCAAGAAGGTAGCGCATCGCCCTGCATGCTGTTTCTCTTGTACATCCAAGAATAATGCACATAGCTTCATTCTGTATCCTTTCCAACCTTTCTATCTGCTTATGGCTGAGAGTCAGGATTGCCATTGCATACTCCAAAACAGACATGACCAGCCCCTCGTACAGAAGACATAGATGGCGCTGCTCACAGTTTGCTGCCGCCATCACCCGCATCGCAGGCAAACCCCGCTTGGCCTTTGTTATCACCTGGTCTATGTGCACATTATAAGCAAGGCTTCGATCAAACTGTATCCCCAGGTAATTCATTGCCTGCGTTCTTTCCACCGTCTCTGAACACAGCATTACAGTTGGTGTTGGAGTGTTGACAATATGATTATTCAACGAGAACCAAGTCACTGTTGCCTTTGTTGGGTTGACCATTGCCCCAGCTTCATCACACCAAGTACTTATGCGATTGAGTTCGGTTTGTAGTTCCACAGCAACCTGCTCTCTATCCTTACCCTGACGATACACTAAAACATCATCGGCATATGACAATGTCCTGCCAGGTCCAGTGATCTGCTCACTGGTGATTCTCACTGTGTAGGCGTTGAACAGTACCGGAGATAATGGTGATCCCTGTGGTAAGCCAGGATATATTGTTGGTTCCGAAGTCCAACTGCCACATCTAAAAACTACTTTCCGTTGGAAGAGGGCTGCAGCGATCCAACTAAGGAGGAATGGACTTACTTTTAGTTCAAGAAGCTGAAACTTTAAAAAATCCAATGGTACTCTGTTGTATGCGTCCTCAAGATCAATCGCTGCAGCAACGGTTTCAGTGCCTGAGTGGAAACCTTCATAGACATCATGGGCAAAGACTGCTGCATTGGTCCAGGTTTCTCTTTTTGGACGGTACCCACCCAGGGTAGGTGGGAAAACACCTTGCCTCTCTAGCTGGCTTGATATCTTCCTGGCAATTACCTTCTCCAGCAGCTTGCCTATTGTATTCTGCATGGTTATAATTCGATATGCCTGAATTTTTTTGTGATCTTTGTAAGGCTTCGGCAAGGGAATCAGATAGCTGTGTAACCATTCCTCCTTGATGCTAGCACTCCCTATACTGTTGTTGTACATGTCTGCTAGTTTCTCTAGCTCATTGTCGGTACACCTATTGATTTCGTCGTATCTTATGCCATCAGGACCTGGAGCGCTGTTTTTTGATCATCGAAGTACAGCCTTGATTTCTTTTACTGTCACTGTGTCTTCATCCGAAGTGTTCTGAGCCTTGCATCTGTCTGAGGTGACCTCCTTGGCCAGATTTCGGCCTCCCATGTTTGTCTGGTTGCTCTGCTCAAGATAGCGTTCAAAGAGGGCTTTGCCCTTGTCCTCGTCAGTCCTCTGCCAGATGAGGTCAGCACCTTGGAAGTCAGAAATGCTCTTATTCTTGACTACACCACTCATGCTGTTATGTAGTCGCCAGAACAATTTCAGTGACTTGTCTGTGCTTACTCTTTGACACAACTCTACCCATTTTTCGCTTTTAACCACCGTGACCAGTTTTTTGAAATAGCTTACTTTTGTGTGCATCTCTCTTTCTAAGTGCAAGCAGGGACTAGGATGACCAGCTCTGTTCTTCTTGGCATTTTGCCATCTCCTTACCACACTACGCTTATTCACCCAAGCCTTCTCCACCTCGAAATTCCACCACGGTAGCTGCTCCCAGCTTCTTTTCCTGCCCTGAAACTTCCTGCGCTTGTCACGTCTTATTTTACTCACCACATCTTGCCCTGTACTGTCATACTGGAAAGTCTTTACCTTTAGCTTGTGCTGCCTGGTTCTGCCTTTCTCCACCAATATGCTGCATGGGTGGCGGTCGCTGCCGTGGTGTCCTAGGACACCCCATCTACACACTGTAGTGAGTGAAGGTGAAACTAGCGCCAGATCAATAGCACTGTCCTCATCGCTGGACAGCTTGCTGTCCTGGTGACACAGCCACTGTTGATACAAACCAGGTCGATGGTTTCAAGTGCAGTCTCGAGCTCCTCCCCCTGTGTATTGGAGGAAATGTTTCCCCATGATCTACCTTTAGCGTTGAAGTCACCACAGAAAATAACATTTCTCTGGTGGCCTAATATGCCACTTAAGCACGGCCACTTCTGGGCGTCCATACTCGCATTGCCAGCATAAACATTAACCAACACGAATGGTATAGTGGAATGAACTCTCAACGCCTGTATTTGTATATCGTCACTGTCCCAACTGGACATGTCTAGCTCTGACGCCACCATGCTGTCGCGAATGAGAATCGCCATTCCCAGATGTCGTCTGTTGTAGAAACATTTGAAGCCGGCAATTCGGAGTAGCTGATCGCCCAGTCTCGTCTCCTTGAGTGCTACAATGTCGTTCCTGTAAACTAGGGTTTTTAAAACAGAGCCCCGTTGTTTTACACTGGCACAGTTCCAATACAGAATACGGATATTCCTGAGTCCTAGACGGTGACACTTGAGTCTAAAACGTCTCAAACCTCCACGCTTACCTTGCTTCTTTCTGCCTGCGCGGATTCCACGCCGCCTCGTTAGGTTGACTTCTGACCGCTCGGAGAACACACGTTGTTCCGCCATGTTGAAAAAACGAAAACACAGAACCCACATACGCTGCTGAAAATTCACTCAAGGATGGCTTCGCTCGATGCACGAACTCCGTAGCACCCGCGCAGATCTTGAGTAGAAACTCCTGGTTTTACATCCTGGCACACCAATTATACGCAAGAGATGAATAAATCCATCCCCTACGCGAAAAAGTTAACGAACACAAAACAACACGACCGTCCGTCGTCATCTTGAAACCGGAAATGATAGACAAAGGCTAAGTAGAGTGTTTCATTGATTTCGATTGATTTTTCTATAAGTTGTCTAAGAGCAAAAATGGCATCTATACATCCTTTGGTTTTCCTACATCCAAGATGTGTTTCGCTTAGCTGGGGTTCTATAGTAGTTCGTAATCTTTTCTCAAGAATTTTTCAAAATATTTTCCCTTTATGACTCAACAGTGAAATGCCTCTGTAGTGTGTGCAGCCTCTTTTGCTGCCTTTGTTATTCAAAATTTGGATAATTATGGCGTTTCCCCAGTCTCGTGGTGTTTGTTGTTCTACACAAACATGGTTGAATAGTCTATGTAGCCATGCTGTTCCCACTGCTCTTGCTGCTTTAATGAGCTCATTTGGTGTCATGGTGATTTGTTCAATGGGGCTAATCTGACGGCTTCTATAATTTCTTCTTTCATTATGTCTGGTTCTAGTTCTTCAGTGGCATCTGTGTCGGTTTCTTGAATTCCTGTGACATCTGATGGGATGTTGAGAAGTTGTTCGAAGTACTGTTTCCATCTTGTTAGGATTTGTTTTTGTTCACTTATTGGTTCTCCATTTTCGCTGTTAATTATTTCAGTTGGGTCAAAGGGTTCTCCTCTGGTTCTCATCGCACTTATCGTTTTGTAGAAGTTTCTAGTTGCCTCCTTGTAGTTTTTATTTATGGTTTCTCCATACTCCTCCCAGTCTTTTTATTTTTCTCTCTTTACAATTCTATTCACTTGTCTTCTCGCTATTCTATATTCTATGTAATCACATTCCTGTTTGTTTTCCGACCACTTTTTATATTTTTCCTTTTTGTCTTTTACAGCTTTCTTTACGTCTGCGTATTAGCAAAAGCTAATGGTCGACGTTTGGTGCAGGAGAGCCTGGCATATGATACCACAACAACTAGCTTAAGAATGGAGGTGGAGGGGGTCAGTGCAGCTTTCCGCTGGATGGAGAATACGATACATACACACATCGTCATTTTAACTGACTCAGAAAACATGCTGAGTAGGGTGACGACATGCAAGCTTCGTGCTTGCTTCGCTTCGGAAGTCACGGGTGGCAAGCATCGTCTGGATCTTTTCTCCGGGGCATGCTGGTGTGCTGGGGAATGAACAGGCGGAAAGCACGTGTACACCTCGGAGGTGCAAATGGATCACCATGGTCTGGCAAGAATGCGATAGCGAGGGGTGACTGTCATCAACCTGAATTCATACAAGCATGCGGTCCCTTCATTCACACCTCATAGTTTACAAACACATCGTCGTGTGAATGGAAAATCAAGATTCACGCTTTATTATCTATATTACAGAGCTCGTCATACGAGCATACACAATTAACAGTCAACACTCAAATACATTCTCCTAAATGTTAGCTATGTATAATTGTTGTGCTGTTGTTTGTCCATCAAGAATGATGATGACCATTCATTTCATCCAGTGGGGTTAAAGGTGTGGAGCCGTGGGTTCTAAGATGGCTGATAAGGCCTATTTTGGCTCGAAATGTTCTTTGACAATGTGGGCAAAGAATGCTTGACGTCTCTGGAGGAGGATTTCCTGCAGTGGTTTTTCTGTCCTGCCTTTTCTTCACAGCTCTTGCAATCCTGGTTGCCTCACATATGACTGCACCTTTGCGCAATGATGCACGCCACGAATTTCGGTCTCTGGCTGCAGCCTCCCAGGTGTCATGATGAATTCCAAAAGCATTCAGTGAAATTTTCAGTGTCTTTAAAACGTTTCCTCTGGCCACCTTGGAAGCGTTTACCACAACGCAGTTCGCTGTAGAAAATTCCTTTAGGGAGCCTGTGATCTGGCATGCGGGTCAAGTGACCAGCCCAGCGAATCTGATTCTTCATCAGTAGAGTGTGGATACTGGGCATGGATGCTCTTTCTAGGACTTCAGTGTCTGGAATCTTGTCTTGCCATTTAATCTTCAGTAGCTTCCTTAGGCAGACTGTGTGGAAGTGGTTTAATTTCCTAGCGTGTCGCTGATAAACAGTCCAATTATGCCCTCTCTAAACTACACAACTGGCGAGGGTAAACACAGAGGTCCTGTCACTCTGACTGTCCGTCCCGGTCTGCCCGAATTCACAGGTCCAGTCCAGCTCCTCGTCCCCCGTTCTTGTGCTGTCAGTCGTACGGCGTGCTGGTTCACTTGCCACGTAGTTTGGTGGTCCAGTCCTCGTGGCCTACAGCTATACTAGAGTTCAGTCTGTTTACGGGTAATCCCCGTGCCTACTGTACTCTGTCCTATTTCGGGAATTAATCCCGATATGTCCTCGTCATGTCCTAGCTATGACACATGCGTGTCCTGTCTAGGTCTAGTCCTAACACTGATTTGGAGTTCTATCTCCTTCTACTGTCTCTTTCTATCTATACTCTTGTACAGGTCCTTATTATGTCCTGTCTTTGTCCTTTACTTTCCTCCGTCATTGTCCTACTTCTATCTGTCTCTATCCTACTTCTATCTATGCCTATCCTACTTCTATCTATGCCTATCAGCATCTTGACAGTGACGAGGGGATCTAGCCGACGATCGACGCTCAGAAGAAAGGCGAGACGGACATATAATCAGATTGCTACTGGTACTATTAGTGCTGGAACTCTTCGCTGGCTGCTGAGGATGGAGACAGAGCGCTTATGGGAATGCCCCGAACGCTGTGATGTCGGTTTCTAAATCAATCAATGAATCAATCATTACGTCTGCGTTCCACTCACTTGTTATTTTCTTTATCCGCGTTTTGCATTTTTTCGTGGTTCTACGAGTTATTTTTTTCAGTATTTAAAATGTTTGATTTGAACATCTCCCATTCTTCTTCCACTGTCTTTCTTTCTATAGGTAATTTTACAAAGATATCAGTTCGTTCTCATAATTTTCCCTCACTGCCTCGTCTTTGAGGTTTTTTAAATTTACCGATTCGCATGGCATGCATTTTTCTGGTCAGTGCTTTCTTCCACTGAAGGTTCATATTTGTGGCAACTACTGCTTTGAAGTCTGTGTTTATACTAAAGTTGGGCACTGTCCTTGCATCTAATATATTTCTCTTTCTGTTATTTCTTGTTAATATAAAATCAGTTTGGCTTTTAGTATCTAGACCGTTCCATTTATACCAGGTGTATATTTGTGAGTTTCTGTGTTTATAGAATGTGTTTGTTATATAGAAGTCGTGTTGGCTGCATAGCTCTATCAGTCTACTTCCGTTATAATTTCTTTCATTATGTTGGTCTCCAAATTCTCCAAGATGTTTTCCTATGCCCGCTCTGTTACATCCTAGTCTTACATTGAAGTCTCCCATAACTATGATACTGTCCTGCTTATCTATTTTATTTAGTACGTCAGGGATGTCTTCATAGAATTCCTCGCTTTCTTGCTCATTATTGTTTGTATTACATGGTGCGTATATTTGTACATATGTTGTAATTGCGTGTTCTTTTATTCTCACTGTTATGATTCTTTCTGATATATATTTTATTTCTAGTATTCCTCTTGCTAGCCGTGGTTCAATGACTATTCCCACACCGTGTCTTGCCCTTTCTTTCTGTTCCACTCCAGAGTAGACAAACGTGTAACTGTGGTGGTTCTTCTTGCATCCTTCCCCCTTTATTCTGGTGTCCGCTATTCTCATCAGTCCAATTTTCCTCTCTTCCATTATTTCTATAAGTTCTTCTTTACTATTAAAACCGCAGACGTTCATTGTGCCTATGTTTTTGAATCGAGGATCTATCTCGTATTCCATTAACATTGCCGGGTCTATTTCCATTCGGGTCAGTCCGTTTATACCTCTTAGTTTTTTTTTTCGAGCAGTCTAGGCCAGTCGAAGGTTTAGGACAAAAATCTGACCATAGGGAGTCCATCTCATATGGCGAGCCATTGCCCCGTTAGTGCGGTTATGGTTTCCCTGTCTATACCGCGTGGAGGTGGGGATGACTTGCGTAGTCTGCAGGTCATCAACAGGTTACTAATTTTCACTTTTCACCTCTCCTGGGAGAGGCTAGCCGATTCTAACCCTGCTGGCTGCAGGGCCAGGCGCAGTCCACACCTTGTAGACCACGAATAATTATTTCCGTATCAAATTGACGCCACTTGTTACCAGTACTCTACAAGTTACCAATAAGTCTGATGTCCTTTCCGTCTACTCGTTTATCTTGAAGGCACGTAATTAGTCTTTCATGTTGTACTCTATCAAAAGCTTTCTTGTAATCTATAAAACAAACATATATACTTTTCAGAACTTCTATATATTTTTACAATTAATATCCTCAAACAGATTATTGCTTCTCTGGTGCCGCAGTGTTTGCGGAACCCAAATTGTTCTTCGGCTATTTCCTCATCTATTTTATTTTGAATTGTTTCTTGTACGGAGTATCTTAGTTATATGGCTCATTAAGCTAATAGGTCTTCAATCCTCACAAGCAACAGCTCTGGTCTTCTTGGGTAGTGTGATGAAAACGGATGTTTTCAAATCCCTGAGGCTGTACCCAGTATTATATACATCATTACATAATTCTGTGATAGGATCAATGCCAAAGCTGGATAAAGATTTTGTCATCTCTGTTATCTTGTCAGGACCTGCAGCCTTTTCTTCTTTCATATTTTTAATAGCCTTTTCTACTTCACCCTTTAATATGTTTGGTCCTTGTTGAGTATTATACAATGTTGGTTTATTGACCTGCTGTCCCAGAATAAATCCTATGTGTATTCTGTAAAACGTTTTATTATAACGGTATTGCAATTATAATTTCTCCATCTTTTTCTCTGATACAACCATTTCCTGTTATATTATTTTTCTTCTTTGTAAATCTTTTTTATATTTTCATGCAATTCTTTCGAGTTGTGTTTTTTTTTTCTAGATCCTCTATTTATTTGCATTTTTTTCTGCAACCACTCTACTTTGGCAACTCTGCACATGTGAAATATTTCTCAGTCTAATAATATATATTCTGGATGTTCTTTTCTTTCTTTCTTTGAACCATTTTCTCAAGATTTCATCGGTTATCCATAAATGCCTTTTCTTATTTTCCTTCACTGGCAAGTTGGTATTTGCAAATCTGTTTGCTAGTTTTTACACATTCCCATTTTGTATTAATTTTCTCCTCAGCATTTTCATGTCCATTTTGTTCCATGTTTTCAATGATTAGCCTATAATATTTTATTTTGTACTTCAACCAGGTATAGTTGACCTATGTTTGGTTGTTTCAATGCTGATATCTCTATTTGAGGTGTCTTCAATGTCCTTATTCCTGTGTTTTTGAGTTTTATTTGTAATTTTAAGACTACAGGATTTTGGTCAGTTGATATAAGCACCATGCTAAGTTTTGGCAGTTTTAACATTGTTTTAAAATCTATTTCTAATCATAATATAGTCAATTTGGTTTCTCATTCTATCCCCGGGGCTTTTAAACGTTTAGGGTTTTCTAGGATTATGTTAGAAAAATGTGTTACAAATAATAAGATGGTTTTCGTCACAAAACTGTAACAGCCGGTCCCATCTGTCGTTTCTGTTTTCCATACCGTGTTGCCCTACTATTTGCTTATATTTAGTGTTTTTTTTTTCAACCCTTCCGTTCATGTCTCCCATGACAATTAGGACTTCTGATGATTTTACAACTTTCAGTGTTTGATGTAGGTCTTCATAATATTGTTCAAGCTGTTCATCACTATAAGGTAGATTATGAGGTGTGTGGGTGGGTGAGGTGTGTTGGAGTACGGGAGAAGTGTGTGGGTGGGGAGATGTGTGAGGGTGGGGATGTGAATGGGTGGGTGGGGATGTGTGGGTTTGTGGGGGTTGTGTAGGTGGGTGCGGAGATGAGTGGGTTGGTGGGTGGAGGGATGTGTGTATCGATGGGGCGTGGGGTGGGTGAGGGGTGTGTGGATGGAAGATGTGTGTTTGGGTTGGTGTATTTGGGTGTTGGTGGGTGTGGGATATGTGGGTGTTGGTAGGTGGGGGATGTGTGTGTGGGGGATGTGTGTGTAGTTGTTGGGGTGTGTGGGTGGATGTGAAATGTGTGGGTGGGCGGGGAAATGTGTGTGTGGGTGGGTGGTTGATGTGTGAGTGGGTGAGGGATATGTGTGTGTTGGTGCGGGATGTGTATGTGAGAGGGGACTGTGTGTGTGGTTGGAGGGTGTTTGAGTGGGTGGAACATGTGTGTGTGGGTGAGATTGAGTGGATTGGGGTATGTGTGAGTGGGTAGAAAGATGCGTGTGGGTGGGTGAGGGCTGTGTTTGGGTGGGTGCGAGATGTTTGGGTTGGTGGCGGGATCTGTGAGTGGGTGGAGGGATGAGTGGGGGATGTGTGGTGAGTGGGGATGTGTGGTGCGTGGGGGATGTGTGGGTATGGGTGGGTGATGTGTGAGTAGGTGAGGGATGTGTGTGTGTGGGTTGGTGCGGGATGTGTGTGTGGGAGGGGGGATGCTTCACATAACATGAGAATATGCATTGTTTATGCTTACAACATTCATTTTACAATGTTTTTTTTTTCCTGTGTGAATGCATCGTGCACTGTTGATGAACGAAAGATGAGTGATTGGAAGGGCCGAATATAAGACGGGCCTACGCCCCCAATTTGTTACCCTTTGAAAATAAAGATCAATTCAATTCAATATAATCAGTTGTTGTAGCATCCGTCTGAAGAATTACTGTGTCAAAAGCTCTTGCCTTAATTTTGAGTAGTATCATTCTGTGTGAACCCGGAGTTCACTAATATTTTTGTCTAAATTTCTTTTTATTAAAATTTCTACTCCTCTCGTCGTTTCTTCTTATATAACTAGTATCTGTCCATCTTGTTTCTGATGCACATAAAATATCTAAATTTATGTGTTTTTTTCTGCAGTCAGGTTGTCAAATTACCCTGCTTGATACAGGTTGCGCACGTTACACGTACCAATTCTCAGACTTCTCCTTCTACTTTTCAAGTAGGTATTATCAGAATGCATCCTTTCAAACGAATTTGAGATGCATTCGTCACTATTCACTTCCTTATTCACTATAGGAGTTGTCTCTTCCCTGAGCATTTTTACAACAGGCTCATCTCCAGGGGGGTCAAGAATTACCCGCATCGCTGTTTTCTTTTTGTTGTGATCTCATTGCTGTCTTTGGGATACTACGTGGTGAGGTCCCACCATGACCAGCCATGTCCACTATTGTGTCCTCAAGCCGTTGATCTATGTGGATCCATCCACCTTATTCACCTTCCCAGTTTTTTGGGTGCTAGGGATGGACATTCCCAGTTTAGTAGGATATTACCCCTACTCCGCTCATGTGGCCACCACCGTATACAAGCGGTATTCGTGGAGCCATACATGAGCTAGGTAAAGAGATGGAAACTAAATAGGATCCTGGTCTATCCCTTGGGATATGGTTGTCACTCACTGTGGGGTACTATGCCTCTCGCTTTACTCTACACCACAATAACTGCATAGATATAGCTCAATATAAAACTGTGAAACATATATGGTACTTGGAGATTTCAATGGAAAAGTTGGAAAAGTAGGAGGTAAAGATGTTACTAGAAGACATGACCTTAGGAGAGAGACATGATAATTGAGTGAAGTTGGTTGAATAGAAATGGCACATTCCACGATAATCAGATATCACCAGCTTTCCATAACATCCTAGACACATTTGTACATGGGAAAGCACAAAAAACAATTTTCGCAATCAAGTTCACAACATACGGGTAATCGATTTTGAAAGAGCTCCTTGTCTGTAAAAATAAGACTAGGCGCAGATTGTTATAGTGAGCATGCGCCAGTAGTTTGATATAAAACGGAAGAAATTAAAAAGGACTTCCAAAATACCAAGCTAGATTTGACAATATATTAATCAAGTAAGAAAATGAGTGAGAAATGCATCATTGCTCTAAAAACAGATGCTATGCTATAGAAATATTGACCAGTATACACGTCCATTTGCGAATGCTAAAGGAGATAGTGCAAAAGACATCCAAAGAAATAATACCAGAAATTAAAAAAAGACAACGAAGAAGAAATGAACGACAAAGGAAATTCTCCACTTTTGAATATGTGAAGAAAAAGTAAATAAAATCAAGATGAATATGAAAGAATGTAGGCAAAGTATATTGAGGAGCAATGAGGGGACACGCAATCTGTGTACAACAGATATCTCACCTGTCGTGTATTAGAAAGCATACAGCAACTTGTTGCTTTGAAAACAAAAAGAAGGTAACATTTTAAGAACAAAGAAAAGAAAGATGTACCGAGTATATAAAAGAGTTAATGATGATAATGACAGATC
Source organism: Cepaea hortensis (assembly GCA_963921405.1). NCBI lineage: Eukaryota > Metazoa > Mollusca > Gastropoda > Stylommatophora > Helicidae > Cepaea > Cepaea hortensis. Next base: position 151,303,607 of record OY992877.1, on the reverse strand, counting down.
AAAAACAAACACTCACAGCCAAAATGAAGAACCAACAATACTGAGATCAGAAATCGAAGATGCTATATACCAGGTAACATTACTGTCGAATAAACTAAAGCTGTTGATGGACTGGGTATAGAAGTTTTAACAAAATTATTGAATGACAATTATAACAGTTGATATGTGTCTGATGATCTTTTGAAATCTATTTTCACATCTCTGTCAATAAGAAATGTAGTGCAATATATCGTGGAAAACACCGCACTGTTAGTTTAATGAATTGTCTGTCTAAAATACTTTAGATAATTATAATGAGAAGAGTAAGAAGTAAATTAAAACTAGAAATTGGCGATGAGCAGTATGGATTTTAGAAGCATCGCCATGTACATCTTGAGAACAATAATAAAAAGAACGATTAAAATGAACAAAGCTCTATATTTGTACTTTATTGACTATACTAAAGCATTTGATAAGGTGTCTCAGGAAGAAATAATTAGAATATTGCCCACGCTTTCCGGCATGGCACATGATTGATTGATTGATTGACAATTGTAAACATTGATGATACAGATTTGAGAATAAAATAACTTAAACATAATATATTGGTATAAATATGCAGCCATAACAATTTACGACCACATGGTGATTTTTCAATATTTTGAACAAGTTTCAGTTTGACAGGGTTGTGTTCTATCACTCGTTCTGTTTAATGTATACAACCAAATAATAATTAGATCCATACAAGACATGCCAAAATTAGCTATTGGACATACTGTAAAGTTTAAACAGTCTGGAATGCGCTAATGACAGTGTTGGTGGCTGAAAAAAAAAAAACAAAAAAAAAACACTCAGCTACAAGAATTGATAGATATAATAGCAAAAGAAAGTCAAAACAAAGAATACCAGAAATACGGAGATAATTGTAATTACAAAGAAACAAAATATCTTCCCAATGCAATATCAAAGTGAACAGAACCAGTTTAAAAATCAATTCCTTGTAGTTGTGTATCTTTATAACATCAGATGAAAAATGTATTTAAAAAGTTAAATGTAGAATAGACCAAAAAGAGGCATCATTTCACAAGATTAAGAATACTCTGTGTAATATATCTTTGTCTATCCAGGTGTGAAACAGGGTTCTTAACTATATTGGGCCAATTCTAGTGTACGGAAGTGAAACATCAAAATTTTTGCAGACTTGGAAGGAATTAAATCGAAGCTATAGAGTTTTGGTTTATAGAAGAATGATTAGAACACCGTGGATTGATAAAAAGAGTAATGAAACTATCTTTAAAGAAGTTAACTTACAAAGGGGATCAGTTACTCGCATCATAAGAAGACAGACCATGTTCAATGGGCACATCATGAGAAGCGGAAAGCTGACATGCGTCTTGACATTGTAACAGCTGGAGGGGAGAAGAGACAAGGGAATACCGAGAGAGAGAGAGAGAGAGAGAGAGAGAGAGAGAGAGAGAGAGAGAGAGAGAGAGAGAGAGAGAGAGAGAGAGAGAGAGAGAGAGAGAGAGAGAGAGAGAGCATGTTGAACAGTTTGAAATCATGGCATGGAGGAACATCAGTATCATAAATGATTGGCATACACTAGACAGAAGAATATAAACAGCTAATATCACCAACGCCACCAACACGGACTGTAAGAAGAAAAAGGAGAATTGCTATCGTTTTTATTATTGATGCTGAGATCACACTGCCTCTATTAAATCATTTATACCGGCTTATAAGGGACGGCGCTCGCTTATGAATCGAAAGATGCCGGACAAGCGTTGACAAGATGGGGACCGTGTGTTCAGAACAATATATTCAGAGTGATTTTAATGCCAATCTTCATCTCTTTCTCTCATAAGAGGGTTACAATAGATCCCTAAACGCACATTGCAAATCCTTCGACAGTGGGAAATAGTAAACAGTAGACAGGACAGACCATTTCCTTAACATTTTCAAAAGTCATTTTCACCATTTTTTTGTTTGCTGGAGTAGACTGTGGTCTTATATATATATAAACACACACACACACACACACACACACACACACACACATATATATATATATATATATATATATATATATATATATATATATATATATATATATCCATCATGTGCCATGCCGATAAGCGTGGGCGGTTATGTTTTGCCATCTCATTTAATCACCAGAGTCGTGGATTAGCTCCGTGTTTCTGTCTCGACCATGCCAGGCGGCGAAATCATCCACGTATTTAATTCTCGGTCTTCCCCTTGGTCTCTTCTCTTCGATCTTGCCAGTTGTCACCAAGTTCTCCAAGTCATTTCTTCTCATAACATGCCTAAAAAATTGTGACTGTCTACGTCTAATGTCTCTAATCAGTTTACGATCTTCATTTGTTTCTTGAAGGTCATGTTCATTGTTTGTTTTTCTGTCTGTCCATGGTATTCTTTGCATTTTCCTATCACATTTCCACAGCCATCAGATGTTTTTCAGCTTAACCGCTCATTGTCCACGCTTCACATCCATACAAAAGTACAGGTTCTATGTAGCACTTCAACATTCTTTTTCTCGTTTCAATTCATATCTTTTTATTTGTCAGTATGTTTTTCATCCTGCAAAAGGCTACCTTCGCAATGGCAATTCCTGTTCTCATCTTTTCAAGGCATCTCCCAACCGATGTTATGACTGTTCCGAAATAACTGTACCGATTAACATGCTTAAGAATATGCCCATTTACTCGTATATTACATTGTAGTATTTCCTTCTTCCCGGCCACGACCATAATCTGTGTCTTCTTACTATATTCAATTCTAACCTTAGTTGCTCACTGTATGCAACAACCGCATCTACTAAATGTCGCAGGTCCTGTTCATTGCCTGCAATCAAGGCTGTATCATCTACATATCTAATGTTATTGATGTATCTTCCCCAAATGTTGATTCCTTCCATATCTTCTTATATATAAAAAAGACTTGTGCGTATGTATCTCTGTATGTATTTATGTATCTCTGTCCGTATGGCCTTTATTTGTTCGCGAACGGCCCATCCGATTGAGATGAAATTTTCTACACGCCTTCCTTTCATTCCAGAGCTGACAACTGTGATATTTTGTTAGTGTGAAATCGCCTGCTTACTCAGTATTATTTCATTTTTCATTTTTCATCATAATTTCATATATTTCAGGGGTTCATCATAATTTCATATATTTCAGGGGACCTAACTCTGTAAAAGTTATTTCAAGGGGCATAACTTTTCTGTATAACTTATAGTCATATTGTGGCATCGTTTTCAAAGATTTATAAACTCTTTGTCCATAGTTATGTACCGGCATATGAGTTATAATAAATAATGATACAATCTGTAAGGCATTTTCAAAGTTTTCATAAAAATGATGCACAATGCATAACATTGTAACTCATCTTTTTTTGCTTAAGAAGTTACTGTAGTCATGCAGGTGATTAGAAAGAGTTTTCATTAAAAATAATGGATGGTGTGTAGAAGAACGTTCTTTTAAGTTACTTTTTTTGTTGTATGAATTTAATGAAGCCGGACAGGGTCAGGCAGACAGATAGACAGACAGATAGACAGTCGGGAACGGGAACTTATATGACTACTTATATGAATTAAATGAGATGCTCCACATCAGGAGCTGGGAAATGCCGGGCCGGGTCAGACAGACAGACAGACAGACAGACAGACAGACAGACAGACAGACAGACAGACAGACAGTCGGTAACGGGAACGAGAACTTATATGACTACTTATATGAATTAAATGAGATGCTCCCCACCAGGGTCTGGGCGAAGCCGGGCAGGGTCAGCTAGTCTTCTATATTTCTGAAAATATTTTCATTGTACAAGGAAAACAATATTTGGAGACATTATACATTCATGTCTCGCATCTCTTGTAATAGGCTGATATTGACCTAAATCATTACAAATTCTGATAGCAGCTTGTTGTTTCCAATAAATGTTTTTTACATGTCTAAGGTCTTTTCTATCAATTTGTAGATCTTCATAGATCTTCAAGCATCCTTAACAGGGTATATTTTAATGACACCACACACACACACACACACACACACACACACACACACACACACACACACACACACACACACACACACACACACACACACACACACACACACACACACACACACACACACACACACACACACACACACACACACACACACACACACACACACACACACACACACACACACACACACACACACACACACACACACACACACACACACACACACACACACACACACACACACACACACACACACACACACACACACACACACACACACACACACACACACACACACACACACACACACACACACACACACACACACACACACACACACACACACACACACACACACACACACACACACACACACACACACACACACACACACACACACACACACACACACACACACACACACACACACACACACACACACACACACACACACACACACACACACACACACACACACACACACACACACACACACACACACACACACACACACACACACACACACACACACACACACACACACACACACACACACACACACACACACACACACACACACACACACACACACACACACACACACACACACACACACACACACACACACACACACACACACACACACACACACACACACACACACACACACACACACACACACACACACACACACACACACACACACACACACACACACACACACACACACACACACACACACACACACACACACACACACACACACACACACACACACACACACACACACACACACACACACACACACACACACACACACACACACACACACACACACACACACACACACACACACACACACACACACACACACACACACACACACACACACACACACACACACACACACACACACACACACACACACACACACACACACACACACACACACACACACACACACACACACACACACACACACACACACACACACACACACACACACACACACACACACACACACACACACACACACACACACACACACACACACACACACACACACACACACACACACACACACACACACACACACACACACACACACACACACACACACACACACACACACACACACACACACACACACACACACACACACACACACACACACACACACACACGAGTACATATCCTGAGCTTTGATTTTCAGTTTTGGGGGTTTTCATTCCCTAGCCTTTGACTATCACCACTCTACCTACAAGACAGCAGGTTTGTGTCTCTTTTAGTCTGGTTCCTATCCCTTGACCTGCCCGACATGGGAGGCTGCCAGTAGCTGCGCTACTTTTGGCATAGTTCTTGGTGTCATTGGAACGCTCAAACCCCTCTATCACGGTAAGTTGGAGACACGGCAGATGGTAAATAAGGTCCGTGAAACCATTTCCAGTAATATAATAGGCAGTAATAACATCTGATGACAGTAATAACATCTGATGGGAGATGCCTTGAAGAGATTAGAACAAGAATCGCCATGGCAAAAGTAGCCTTTAGCAAGATGAAAAACATATTGACCAATAAAAAGATGTCAATTGAAACGAGAAAGAGAGTGTTGAGATGCTACATTGAGCCTGTACTTTTGTATGGATGTGAAGCGTGGACAATGAGCAGTCAGGCTGAAAAACATCTGATGGCTGTAGAGATGTGGTTTCTGAGGAAAATGCAAAGAATACCATGGACAGCCAGAAAGACCAATGAACAAGTCCTTCAAGAAACAAATGAAGATCGTAAATTGATTAGAGAAATTAGACGTAGACAGTCAAAATTTTTTGGACATGTTATGAGAAGAAATGGATTGGAGAATTTGGTGACAACTGGTAAGATCGAGGGGAACAGACCAAGGGGAAGACCTAGAAGCAAGTACCTGGATGGCTTGGCCTTGTGGCATAGTCGAGACAGAAACACGGAGCTGATCCACGACTCTGGTGATCGGGTGAGATGGCAGAACATGACCGCCCACGCTTACCGGCATGGCACATGATGGATGGAATAGGCACCCGATTTGTTTTTATAAGGTATTATTGCATGTAACGTTCTGGGTTGCTCTAAAACGGTGTATGACACTTGAAACAATGACAACCACTTAAGAATTGTTGCACCAACGTCTTTGTAACACGTCAATGTGATGATAACAAAAGTTATATGACATTTTAAATAATGACAACCAGTTAAGGAATTTTATAGGAAAATCTTTGCAACACCCCAATGTGATGATAACACACGTTAAATGTGTTACATCGCCTTTGGAAGAAATCTGCATCCTCTTGTGTGACAAATTCCATGTGGTCATACTGGTTGAAACGCGGTACTTCACTTGTTCCATCTCCCCCCTCCCCTCACTCTCCCAGGTGACGTACTACTTTCTCAAACATATAACATGGTGTTACGTATCGTGTAACCGTCACAAACAGAAGTCGATCAATGTCAAACCAACAGTTTATTTTGTTCCAGCTGCACGCAACGATAACTGGCTGTTCTTGCAACCACGCCTTTCTGAGAACGATGACATTCACACAGTGCTCGCACAAGCACGTCTTGTTATTGAACTTGGTTTATTGTTTTATGTTTTTGTTTTTGTAATGTTTTGTTTCGTTCACTGGCTTTGAACTCCAGCGTCAATTGAGCGCACTGGATTTATTTTGCGTGATGATTAGCTATCCTTATTACCAGTGTCAACCGCTGGTACATTACGACTTAGAGTACTAGCAATTTACGTTCCCAAGTCAAGGACGCATAGTCAACATTTAAGTCCAACTAACAGACGTGTGGAATGAACCAACTACACCGCGGGCACCAGAGACAGTTTATGCGAGTGTTACACCTCTCGGATACGCCGACCCTCAGTTTATTGTTTAATATACAGGCGTTGTAAAGGTTTATTACATTGAATCTAAATCGTACCACGGACACAGGTCACCACACAAGCAGGTATTTCAAATCACTGGACCACGGTCCAACGTAGAATGACTTTCAAGGAGACGCATTGTTTTTTTTTGTTTGTTTGTTAACGGAGCGACTCCCGGAGCTTTTCACGCTCTGTGATCAACGCTCGTGAGTCACTTTTCACGGTCTAGTGTGCAAACTAGACTTTCATTCTGAACACTGAGATGACCTATATAAAATCGCTTAAAAGTCGACAGGGTAGATTTTATTGCACCGGGTTTTTATTCCAGATGGCTCAGTCTCTTTCCGCAGCGAACTGCTGAAGGTGTCGCACAAAGCACAAACTCCGCAGCTCAAGCGACTATCCACAGGAGTCTCCCCTCAAAAAATGCACTCGTAAACCGAAACGCGTGGCCCGGATTCGAACCCACAACCTTCGGAACCAGAGTCAGATGGCTTGGCCAAGGAGACTGCCGAAGCCATGACCTATAATACTGTTAAATTGGGTCATGGCAGTCTTTATTATATTATCTTAATAAAAGTATTTTTTGTATATTTTAGCACACCAATAATGTTTTTTTTTTTTTATACGCGGGTAAGTCAATAAGTAAGTCCCAAATGGCTGTAGAAAAATAACTAAATATGATAACAACTTGAAACCAGTTTATTTTTATACACACATTGTCCCTTTATTTCTCAACATAATTTCCACCAACACTGATGCACTTATCCCATCGTTTTATCAGTCCTCCCAAACCGGTTCCATAGAACTGCGGGCTTTGTTTTCATTTACCCGCCTTTCCACAGAACTGTGCTACTTACTTACTGACTCGCCCTCGTAACGTTTTTTACCCAACTATACACCGCTTTACGGGATAAACATTTGTCAGCATAAACACTGAAAACCCACCTTGGCGGGAGACATTTCGCGAATGACGCCGAAGTTGAATGTAAAGTGAAAACGTGGTTTAGAAAACAGAAAACAGAAAAAAAAAACTGTCTGTCTGTGTGTCTGCCTGCCTGCCAGCCAGCCTGCCTGTCTGTCTGTCTGTCTGTCTGTCTGTCTGTCTGTCTGTCTGTCTGTCTGTCTGTCAGCGTGCCGGCCGGCCAGCCGGTCGGTCTATCGGCCGGCCGGGCGAGAGGCGATCGGTCTGTCGGTCGGCCGGTCGGTCGGGCGGTTGGTCGGTCGGCTGGCTGGGCGAGAGGCGGTCGGTAGGGCGGTCCAGCCGCCTGCCCATCCACCTATCATCCTATGTTCTTGTATATTTTTTTTTCGCACATCCTTTACAGGACATTACAGTCAAAATCAGCACTTTTCAGCTGCTGTTTATGTCTTGGCAAGTTTTACGTTCAGTTGTTTGCCATTGCTATTAGAACGACCGGCTCACATACCCTCCGTAAGTAACCAACGCGACGCAATCCGCGGTAGAATCTCGCGCAGCTGTGTTTCGTACGAGAGTATACAGTATTACGAACAACGTCCTTAACCCCTACGACAGGGAGACTGGCATCTTCTTGTATGCCTGTGTATATTTCACTATCTGTTTACTCGTCTGTCTCTTATTTGAGATACATTATTCCCCGCCCTCAAGTTTCCACTGTAGTAAATGGAAAGATGATTACCACATAATGATGATGTTGTCTGGTACCAATATTCCCTCCCCAACCCACCACTCCTGTAATCGTCTAGTAACAAGATGCTATACATACATTATTTTCTCGAAGATGTCTTCCATAACATTCCAAACACAACATAACACAGTCTGTTCTCCTATAGAGGAATTATTGTGTTTTTGTACTATCTAGCGGGGAATATCAATTGTACTTATTATGTTTACCGGCTTAAAAAATGAATCCAACTTCTGCATCAGTATATGGAAAATGCCTGCATATATCCATGTTTACACGAATGTCACATTTAGCTGACCTGAAATATACTGTATCATAGTCATTATCTTAAACGCTTTCTTAAGGCTTTGCTTTTCTTTTTCTGACGCGCGTGAAACGTTTTACTAGCACCACCTTTGTTAGTTGAAATGAAGCATTGAGGGTGTCGTCCACTCTGTTTACCTTTCATCTTATTCATTTGACGTATGGTAAAACTTTTCAACTGTTCATTACTTCACACTGGGCCCTTAGAATGTCTTCTTCAATATCTTGGCTTTCTATTGCCTCGTTTTGCTGGATGAGAGCTAGTTGCCGAGCATTTCTTCGATCCACAGATCTCTTTCTTGTGATATTGAATTAACTTATATTGTTTTAATCCCAGAACTATATTTAACATTGGCGGTATTTATGTATGATGGTGCACATAGTAAATTCCGTTATGTCTGTTGTTTGTCAGTATGCTTTAACTATTTTAACTATACTTCTATAGCGTATTTCGCCTGTTTCATTTCCACCTCCTCCTCCTCCTCCTCCTCCTCCTCCCACCTCCTCCGCACCCTCCTACCCAACATCGCCTTCTCTTCTTCGCTTCTCTTTCCAGTGAAGGTTTTTTTCCTAACAGTTTTGTCAGGACAGAAGGCTGTGGACACCATCACCACACGACAAGGACTATCTGTAATAAGAAGGTAAGCAGACGAAAAGTTTAATGTTGTTTGGCAAGAAGATTTGTCGTTTTATTCGATCTTATGACAGTCTTGCATTCATGTAGTGTGCGAAGAGGTTTCGATGATTTGACATAAAATACTCGTGACTTCAAGTATCTGTTGATGTTGACGAATGACGAGTTGTTGACGAGTTAAAACAGTCATGTGGTCGTCGCAGGCTTTCTTTTGAACTCGACAGCAGCTGTTTCCGCTGTCACAACTTCTTATCAAGTGTGATCAATTTAAAAAAAAAAAAAAACATGTTTATTGCAAGCTTGTCTACGCCTATTCAAACAAAGATATTTTCTGTTGGATTGCCGTCTCCGGCCCTGTCCTTAGGGCATCGGTGTTCTATGGCGCACTTGATGTTTGGGCCTTTTCAGAGCCTGTTAAAGTTATTTCTTATTTCTCTTGTTCGTGTACAGCAGTACGTATTAATACACATGTAGAGATACACAGGCGCATCATGCATACATAGTCTCTCTCTCTCTCTCTCTCTCTCTCTCTCTCTCTCTCTCTCTCTCTCTCTCTCTCTCTCTCTCTCTCTCTCTCTCTCTCTCTCTACGGTAACACTTTCACTTTCTCTCTCACGCACACACACACACACACACACTCACACACACTCACACACAAACACACACCCAGAGGGCCAGGGGCTCACTCCTCAACGTCCAACTTCTAACGCCGCCTAGCAACAAGCTCATGTGTGGGAGAACATTTGCAATTAAAATTGACAATAGTAATCTGAGATTTGGTGCTCCAGACTGGCTTCTATCTGAGCATGTCACCACATGAAGCATGTCACACGGAGCACGTCAACGTACAGATTACCAGAAGTGGCTTGTAGAAATACAGGAATAGAATATTATCCGTTCTTATTTAAAAACTTAATTTAGTCTTGTATAATCATCATCATCATTAAGTGTCTGGAGGGCAGCATAGCCGAATGGATAGAGCGCTCATTCGTAAACTTCCAGTGTGCTGATGCCGAGGTAGTGGGTTCAGCCCCTACACCATTCAATTGGACTAAAATGTTGACTTCTCGTCCTTGACTTGGGGATGTAAATTACATAAACCTCTGAAGTGGGAGTGTATTCGCCTGATGACGAGGGAAATTGGTAATAGGAAAAGCTAATCCACTCGCAAAAATCACTCCAGTGCATTAGAGTCCTAGCATGTGACAGACTACGCTTTAGTTCAAATCAAGCGAGCGCAAAAAAACAAAAAAAACATAAATAAATAAATAAATTGCCTTGCCGATTGGCTTGGCCAAACATTCTTCTCCATATCTTGCAATATCCAACGGCATGTATCAATTCATGTGTTGATCCCTTATTTGTCATGCCACAAAACTGTTACGAATTTTCTCTTGTTGTCTTCTTCTCTCTTTCTACAAGTCTTATAATTTGTCTCAAAATGTTCCAGTGTTTGTCTTCCCATAATATGGTAAACTATGATGACTCTTTTTCTGATGTTTGTGGTAAGTTGTCATTGCGACGTACCCTCCCTCGAAATGTCCAGATTGCTCACTTTGGCTGTGAAAGGAATTTTCAGCATTCTTCAATAAAACCACATCACCAAGGCTTCTACAGATGTTTTCGCTTGTTTATTAATTGTCCAGGTTTCGCAGCCATAGGTTAGAACTGATCTTGTAGTCTCAATTCATGGAAGAACTCTAAATGGAGTTTGGTCAATTTATGATGATTGGTTTAGCCAGTTAAAGTTGCATGAGGTTTGCTATCTCCTCTAACCTCAGAAGTAACGAATCCAATTGGTGATGATTCTTTAATAAACGATGATTGCCCGTGTTTTACCGGGATC